>VZRZ01005362.1:593134-804616 GCA_013398175.1 Climacteris rufus
AAAAAAAAATTGGCAATTTGATCCAGTATTGTGGGAAAAGGGAAAAGCACAAGAGAGGCCACAAAACTTTGCCAGCCTCATGTGACACAAGGCACACAGGGGTTGTATCTTGTTATTGGCAGAACATCTTTTGTCACCTCTGCTTCTCTCAAATGCCAACCCTTCTAATAAATGCATGATCTTTTGTGATTTGAACTCATCTTAAAGCACACAACCACTCTAAGATGCTGTAAATTTGTCTCCAAGATGAACTGCAAGCTTAGATCAAAGTAAATGTTTGTAGAAAATATGAAAAATTATGATCCTTCACACCTTCATCTCTTCTATGAAAAGATAGGAAGACAAAAAGTAACATTCTTTGATCTCTTCTTTTCCACAGCTACAAATCAATTAAAGTCCGAGTTTTCTGAATTAAATTTTGCAATTTATATTTACTCTTTTTGTTCTTCCTGATGTGTACAACACTCTGCCAATGTTTGCTTACCTGACAGAAATACGTTGCTGAATACTGATTGAAAACTTTACTTCCACACATTTTAGTTAAGATAGACGCTGCTTTTATTATAAGGCATACACTACTTTAAAAAAAATTCAGCTTGGGACATTGCTGTATTGAACCAAGAACTTTTTATTGCAATGACAGCTTATTCATTCTAAGAATGTGTTGCAGTAAGAGAATTAATTAGGCAAGCTGAAGTGCAAGATGAAGGAGGAAACCTGTGGAGAACTTGAAACAGAAGATCTTGCCTCCACAGCATTGTAATATGGTAGTAAGGAGAGCAAAGACAAGATAAAAAAACCAACCATACTTACTTGTATTTCCTACTGGACAAGTACTGCTGTCAATATGAACTTCTTACCTACTTTATCTGCTTCTGCTCTTGGCACTCTCTCTAGTCATTGTCAAATATTCATCCTGCTTATTTTCCTCTTTCTAAGTAGCAAATCATCACCTAAGCCCCTCTCCTATGTCAAGTGTGTCATGGTAGCCCTGACAAGGAAGTTCAGACTCCAGGCAGGCTCTTCCAGGAAGGTTTTTATTTCTGGGAATGGTTTCCAATGGCCAAATCATCCCAACAGTTCAGCAATTTGAAACAATTCAGTCTGGTGCTAGGTCTGGGAATGAAAACATTCCAGGACTCTTAATGCCAAGCTGACAAATGTTGGAATGCATGAGTGTAAGTTGGAAAGTTGTACCTGACAGGGAGAGAACTTTATATCGGGCTTCTGCTCCAGGGGAGTAGCTGGTATTGGAGAACTGGAGAGGGGCTGTGGGGTTGTCTGGCACCCCATGCAAGTGTCATACAGGATTTCATTGCCAGACCACAGTAGTTGTATGACAGAAATGACAAAGTCCACTTGCAAACACTGAAAGAGAATTATGGCTGACAAGGGAAGAGAAGGTGAGAAAATGGGATTAATGAACCAGAGGAAACAAAGTACGATGAGTTTTGCATCTCACCCCACTATTTAAAAGAATAACAGACAACTTCCTCCATTGCATGATACTGCAGCCTTTCTGAAGAAGAGTTCACTTGCCTTTTTTAAATTCTGCCGAAGGGTAGCATGTCAGCAAAGCTGTTTATGGTTTGCCCATCCAGAAACATGAAAGCAAAACACATGAATAAAACAAACATCTTCTCTAGACCTTCAAGTCAGAGTGGAAATGACTCTCAGCCCAGGAAAGGTAATTGAATATCACAAAACCACAGTACTTCAAATGTATTTGGACATCTTATCCCACCTATAGGTGAAGGTTAAGTTTCTGTGCACATTAGAAGATTTAGGAAAAATTTGAGGCTTTTTTATTCATAAGACACCTCTACCAATCAGTTACAGGGAGAAAAAAGCACAGAATTACTGAACTGCATTAATTATTTATTCTGACAGTCTGAACAAGCATTTGAATTGACACAGCTTGGGAGTCTCTGTTGACTAATAGGGGAGAAATATTCAGGAGTTTAAAGGCAAGGAGTGAATTGAGAGTGAGTGTTTATTAATACATGATTGAATTTACGACTCAGAGGAGAAGTTTATGTTATAGCTCTTTGGTTCTCATTTACAGAAAAGAATCATTTGGAAAGGCCTTAGAATTGTTAGGCAGGCTCTGAAACATATAATCATTAAAATAGTAAAAAGTTAGAAGGAAATTCCTGAAGCAGAGTAGATAAAATGTACATTGATCATAATCCCTATGCAAAGTGCAAACTAGGAAAACAGGGAAGAATAAGCTAACTGGATGAAGGAACTTTTTTTCATGACAGTTAAAAAGGAATTACACAGTATAAATCATTTATTATCACAGAAAACCTGAAAGACAGCAGACTGATCCTGAGCTTGTTTTATTTTGTTTTAGTCTCTTGGTTTCAGCATTATGATGTCAACTAACTCTTGCTGAGCAGCAAAAGCTTTGTAAAAAAGAAAACCAAATTGGAAGGCAAAATTGAAATTGTGAAACTCACAGAAGCCAGAAGAAATTAAGAGTGAACTATACACAGTACAACTGTCTGAGATAGTTGCCTCAGCAGATCACTGTAGGTTCTTCTCTTTGTAGTCAATGGGATGAAACTTCCACTGTTGAGCCAGAGTTCATCTGTCCTGATTTAGAAGCCCTCCCAAACTAAAATGAATTGCTCCCTAAAAACATTCTTCTTTTGTGGATAAAAAGAGTGTCTGAACAGCATTGCGTGTGTCCAGATGAACCTTATTCCAGATATTTTGTAAATGCACAGAATTCCAAGAAAGAAAATGGAGTCTATTTGACCCTCAGTCTATTTGACCCTTTTCTGTATGTAACAAGAAAAAAAACCCAAAAAACTATAATTTGTAGCTTGGATTCCCATTATCCTACAGTTTTATGCATCTCTTACCTCTACAAACAATGGTTGTATCCATACCACTTAGCAAGATTGTGCCAGTGTTTATTCTTTATCCTGGAGGCCAGCTGGCATTATCTGACAACATCCATACATTTCAATTCTCTTAGCCTTCAAAAGAGAGTGGTTATATCCAAATTTCCTATTGAGAACAGTTCCTGGCCTTTAATGCATCCCAAATTGTGCCTGAGAACTATTTATGAGAGTGTTACTTGGACCAGATCAGACCACCCTAACAATCAGAAATATGGCAAACAGATTTGGGGTGTCCACTTCAGGGCATGATATAGAGCTACCCACTGAAAGTGACTGTATAGCACAGCTTTAAAAACCTGGGCTTCAATAATGTGTAGCACATTTCAGTAGAGACAGTGGCAAAAAAATATCAGTGCGTGTTGGATTCAGCTCTGAGTTATCTTGTCTCCATTTTCAATCAAATATAAAAAGAGTTGGGAGCTACAAAAGCAGGTGATAATATAGTGAGAATGACTGACAGCTGGTACTGATAAAGGGAATATGTGCTGGATAACCTCAGTATATATGAATACAGGAGATACAATCAATGGGAAATGGGCATTAAAGTGATCACTGTCAAAAAACTGAAATCAAAGCAGGCCAAAAGAACAGCACATGACTACATTATTTATTTCTGATCTCTTTATATAAGACATGAATCAATCACAACGACATAGAGCTACATTTAGAGTTTAAGTCAAGAAGAGGATAAATCTGGAATTCTACAAAATTCTAAATTCTACAATTTACCCTTTGGTAAATGAGCAGTTAGGGGTCCATCTAACAATGGTTGTGTCCTGACAACTCAGGCCCAGTCTCAGTGGGAATAGGTGGGATAAGAAGGTCACCAGCCATAGCACTAACTAAATATCTCTATTAATCTGAAAATACAGACTTTCAAGAGGAGTGCCAAAGAGATTGAAATCCAGATTGGGTTTGTGGAGAACAATGGACAAGACCTGGATTGTTACCACCTGGCTTTCCCTAGTATCACCATAATTTTTAGGTCATACTAGGTCATTTAGGTCATTTTTAGGTCATTTTAGGTCTAGGGTTATTGCAAAATATAAGTTTTCTTTATGGAGGAATAGCATTATGGTAAAAATGACATTTGAAAATTGAGAAAAAAAAAGGAAAAATGAGTCTTACTCTGGAACAGTAGATGTGTGCATGTCCCGTGCAACAGAATCTGGTTCGATTTTTTAAACAACCTGATTCAAGGTAAGGCTTTCTTGGTTCCCATTGTAGCAACAGAGGTCAAAGCTGGGACTCAGCTGCTTATTGCAGGTATCTTGTGCAGTTTAAGGAGCCCCAGGATATATTCTGTCTGGCTTCCAGCTGCCAAACAAAAAGGACATGAAGAAACATGTATCAAAGTATCCAAAATGTTGGCAAACCTCTACATTTCCACAACTGTATTTCATCACAAGTAAACAGTCAAGAGAGCTTTTCAGTTGATCAAATGTATTCCACTTTTCCATAAATGCATTCCACTTTCAGGACTCAATACAATTTCTGAGAGCTTGAATCTAGGAGTCATGTTTGGGGATCTTTAAATAGCAGCATAACCAGAAGGATCCAGAAAATTTTAGACCAGATAACCTAACTGTGAAAGTCACAGAGAAGAAGGTTGTTGAATAATCAGATTGCAAACACTGGCAGGATGATAAGGTGATAAGAAAGAGTTAACATGAATTTGCCAAGAACAGGTCACATCCAATCAATTTGATATCCTTCTCTGATGAAGTAGGGGCACAAAGCTGAAAGTAAAGACATATAAGGTGATTTATTGTAGTGATTCTTATATTTTCATTTTCCCATAAATAATGGATGCCAGATCATTAGTCCCTCTTCATGTGCTTTTTATGTCTTGCATGTGTCTGCCTCTGTTTAATGTGTGGCACATTTCCCAGGAAAATGTCATATTGTTAATTGACACCCTGCAGTAATTGCCATACCTTGGCAAGAACAAAATGAGACATTCACACCAGAATTTGTAATGGAAGTATTGACACCATGAAACATTACTCATGTCCTTGAGGGATTCCCCCTTCTTGAATCACAGTTCTACACCTGTGACTATCATGGGTAATATTTCTCACTTAATCACTGATGCAGTCAATCATTGATATTATCAATCCCGTTTTCCAAACACCTACACTGGTATTTAGAATGTTGTGATCATTAAACTGCGCTGATGTCAAAGAGATATGGATCAGGCTCTTGATTTACAGAGAAAACCACAAACTTCAAAAGCCCTTTTAGAGTAAAGAGAAGTGTTCAGTGAAATGACTTATGAAGAACCAAAATCCTTAGGATTTAATGCAAGAATTATTGACTAGACTTTGTGAAAGCCCAAAGCTTCAATCTTAGTGCTTTTCTGTTAAAGGTATTGTAAGATAAATGTCTACAGTGTTCAAATTTTTTTCCCACCCCAGAATTATCATGGTGGACTTTTCACTATAGGCTCCTAATCATATATTATTACATGAAACCAAATTATAGGTTGGCTTGCAGTAAATTTTTAAGCAGATAAAAAATACTTGAATACTGAATTAGATTGGTGCACTCATCTTACTCTGAATATAGACTGTCAGTGCTTCCTCAGCTGTTTTAGTTTAAAGAAATTCTCAAGAAAATTGTTAAGGTGATATTTGTGAAGTTGAACGTAATAAAATTTCAAAAGTTTCTACGGGAAAATTGTCAAATGTCAATATGTCTACACATGCATACATAGTGGGATTTCCAAAATTGTCTGAGGTAGAAGGAGAAATTACTTAGATGTCCATCAGTTTAGATGTCTAAATGCATTTTAATTGCCTTTTTAATGTTAGGAGTTATTAAAATATCATCTCACCTACTGTTATCATCCTGAAAATTAAACTTCAAGACTCCCTCAATGGTTGGTGACATGAGGTGGGTGTCCCCAGAGAACAATCCATCCCACCTATTTTAAGATGTAATTAATCATTTTTAGTCTAAAGAGGAAGCTCAGGTGCCTGTCTTTGGCTTCGTGCCTTTGAAGAGTAAACAGCAAATATCAGGACACACCATGTCCAGCCTTGCAGGGAAATCAGCTGGGGGTGGGAACTGAGGGACCGTCGGGCTGGTTCCTTACTGTTTTACTTAATTATGGACTGAAAAATGAATGTGAACAAGCTGAGCATGTAAGATGTTACAGTAGGACTGTGTGTACTGAAGTATCTAGAATTCATGTGAAAGGGTTTACTGAGGCTGTCCTCTGACAGAGAAATGTCTAGGTTCTTTTCACTGTTCTCTAAATATTGAAGTTCTTTTCAGCCTCTGTAAGCCTACCAACTCACATTTAAGCACCTAGGGATTTTCTGTAGGAAAAGTTCGTCATGGATTTGTAAAATTCATGTTCAAGTTGGAGCATCTTCAAGTATGAAAAACTTGCATCTAAATCTCCATCCTTTTCTTGCCAGAAAAAAAAGACAAGGAAAAAAAAGAGAATTGCTTTGACATAAAATTTTCAATTTGGCCTGAATCCCTTTTTTAGCTTCTTGGGGAAAGAGAGGAATGGAAATGAAAAAAAAATCCTGCATTAACAAATAATGAAAAGTATCCTCTTCCTGTCAGTAGATCAATGGAAAGAGTTCCTACACTTGCTTAGATCCAGTTCCAGGATTAATTCCCTGTCTATCTGAGAGATTTAGTGCCCACTTGGTTCACAGACCAGCACAGTCTTTGCATCACTGTGCAGTAGAAGCACTGGGGGTGGAGCAGTGCCTGTCCAGGCACTGTTAGCCTGGCCTGGCAATATTTGTTGAATCAGTGATTGATCTGAGATGTCACTAGATTCAGTCCCAGATGAGTGACATAATCCCCAAACAAAACAGTCGTTCTCTACTCTCTTGTTTTGTCTCATCTCACTTGGTTTAGGCATTTAAAGGCACTTTTAAAGTCAGTGCCTAAGAAAAAAAAGAAAAAAAAAATTAGTTGGCTACGTTTGTACTCTGTACCTTTATAGCAAATCAAACCCAAAATTTATGGTGCAAGACAGGAACTTGTATCAGCAACAGTGGGGCCAGCAGGACCAGGACAGTGATTGTCCCCCTGTCCCCCTGTGGTGGGCACTGGTGAGGTCACACCTCGAATCCTGTGTCCGGGTCTGGGCCCCTCATGACAAGACAGGCATTGAGGGGCTGGAGTGTGTCCAGAAAAGGGAACAGAGCTGCTGAGGAGCAGCTGAGGGAGCTGGGGGAGCACAGCCTGGAGAAAAGGAGCGTCTTGGGGAACCTCCTAACTCTCTACAACGACCTGGAAGGAGGGTGGAGCCAGGGGGGAGGGCAGCAATAAGACAAAAGGAAATGGCTTCAAGTTGCACTGGGCGAAGTTTAGATTGGATATAAGGAAAAATTTCTTCACTGGAAGGTTGGTCAGGTGTTGGAACAGGCTGCCAAGGGAAGTGGTGAAGTCACCATCCCTGGAAGTGTTCAAAAGGCATGTGGATGTAATATTTAGAGATATGGTTTAGTGGTGGATTGGCAGTGCTGAGTTAATGGTTGGACTTGATGAGCTGAGAGGTCTTTCCCAAACTTAACAATTCTGTGATTTTACAGTGAGATATAATGGCAACCGTTAAGTCCTGAAAGAATAAAGATAAAAGAAAATCCCACCAAAATTCCTCACTTCCAAATCTACTCTCAAATAAGACTAAGACACTCCTTTAGATGCTGAATATTTGCGAATAATGCCAAAGTAATTCCTCCTCTTTAGTAAAAAATAAGAGGTAGATGGTAAGGAGACATGATGGAGTATTTCAAGAGCAGTGATAGAAATTGATGGATAAAACCACAACAAAAAGCTTTGCAAATATCTCATTTTGATTATCTGCTTTGAGTCAATATTCAAGTCAAATTGTGCCTGTGCAGGTTAGAGTTTCTCCAAAGTCTTTTTCCAAGGATTGGTGTTTGTGGGGTGAATATGTGAACAACTGCCCTGGCTAAGAAACATAAAAGAATAGGCTAAACAGGACCCTTGACTTAAGTATCTTCTGTACCCATTTTTTTTTTAGTTTACATTCTTCATCCTTGTGGCCCAAGAGCTTAAAATTGCTACTTCCTTTGAACAAAAACTTGGGATTTCCATCAGTTGTTTTCCTTCTCTTTAAGGCAAGCACAGAGCTAACTGACCAGCATTAAATTCTTTGCTCTTGGAGACAAAACTAGAAGATCTCACTTCTGTGACATCATTCACAACCAGGCTGGATTGGGTTTAATGACAAGCTGCAAGAATCACTTCAGTGGGAGTCACCAAGTGACAGGGGACATTGAACACCCCTCAAACAGAGAGTAGACCCTAAAGAAGAAAGTCACAACTGAATAAACAAACCTGCAAAAAGAAATTGAGAAATATCTGTCAACCATCTATGCTAAAAGAAAAACAGAGAAAAAAAGGCCAGTGGGAGAATGAGAGTTTTGGGCTTTGTTCTGCTTAGTTCATACCTGAAGACTCAGAAAGCAGACAAAGAGGAGATATATGAACAGACCCTGCCTTCATCTGGGTTGCTGGCAAGTCTGCCTGGACACACCACCTCCTAGTCTGCTGTTCCAGAAGTAATAAAGTCTGCCATCATCCTTCTGTTAGTGACAAAGGAAAAGAAGAATTTTCTGCAGAATGAATTGTGAGAAAATTAATTGACAACAGGCTTCTTGGCAGTTGGCAACCATAACATTTGTGTGATCTGCTGATGCCACAGTTTTATTCCCTGCTAATCAGATATTGCTCTCTTTACTGTGCAAGGGCATCTCTTGTAGCTGTTGTTGGCATGCAGAAGGCAGACCTCCCAACAGTAATAATTCCACAACAACTTTCAGTCGGTATCGGCACATATTTTTATAAGGTCTCAGAATACTCCATGGAGACAACACCAACACATAGCAGCCAAAATGTGACCATCTGCTTGATCACTTCATGATGTGGAAATTCAGCTTTGCCAGCCACCTCCTTGGATCCAGTACAAATCCTCATTTCACCAAATGAGCCATTTCCTCAGAGATAATTGTGGCCTTTTTTTACACACACCAGGATTCATCCCACCTGGCATAACTGAGTTGTTGACTTCTGAAGCTCTGTCTCCTTGAGCTTCCTCTGGGTCAATGCAAGGAGACAGACACCTGTAGATCTCCTGATAGACAAGATAGGTTGTGCTGGACTTGAAGGGCAAGAGGGATGATATCTCGGCTGAACATGTGGGATGTCAGGCCAAGGTTAGAGGGATGGGGTGCTATCCAGGACCCTCAGCTTCTTGCTCTAAGTTGAGTACACTGGAGAACACTTGAAGGCCTGTGGAAATGAGCCAGAGTTCCCTGAGGTAACAGAATCCAAGAGGGAAATACCAGGGAAATGTCTCAAAATAAGTGAGAGGTGTTCCTGTAGGAAGCCCAGCTGAAGTGCCTTTACATGAATACACAGAGCACAAATAACAAGCAGAAGACATTGGAAGCCACCATGCTGCTGGAAAGCCATGACCTAGTAGTCATTCCTGAAACTTGGTGGGATGAATTCCATGGCCAGAGTGTAGCTGTCAATGGCTACAGGTTGTTCAGAAGAGACAGGGAAGGAAGAAGAGATGGAGGGGATATGGGTCAGGTGAAGAGTTAAGCCCCTTGATTTTAGCAAAACAAACTTCCAGCTCTTCAAGGAGCTAGTCCATATGACCCCCTGGGAAACTACCCTCAAGGACTAGGGAGCAGGACAGAGCTAGAGGATCTTTAGGGAAATCTTCTGTAGGGCACAAGAGCTGGAAATCCCCAGAAGCAAGAAATGGGGAAAGAAAGGCAAGAGACCAGCGTGGCTGAATAGGGACCTGCTGGTCAAACTAAAGAAGAAAAGGCACAGGCAGTGGCAGCAGAGACAGGTATCCTGGAAAGATTATAGGGACACAATAGGTTGTGTAAGAATAGAGTGAGGAAGATCAAGGGACAGCTGGAGCTGAAGTTGGCTAGTGACACAAAGAATAACAAGAAGGGCTTCTACGGGTTGTTGGCCAGGAAAGGCAGGTCAGAGAAGGCATAACCACCTTGATAAAACAGGCTGGCAGACTGGTACCACCAGGCAAAGAGAAGGCTGAGGTACTCAGCAGCATTTCTGCCTGAGAAAACAGCACAGGACCACAGAGACCTGGTGCTAGAGCAGCAGAACTCCATGTACATGGCTATGTGAAGCGTTCACCTTCCCATTTAAAATGAAAAGATACTTAATCTTAACATTTCATGTGAAAGAATAACATTATAGCTAGAAAGTGTTTACAAAAATGCAGTTTACATAGCAATTTATTAATGAGAACATTTAATGGGAACATTTTCTTTCTAACTTTCTGCTTTTCTTGAAAAACACATTTTGGAATCACAGAATCTTACAGTGGTTTGGGTTGGAAGGGACCTTAAAAATCACCTAGTTCCAACACCCCCGCCATAGGCAGGGACATCTTCCACTTTCCACACAGGGGACTTTTTACAGACCACAGATAGTATTGTTGCAAGAAAAAGAATTTAATACTCCTTGCTGTAACATTTTTATATTTTGCCAGAGTGCTCTGGTTTGTATTTAGCAGTCTTTTTAGCTTGTACTGTGCAGTTAGAGCCTTATGAATGAAAACACCATTATGAAAACCATTTATCAGGTTGAGAGATATAGACTGAAGCTGTACAAATTTCTGGCTCAGTCTTATAATGATAACTCATGACAATATCTAAAATCATTTTTAGTTCTTTAAAACTGAAGGGAAAGAGCAATTTGCTATGTCATCAGTGGGATGAATGGGCAACATTCTCAGAAACAATCAACTAAAATAAACTGATATATAGGATCCTGTAGGAGGAAAGCAATCTTAAAATCTCTTTCTAAAACAAAGCATAACTTTGCATTCTGTCCCACATTTAAAATGCAGTGATTTAAAAATATAGTTTGTTTTATATTTATTGTTATTTGCCTTTCTGAGTAAATTCAATGTACTGAGAGCACATCGTGAAGTGCTTCTCACAAAGCTTTGCTGACATAAAAGTAATAAAACAAAGCATTCCATGAGATCAGTGATTCATTGGGAGCAGTCAACACCTTGCTTCTGACGTAGATTATAATTTTCTTTCTTCTGAGCAGAACCTTCTTTTGGTGACAGACTTATGAGGGTGCTTCTTTCCACATTTTTTACATCTCTCAGTTGCATGTCCCAAGCTATTAAATGTGATCTGTAGTCTGGGTTTGGGTTATTTCTGCCTTATGCCCATTGCAATGACTGACAAAGCAACATTTTAAAGTGTATCAAGAGCATTAAATACTAAGGGTTTAAAGTAGTTTCATCCAGCAGTTTCCTCATTTCTCCATTTTCTTTCACAGCATTGGGCTTCGTGTAAGGGGTAATGAGACCTTGTAGAGAAGGATAGCTGGGGCAGCCTGTCAAATGGAGAGGTGAAATTCCTATTACTATGCTGGTTTTAATGGTCAGAGAAATTAATGAATGTACACAGTAAAGTCAAGCAGGAGTGATGGACTCAAAACAGCAGAAGGTTTGGTCCTAAAGTTGTCCTAAAGGGACACACTGGTGTGTCAGTCACCCTACAAAGTAAGGCAGCCCCTGGCCCTCCCACCAGTACAGCTGTAAGTGCTTTCAACCAGTAAGTGCTTTCAACCATCACTATAAACACGATATATAAACTGAATTAGCACACTGTGCTTTCTATTATGTCCACAAAAGGATTAAGTTTATAGGTCCCCAAATTTATAGATATAAACCTGAAAGTTGGGTTCCTCAAGAAAACTCAGAAATTCAACATCAATGTGATTCTTTTGCACATGCAGTGGAAGAACAGCATCACCCTTTGGCTGTAGCTTTTACTGGAAAACAGAACAGGGCCAGGCCTGTGACTGTCTGTACAGTGTTCAATGTTTTGCATGCTCCCTGGCATGCTTTTGCTCTGTCCATGGCACTTTCCCAAATAATTCCCAGATGTAAATTAAGGTTTGTGCATGACCACTCTGCTCTAGAGGCTAAAGGAGTAACATACCATAGTTTACATGCTTAGATTGCACCAGCTGGCCTCTGTGACAGAAAATTAACCCTAGAAATAATTAATTCATTAGAATGGATGCAGATTAGGAATCTCCAAAGAACTCCACAGGGATGTGTGCACAACAAAAGATTCATCAGAGAAAGCACTCCTTCTCCAGACTCCTTGATGTGTCAGCAAAATTCATGTTCAAACTAATTTCATGTTCAAAATTATTCCCATCTGAAACTACGGATATTCAAAATAGTAATGAAAAAGGGACGGCAGCCTCACTGCTCCTGGTATTCCAAGCAAAAAGAACTCTCTCCAAAACAGAAGAGTGTCTCATATCTTGCTCCAAGGCTATAGTTTACCCTTAAATTTTCAGGCTGAGTTTAGGCAGAATAATAATTAAGTGAAAAGCTTAATGACCCTCCCCCTTGGGATG
Source organism: Climacteris rufus (assembly GCA_013398175.1). Classification (NCBI taxonomy): domain Eukaryota; kingdom Metazoa; phylum Chordata; class Aves; order Passeriformes; family Climacteridae; genus Climacteris; species Climacteris rufus. The sequence continues at coordinate 605,485 of VZRZ01005362.1, forward strand.
GACTGATAAAGGTCAAGTTCAGATACATTAATGAGCTGCTAAATTCTGCTAACTGGGAAAGGCTCTTTTTAAGTCCTGCACAAGCCAATCCACTCATGTTTTTAATGGCAACTCTAGGCATAGCAAATATCTGTGGAAATTTTGCCATGAAACAAAAACTCCTCTTGTGCTTCATTTACAACCATTTCACCAGGGTTTACGAGGAGCAACTTGAAGGTGAGGCCATGCCCTACAGAACTGAGAAAGAGTTTGTTGGTCCAGTTCCAGCTCTTCACAGGGTCTTTTGGTCAGTGATTTGGGGAGTGATTCAGAACCATGCAGGACAGGAATCCTTCACTGGTTACAGTCCTGATTCTTGGAAAGGCTGAAAAGCAATGAGGGAGGGAGTGTAGGGCTTGCAGGGAAAGCAGGAGTCATGCTATCTTAAAAATCAAGAAAGCAACATATTTTAACAGATGTCTATGGGTTTGTGTGGTTTACTTGTTCTGTGTCTTGGTCTAACACCCAAGGTACAGATCCCCAAAGTATGACACATGCATATATTGATTGATATCAGGCTTTAAACATATAAATTGCAAGAAAAATCCTGCACTATGTGAGAAGAACAAGGCAGGTCAATGCCATGAGCTTACTGATGCATCCTTCTGATAATATAAAACTAGATATTTTAAAGCTAGATAGTTTAAAACTAGATTTCTTTTTGCCTCAATTTGCCTGTCATAAAATTGGCATAATACCCATAACAATCTCACAGAGGTCATGATATTCATTCATACATGCAGTGCGTGAGGGAATCAATGCATGCCCTGCTATATCACCCCACAGCAAAATAATCAATTTTTAATCACTGCTGTGCATTAGTGCTGAGGGTAAATGGGACCTGAGACCGGGCAGTGAAAGAGGCAAGTATTTGTATCAGTTCAAAGATAGGGTTCTAAACTGTATTGCTACAATACTAAAATTAGTACAGTCAAAACCTGAAATGCCAGAATGAAGGGACTGAAGAGCTGCACAACTTTAAACCAGTCTCCTCATGCATTTGGACTTTAATACAGTCAACCCCATGAATGCACAGGGACATAAAAGCACTCAGACTGATTCAGGCCAAAGGGTTTTTCTAGCTCAGCATCCTGTTTCTGATAACAACCAATGGCAAATGCTTTAAAAATGAGGATTTCAACAGGTCAAACATCAAGTCATACTTTCCCAAAACACCCCCCCAGGCTCCCGCTGCTTCTTGGCTCATTGACTTCTGAGTCCAAATATATTATCTCTAACTTCAATGACCCTTTCCATACAATTTTCCTCCACGAATGTGTGCACGTTCTTTTAACTTCCTGAATGGCCCATATCAGTTACAGAGTTTTAAACCAATTTGATACCAGTGTTGCTGAGAGCTGTGGAGCAGTGGGCAGAGCATCAGTATATTGCAGTTGCCATTTCTCAACAGACCTGCATAACAAAATTTAGGGAGAATTATTTTATTCCAGTCATCAGATAAGTAATTTATTCTCTCGTTGGTTCATTTTGCTTTTAACTCCTTGTCTAATGAGAGGAAGCGCTAAGGTCCAGGGAAAGGCTTTTGTCCATGCAGAGGCATGCTGAGTACCTTTATAACCATTTGGCAACTCGCCTGAATGAATTCCTGCATCTACAGCATTCCCTGTCGCTGCTGTCTGATAAACAGTATATTTGTCACCTACGCATCCTGTATTGGCAACCTGGCTAAATTTATAGGGACAAGCCAGGAAAATGGAGAGGGCTGCTGCTCCCCCAAAGCGTTGCTGTGTGAGCAGCACAGCCTGCGTATCACAAAGCAGGGCAGCAGTCACATCACTGCATCAGCTGCTTGGCAGCTGCCTGTGTCTCTGGAGCAGCTGAGTGTGAGGATGCTTCCCAGCCCGAGCAGTTCCACTGGTGGGATGGCCTGAGCCAGAGCCCTGGTGCTGCAGTGATCCTAATGCTGTCCCAGGCTTGGCAAGGGCAGTGGAGCAGCCTTCCTCCACGTTCCTGTGCAGTGCAGAAACAGAGCTTTTTGGGAAGGGAAAGGGAGATTTAATACTTGTTTTTCAAACTGCTGAGTCAGTCCCCATATTTCCTTCACTCCCAGCAAATAGAAGAAGAAGGCCAAAGTCATCTCCTGCTCTTCCTTTCCATCCCTTTTCTGAAGTAAACAAATGTCAGCAAATCCTGCACTAACAACGCTGTTAAAAATATCACCCTGTCAGCAGAAGGGTTCATTCCCTTTGCTCTGAAGCTCTCTCCTCATTGCAGTAAAGGTGTGCTGTTACATCAAGATAAGCAGTCCCGATGGAAACCTCAGTGGCCAAGGGAGGAACATATGTGTTGTTCTCTGCACCACAGTGTCACCAGCTGGAGTAATTTCTAAATCGGAAATATTGGTCTAGGCATTTGACAGGATTTGACCCATTAACTATCAAGGTAGAAGCCAGCCCTGCTTTACTCAGCTAGAACTTGGCCCTGGGGTAGCATTGAAAATTAGCTACTTCAGCCAAGACGCAGCACTCACTCTCTTTAGCATATTCCAAACCAAGCTAACCCCAGCACCAAATCTACAGTCAGAGTGAAAGATTGTGCCCCATTAGACTTTGGGGATGCATGAAAAATATTCACAACTAAAGAGGCTCTATCCCTTTGAACAGGAGATAGATCCCCACAAACCTTTGTCCAGGTGATTTTCTGTCTGTTCAAGGAAGGGGATGTTGATTGTTACAATGATTAATTTCACCCAGGAAAGTGAAGAATGAACTCTTTCTGCTTATTGCTTGTTATATCTGAAATCTTGATGTTCAGAAACTTCTGATTGTGCAGACAAATGTATCTTGTCACTGAAAGGTAAAAGTTTTCTCCTTTCATACTTTGGTCCCATCACTTATAGTACTGTATGCTTGCCTCATGGATAAAATTCCAGAAATTTGTCCCACTCCCTTCAAACACTCCTTCCCTCTCTTCATGCTCTCAAACTTACAAGTACAAACTTACAAATGCAAACTTACAAATGCAAAACTTACAGGTTTTTTACATGTATTTTTTTCACACCTTCTGTTTACTTCTCCAACTATTTAACCATTTTTTTTGCTTTTCTTTGAAGAAATTGCTCCCTCTTTACCAGAAAGCAGCGAATTTCTACAAAGATTCAAATATAGATTATTTTTGCTGGATGCCAGAATTTACCCTTGATCAAAACATCTTCCTTTCTTGAGTCTCACTAATGTCTTACTCTTTCAGATTTTACTGGACTATTAAATGCAGGTGATAAAGTGTTCTGATCAGTGTCACAAATTCATCCTATGCTTTTGGCATGAATGAATATATAATAAATTCATTTATGACTTGATCTAAATTCATTATCTTGTCTTCTATATGTCACTTAAACGCCCATCAATGAATAGCAGTTTTCATATGTGCAGCTCTTGTTTACAATGTTCATTTAAAGGCTTAAATGAGAAACAGCGAAAAGCATTTTAATTCATTGCTAAGCACAGCAGAAAACTAAGCAGGATTCCAACTTTATGTACCATTTGCAAACAATATACATTAGCTCAGACGTAAATCTCCCTTAATGAGGTGTGCAGCCCGATTATTAATCACACCCATTGAAATGTTCTCCATGTTCAGCTCTATTTCAATGCAATGCAGGGGGTGCTATCTAATATTTCTGTTCCTTCTAACAAAAAGAAGAGTTTCTATGCATGAAAAATTGCAAAATTTGACCTTAAAATGAACTGTAGCAAGGAAACCTTGAATACAAAGCAGTGTCACTACAGTTCAGTTAGAAACATGTTTGTGTCTGGACTAGCAGGTCTTTGGCTCATCTCCAGGGCTCAGTCCTGGGCTTCCACCCAGGGATGCTTATGGTGTAGCTCTGGAAAGGTCTTTCCAATATGAAACATCCAAAACTGGATAAGATTCAAAATCAAAGATGCCAAATTCTTGTTAGCATTAATTATTCTTAACCTAAATCAAGATTAAGCTCCCACTATGGTGGTCTCCGTGTAAACAGGGATAACAATGTTTGCCTTGAGAGTCTGCAAAATGAGAGACAGAAACTGATGAGACATCAAGGATGTGCCAAAGGCATCTGCTGTGTAAGTAAAAGATCACCCTATGATTTAGGTCAGTTCCCATAGTTGCTTACTTGTGTTTGGGCTTCTGTGTGTTGTCTTGGACATTTATTTTGAGGTGGATGGGAAAGGGTAGAGTGAGGGGGGTATCAAGGGTTGTGGAACTAATTAACTGAAGAGCGAACATATCAGAAAGGAAACCAAAAGAGCACGTGAACCATCACTTTTAATCTGTGTTTCCAACAGATTGGTGTTAATCTAATTTGCAGATTCCTGTTTCTTAGGATATTGGAAGGCAAGGGAGGAACTACAGCTGTGACTGCTACACCATTACACCATTTTCTTCTTGTACGGGAATCTACAGCTGAGGTTGTGCTTGAGAAGTTGGCAAAATTTCATGGGAGTAGTGTTAGACTGATATTGAGCTTTTCTGAAATGCCATTATACAGCCAAGCCCAGACAGAATCAAATGTTTGCCTCTCTCCTCACTGCTCTTCAGCCTCAAGCACTCATGGGGTTGTTGTCTGCCAGGCTCCACTGAAATGCCCATGAGAAGACCAACTCTTTTATGTTTTGGTCTCATTGGAAATTCTCAGAATTATTTAAAAGGCTTTCAGAAGTGCTCACACAAGCAGAAAAAAAGTGCAATTACTTGGAGTACACATGACAGCATAATGTGTATATTTAACAGGAGTGCCCCATGATGCACTGTTACTTTTTCAGTGGGGTACATATTGTAATGGGGATTACAATATGTACCAAAACTTGGAAGCTGGAAGTCACTGACATGTTTAGGCCTCCAAAATGGCCATAGTCCGGCAGAAATACTTTAAAGGAAATCAAAATATCTATTAAATATAACTGATTTCGTTGATGATATTTGTGACAGATTTAAGTGCATTTTCTGTGTTTGTCAGAAGTGCTAAAATCTAGCAGTAATGAAATCTCTTGTGTAGCACTGGAGATTTCCCTGAGGCCCTTGTCACTAAAAACAATGGTTCAACTGGCTGAGGTTTTCATTGCACTTGGTTAAACATTCTTTCTATAAACCCCAGCTTTGTAAATCAGCCAATTTGTTATGATAGGGATCTGTTACTTAAAAAGAAGAATTCTGCCCTGAGTAATTTTCAAGACAGAAGGACACAGCAGGATGCAAACTCCCTCTGTCAGCATTTCTGCATAAATCTGGTTAGAGAAGAAATTGTGCATGTAGTGACATCACAGGAGAATGGACTTAGAAAGGATTTAATTTCTCTGTTTAAATGTTTTTTAAAATCACAAAATCCATGCACCAAATGAGATAAAGAATTATAGGCTTAGTGAACACAAAATGTCTACAGGAGATTCAGCAGCAGTTCTCGTCTGGACTTTATATATTAGTGGCTGTAAGGTCCATGACATTCGGAAAATGTAAATACTGTAATATTACCAAAAAATTCCTATGTCTCAAGGACACTCCTCCCTTTGGACAATGCTACTCATCAGTACATCCCTTCCACAGTTAGACCCCTACCCCCAAAGTCTGAACTATCCCAGGAATCTTACTGGTAGGATGAGGTCTGACTTCACCTCTTGTACTGAGATTCTGCAGAAAGAGTAAACCAGTAACCACTGTGAGAGTGATTTATTCCCTCAGCCGCCTCACCAGACCCTCCTGGTTACCCTGGTTACCACTACAGCAGCACAATCGCCAAGGCAAAACTAAATAAAGAAGAAAGGGTCAACTATATGAACAATTCAGTTACAATCACTTTACAAGTACCTAGAGAGATGTAAAATTGAAACCATTCTTTTCCTACCTACATTTTAGATTAGTTCTTAAAAATATAGTCTATCTTCCCCTTCTCCTTAATCAAGCTGGGAATTATTTTACTCAGAGTCGTGGCTGAGGTCCACTTCTTAGCCGGATGCCTTGTGCTGAGATTTACCTTTATGGAATGGGATCTAGATTAAGGTACACATTTCCTACTGCTACCTAAAGTATGACCAAGCTCCAAACTTTCTTTATTTTCTGCATCAAAGGCCCAAAGGATTTACTGACTCTTCATAAAAGAGTAGTTTAATAATTTTTTCTATCACTGCTTCCCTCCCTGAGATGCAGACAGTCCTTGCTGACTGTGATTAATTTGTTTAATCTCTGTGTTTCAGTTTCTAAATGTAAGTGGGGGATACCAATATTAATGATACTAATATTAGTGATTTAGCAGAACTGCGTCCTACACTGCACTATGTTGAGATACAAAGTTCTTCCTCTGAAAAAAAGTGATGATGTGAGCCTAAACTGTCTAAAACAGGGCGAATTCTCAAATCAGTAAATCTGGGTGAGTCCAAAGAGCCAGAAACCTGGTCTGGTGGAAGGTATCCCAGTCCATGGGAGGGGCTTGGAACTAAATAGTCTTTAAGGTCCCTTCCAACACAAGCCATTCTAAGATTCTGTGATTCTGTGCCTCAATATGCTCCTAATGGTCATGGCCCCTGCTATTATGGGGCATTTATTAGGGAAAACTAGACAAACTTTTCTAAGCCTTGAACTGCCAGTTCCTGGGCAAAAAGAAAAAAGTCATTCCCCTGGATAAAATAAAGTTTATTTCCCATAGCCTCACAGCAAAGAATTGCAATGCAAAAATAAACTTCCTAGCCATGACTATGATTTTTTTATGTCTCTGCATGCTTTGTATACATGGCAAGTTACCTGTGTGGCTGTTAATGAAAACTGAATGTAATACTTGGGTTTCTTAGTGCAAAAATGCTGGGTAAAGCTATGCTATGGCACTTCTAGGATTTTTATTTGTTTGTTCGAATTATATCATAGACACCAAGGTTATCACCACATTGATTGCTATCACCTATCACAGCAAGGTGACCTCTTTATGACTTGATGCAAAAAAAAAAAAATGCAGAATCATTCTGATCTTCCTTCCTAGAAAGTTGCAAAAGCTGCCAGGAGCCAGCCCCTGCTTTCCAGCAGAGCCTCATGGCTTCAGACTGGGGTCTCAGTGGGTATTATGTGGAGTGATAAATGCAGATCCAATTCTGAATGGACATGCTTTGGTTAAGAAAACACCGAAGGCAGACTGCTTTTCAAGCTTAAAAAATTCTAAACACCTTAATTCAGTTAGGTATGATGGTACAAAAAGTAAGAGACCTCAGGAGTCTGAACAGAATCTGCCTCACAGTACTGACAGGATATACCCAGCACCTACATTAACATTTATTAATCTAACCTTTAGACTTACAATGAAGCAAACTTGATGACCTCCTTAAATAGTGTTTTCTAGTGTTTAATGAAGCTTAAAGAAAGAAAGATTTGTTGTTCTGGTATGTAATCTAAATGTTTTGGGGTGGGTTTTTTGTGGTTTTTTTTTGTTTTGTTTTTGTTTTGGTTTGGTTTTTTTTTTTTTTTGAAAAAAAACCCAATGATTCCTTGTTCTTCTCCAAGTAGAAATGAGAAAGAATTGATTGCTGTCCTCAACACAACTTTTTTCATGTTGAGTGTTGTTGAGTCCCCATTGGCATTCCAGCCTATAAGAGGGAAAAGTCCAACTCGTTCAGTGTTTATTTATACTTTTCATATTTCAATAACAGGCTGTGTGCTGGTTTTATACTCCAGAGCATTCACCCTATTTATTCCAAATTTTTTTAAGTGTTGTCACCCACAGCAGAAGTCTGGAACTAGGTGATCTTTAAAGATCTCTTTCAAGCCACATCATTCTATGATTTGATTAAAAAAATCGTGCCTCATTTCAAAACAGTGCTCCACTTTTCTTTTTGAAGATAGATACTTTGTTCCTTCTCTCCATTCTTCGTGGACCATTCAATCTACATTTGTTCCCTAAGATGATTTCTAATTGTTCAGAGATTGCTTTGTCTTCACTTTTAATTGACTCATATCTCCAACTTGAATGAATTTAACTCTATCAAGTGTTCTTTAATCTGTTATTTCACTCCTTTTGTTTCTATCCCTATTCTCTTACAACTTATTTAAAATATCTGCTCATAATTAACATTTTGTTTTTAAATTTGAGGAAGAAAACACATGATTTATTTCCATCTTCTCTGCAGTCTTCCTTACTTGCTCTCCTAACCTCATAAACAGTGGAATAAAAATTTCTCGTCTCCTTTCCTTTAAAGTAGTCATAGGCCATTGCCTGTCCAGCAAATAAAAAATTGCTGTACTTCATTCATGTCATGTTAGGACCAGAAAAACTTGGCAGTTCTGACCCAGAGTGAAAGACTGTCTGAACCTTTCTAGGACTGCTTGGTGAGCTGAACTCCACTGTTGATGCTGTCAGTGACACTAGGAATGAAGCTGAAGAAACAGAATTTTATAGAGTGACTGTGATGTCTGAATCATCAGAATTGTCAGAAATTGCTTGGGAAAAATGGGTTTTTGTCCTTGCTGGGAAAGGGGAGTAGTCCTGCTTATCTAGGGAGAACTGAGGCTGACTGACAAACTTGGTTTCAGAGTAAGGATGTGGGAAAACCAGTCAGGCAAAGATTTTGTCTTGTGGCAGCAAGGGAATTACTGCTCTGTATTCCTCAACATCTGTGTTTGTGTGATAGAACTGAAGTTATTTGTAAAAGGAGAATAACCAGAAATTTTACATTTGTGTAATAACATTCGGTGCCAGGGAAGTGACGGAGTCTCCGTCCCTGGAAGCATTTAAAAGATGTGCTGATGTGGAACTGAGGACTTAGTTTAGCGGTGACTTGGCAGTTCAGGGTTGATGGTTGGACTCAGTAGTCTTGAATGTCACTTTCCACTTAAATGGTTCTGTGATTCCTGTACCATTAAATTAAGCCATGCCAGGACATGGGCACTCAAAGTGGTGACCAGCCAACCTGGTCCACACCCTGCAGGATACTTAAACACTTGCTATAAACATAGTATAAAAATGGCATTCAAGTCACTCAATTCTGCAGCTTTACTCAGCTGAAGGAGCCAATCCTTTCTGCTTGATGGCCCAAAAACGACGGTGTGCAAGACAGCTGTGCCTTGAGAATTTGAACAGCTCACCCTAAACTTACCAGGGAATTCAAGGTCTCTCCTGAACTGAGATGCTGGTGATGCTGGTTCATAAGAGACCAGCATTTCCACACAGGCTTTTTGCCAGCTGCAAGACTTCCGTAGTACTGTATGTTTATCTTTCACTGGGGACACGGATCTGCAGTAAAGCAAGTAACATTCACAGAACTTGACAGTTTATGCTGTAATTTTCCCTGTCCAGAATGGCTGTCAGGAGTCTGCTTTGGGCAACATAAGCAGCTGTATGAATCCAAACAATTTAAATCTGAAGACAAACTCAACAGACCTTTCATTGAACACACTTGATTATTTGCAAATCTCCTGTTGTCATATTTCTGTTTTTGATACCAGAAAATTTGTTTTGTGCCTGCTTCAGTTCACATAATACTTCTACTACAGAGTCAAGGCTCACAAACAGAGGCAGAAGCATCTTCAATCTGCTTTCTACTTCTTTTTCTGCTCAGTACTGTATCTCCTTACTTTGGCCAGAATTTTCTCCAGGCTTGATCCAAAGTGCAGAGAACTTTTCACTTTCTCAACCAAACTCAGATTTGTGTTTTTAATTGTTTTAATTATTATTTGAAAGCCAAATCATTTTGGATGGGTTTTTTTGAATGCTAGATTATATTTTCCCCCAAGTTGAATGGCAAAGAAAAACAATGTGGATGTATGTATATATTCTTTTCAACATATGCATTATGTGAATATGCATACATTATGGATAATTTTTACCAGTTAACCTTTTCCAGTAAGATCAGCTTCAATTTTACCATTCTATCATGAAGTTTAAAAGCTGTAGACTTCTTAGACTGTGACTGTGACAAGTAAAATGAAAGTTTTAATTTATTAAAAAATCATACCCCTAAAATTCTTAGGAATGGAATACAAAATATGAACGTGTTACAGAGCACTGACCACATTTGACTTTTCTGAATGCCCTCTCATGTGATTTAATGGAATTCCTTGTCACCAGGAGAAGCTCTAGATAGCTGAGAGAGAAAGGCACAGAGGGAGATATAATCACAGAAAATAAGACCATATATTTTATATGCAATTAATGTGGACCAATTACTTAGCCAGTATTCTACTCTCCATTACCACCAGCATGTCAACTTTCACAAAGTGTGGACACTTGTGTACTATAACTGTAAAGTTCCAATTTCACTCAGTAAGCAGAGAGAATCACAATACAAATTATTCTGGTTATTTGTACATAGAGTATAATTTTTCGTTTTTCCTGCATGAAGAACCAAGATGTCCCATTCTTGGTCACACCCACTCATTTCTCAAATAATGTCTTTAATTTATATTCTTTGGAAGACGTTGCTACTTGCATTTTTAAGTGTTTCAAGTTGAATCCCTTAAAAGAAGTAGTAGGATGACACAAAGAATTTCTAGAATGAACTGCAGACTTGAACAAAAATTCATTTTCCTGTATTTGCAGTCCATTTGGGAACGTATTCAATGTCCATTAAATCCATAAGTGTCCTTTAAAGGTTATTTTGTCATTTCTTTTCTGAGCGTGGAGAGTCTCAGAATATCAGGCCTGTTGATTTAAGCCCCTGAAGATGAATCTGGTATCCAGCTTTAGACAAAAACACTTCACAATTTTCCATTTGTTTAACCAGTGATGAAAACATAACAAAAAGCAGCTGGCAAAATTTTTTTCACTGCTGGAGGATGAAACACCTGGAGGATGATTGGACCCTCTTTATATATGCACACATATAAACTTTGTTTTCTCATTTCAGGTCATGGAACCAAAGGAGTGTTTGAACTTCTTTCAGGATGGCGCCGGACCAGAGAGAATCTGCCATTCAAGGACCGGGTGGCAGATGCCTACTCAGATGTCATGGTCTCCTACACGATGACAAGCTCCTTGTACTTCATTGCCTTTGGCATGGGTGCAAGCCCTTTCACCAACATTGAAGCTGTAAAAGTCTTTTGCCAGAACATGTGTGTCTCTATCCTGTTGAACTACTTCTATATCTTCTCTTTCTTTGGCTCCTGCCTGGTCTTTGCTGGCCAGCTGGAGCAGAACCGGTACCACAGCATCTTCTGCTGCAAAATCCCCTCGGCAGAGTACCTGGACCGGAAGCCTGTGTGGTTCCAGACCATGATGAACGATGGCCATCAGCACACCTCTCACCACGAGACCAACCCGTACCAGCACCACTTTATCCAGCATTTCCTCCGAGAGCACTACAATGAGTGGATTACCAACATCTACGTCAAGCCATTTGTGGTGATACTGTATCTCATCTATGCCTCTTTCTCCTTTATGGGGTGCTTACAGATTAATGATGGAGCCAACATCATCAACCTCCTTGCCAGTGAGTCCCCCAGCGTCTCCTATGCCCTCATACAGCAAAAGTATTTCAGCAACTACAGCCCAGTTATTGGCTTCTACATCTACGAACCTCTGGAGTATTGGAATGGCACTGTGCAAGAAGACCTGAAAACACTCAGCCAGGGGTTCAACACAGTGTCCTGGATTGAACAGTATTACCAATACCTTCGAGTGGGTAACATCAGTGCAACCAACAAAAGTGACTTTATCAACATCCTCCAGAGCTCCTTTTTAAAAAAGCCAGAATTCCAGCACTTCAAAAACGACATCATTTTTTCCAAAGCTGGAGATGAGAACAACATCATTGCTTCTCGTTTGTACCTAGTGGCCAGGACTAGTGAAAACACACAGAGGGAAGCGGTGGAATTGCTGGAGAAGCTGAGGCCTCTCTCTCTTATACAGAGCATCAAGTTCATTGTGTTCAATCCTACTTTTGTTTTCATGGACCACTATGGTTTATCAGTAACTATGCCTGTCCTGATCTCTGGTTTTGGCATCCTGCTGGTGTTAATACTGACCTTTTTCCTGGTTATCCATCCTCTGGGAAATTTCTGGTTAATTCTCAGTGTCACCTCAATAGAGCTGGGTGTCCTTGGCTTGATGACCTTATGGAATGTAGACATGGATTGCATTTCTATACTGTGCCTTATCTACACTTTGAATTTTGCCATAGATCACTGTGCACCCCTGCTTTATACATTTGTATTAGCTACTGACCACACCCGAACTCAGTGTATAAAGAACTCCCTCCAAGAGCATGGGACAGCCATTTTGCAGAACGTTTCTTCTTTTCTTATTGGGTTGGTCCCCCTTCTCTTTGTGCCTTCAAACTTGACCTTCACACTGTTCAAATGCTTGCTGCTTGCCGGCAGTTGCACACTTCTACACTGTTTTGTTATTTTGCCCGTCTTTCTAACCTTTTTCCCACCTTCCAAAAAGCACCACAAGAAAAAGAAACGGGCCAAAAGGAAGGAACGAGAAGAGATTGAATGCATAGAGATTCAGGAGAATCCTGATCATGTTACAGCAGTCTGAAAGGCCTAGAAAAAAATAATAGTATATTCTGTTTTTAAAAAAGCGTTGCACAGAGATGCAGGGAAAATAGAGCAAAGATCTCAGCTGCTTGTGCTGGCCAGGTCTGACAAGGCAAAGGAAGATCAAGAAGGGGTATTCATGGCACCTTAAGGTGCAAACTTTTTTAACAAAAATAATGAAAGCAAAATAATCTCCAATGTTTCCTTTGAATCCTCATTCTCCAGCAGGAAAGAGTCTGTTGGCCATTGAGTGTTCCTGAGTCTCAAACTGTAGCTCTAATGGGAATTGCTTAATCTGTCGTATGCAGGACTGAAGCAAAGGTGAAAAAAGAGTTACCATTAAGTAAGCAGTAGGGGAAAAGACAGATTTGTTTGAAAAAAATTGTCTGTGGAAGAGAAAAAGAAACATCATTTCAAATGAGAAAAGGTTACAAGACCAAGAGAGATTAAAAATGCCATGGTAATTTTTTCTTATTTTCTTGAGCAAGTTGGTTAAGATGAAACCTATGCACTTGGGAAGCAAATGTTTAAAACTATTTAAGCCAAAGTACTTCCCAAATCCGGTATACTTTGTATATCTGTAACACCACAATTAGAGCATTATTGCAAATATGTGTGGCAAAGCTGAGGGATAGAGGTACTGTTTATATAGGAGAAGAAATAATCATAGCCATTTGGAAATTTAACACTTGGTTCCTTTAAATGTGACATATCATGTTATCCCAGGAGGTCACAGCTGATAGTTAATACCACACACTTATTTTCGTATTTCTGAATTGTGAATTTCCCCTTGAATTAACAGATCTCACAAAACTAACCCAGGCCATCACCACTGCAGCACTGTTTGCAGTTCCTGCAGTGTAACACTTTTGAATTCTAATTTATCAGTGTTGACATTAAATACTGAATATTAATCAAGCAGGTGCTCTAAACGTAATGATGGATTGCATTTCACAGGCACAACGTGACCGTGTAACAGCTGAGTCAGCTCTGGAGCACCTGCACAGTTTTGTCATTATATATTTGGTCCAAGAGATGAAGGGATATATTTGCTGGTCCCTGCAATATGCTGCAGAAAGTGGGATTTTCCCCTTCTTTAAGCAAAGCATCATTCAAAAAACTTGCCACACACAGAAAAAAAACCCAACTGCGTAAAGGTTTGCACAGGGCTGGATCAACCCCTAGTTGTAAAAAGACAGATTGGTCCCCTGTGGGAAGGGGAGGGGAGGGTGAAATGTCTTTTTTAGTGTTATTATTATTCCTAAATATTTGAGTGTTGATCATCTGCAACATAAAGTTTTGTAATGGCAGTTGAAATTTCACAGGAGAGTGCAGTAAATCCGCAGTTACTATGTGGCACTAGAAATTGTACTGTAAAGGACTATGAATGACTTTCTCCGCTTTGTAAACTATTCAGCTTAGTAGCCCAAGAAAACAGATCCAGCCATTTCAGTTTGCTCTTGGCCCAGTTCTGCACTGGAGCTTGCCATGTCGATCTCTCCTTTCAGTATTTTAAAAGGGCTTGCTTTCTACTCTCTGGAATATGGTATAGCACCACCATCATGAGCAACGTCTTCCTCAATCTATAGTATCCATGGGGACACTATGTAAAGATATCACTATATGGAGTGTCTATGTCTACTTTGTATTACTTGTGGGTACCTTTAAAAGATTACCTGGAAGCTGTTTGCCTTCCAAAATGTGTATACATGTCTATTTGTGGCTGATAACTCAGTCTCAGACCCGCAGAGTTTGCTGATGAGGGTGTGTACATATGTTTTACTAAAAAGCTCTCTGCAAGATGTTAATCCTTTGCTATGTGACGTCTCACCTCTTCCTACTGTTTCATGGTTAGGAGGTGCCAGAAAAAAAATTCACCTGCAGCACAAAAACAAAAAAAATCCATTTGAATGCCAGTTCTAACATTCATGAGCTGCTTCTCTTTCCAAGGAATGCAATTTCACCTCTTCTGTGTATTTTCTGTAGTTTGCCATTATCATTTGCCAAAAATGACCTCTGTGTTTTAGGAGTGGTCTAAGCTCTTGATTGTTTGAGGCAACTTTTGAGTGCAATGTGTCTTAGAGAAAGGTAAACTTTCTAGAGAGGCAAAGTTTCCAAAGTTTGATTCCAGATCTAAACATCAGGGGTAAACATCTAAACATCAAGGTTACTGGTTTGACCCAAAATATTCAAAGGCCAGACACAGAACTGAGATCCAAATAGTTCAGTGAGGTTTAGGAGCAGGGAATGTTTAAATATTGGGTTATGGCTCAGATATGTCTCCATTTGGGAACTTTTACTGACCTTGATTTGCATCTTGATGACATTGTGCAATATCCATCTTTTATTGAGCAGTCTGTTATGGATGTCAAGCTCCCCATAGCTCTTCTTACATTTCCCCCACTGCCCACACAAGCTCTGGATTGTTGCAGCACTGTGACCCCTGGTTATCACTTCTGGAGGTGACAACTGGGAAATTCCTGGTCTTCTCTTGTACTGCCCAGATGTATCCCAGGGATGTCTGTTATGCATTGTGTTGAGGGAAATAGCACTTTTCAAAGCCATCAAAGCCAGGATTCATCTCATCTAACTTCAGATATTAACAGTGCAAATATTTGTATCTGAACTTCCTTTATGGTCATAAGAGAGTGACTTCTGATCCATTTTACAGGAGTAAATGAATCACGTTGACAGGAGAGTATTAGGAGTAAATGACTCACACCTTATAAAATGCAGATTTGTGTCCATTGGTGATCAAGGAAGCTCAGCACAATCAGTCCAAACACAGAGATCAGCAATGCAGACTCACCCAGAGCTGGTGAGATTAACCCCACATAAAAGGACAAAATATCAAGAGAAAGAGAAGAGACAAAAACCTTATAAACATGCCTCTCAAGCTTCAATTTTAGGGATAAATCCCAGGAGTAACCCAGCTCAAATTTTATGTTCTGTTTATGCTACTTCTGTGCAGAACAGATTGTTTAAAAAATCTGGAATTCCCCTTGCCGAGAATAGTGAGCCGAGACATCAGAAGATGTCAGTGTTCAAGGTGGGCTCACACAAATGAACTAGAGTTTGATGAGATGTCAAACCAGCTCCTCTTAATGTCATGCATGTGCAGCAGCACTGGTATAACAGATCTCACCTTGGGACTGGAAAGTTTTTATTTCTATGTCTGTACAGAGCGGAGCAGAAAACAAACCAGATCTTCCATGGATGTCATTTTGTTAATTTTTGTCAACTATTTTCCATATCCACCAAATAAGACCAGTACAGCTGTTACTTCTGCAGATACATCCATCTCTGTGGAACAAGGAAAAATCTCACTTCAAGCTAAAAATAAATTATTTTCTTCTATACTCCAGTTCACACTGGAATTATTTTGGGATGGAAAGTCCACATTTTTTCATTCCTTCTACTTGTTTTTGCTTATTTTTCTTTCAGTCCTTTTCAGTAAATTATACCTTTTCCTACAGCACCTTATCCGCTCAACTGGAGCTGCATAAACACGCGTGAAAAAAACACATAGCTCATGCAAAGCAATTTGACACTCTGATACATGCTGCATATTGGATCTTCATTGCACACTTTTTTCCCCAGTTACCATAAATCCTCTGCAATACTGTGCATATCTCTTTAGTGTCTGATTTTATATATGGTCTAGATAATCTTCCAAGAACCCTGCTCGGTTTGGTTTCATTCCCTCAAAGTATATTGCTTTGAATTAATTGGTGAGATAGCTCTGTTGAAGTCAACAGATTTATTGCCATGATATATTTGACTTTGCACGTCTTCTATCTGGTAAGAAGTGAAACCATGACAAATGAAGCTCTTACACTGTTGATATTCTTGTTGAATAATATATCTGTCTATACTCTATAGCCATAGTTGCATGCTGCACTTGAGAGGCTGCAGTTAAGGTCTATTCTTGACACTTTCCTCTGTGAGATATTTTAACCTTATTCTATTCTTCTGTCTTTTTTAGCAGAGTTAAGTCTTAACCTCTGTAGTCCAGTACTTGATGTAGGTTTACATTAGATTTTAGGAAGAAATTGTTTTTTGTGAGGGTGGTGAGGCTCTAGAACAGGTTGTCTAGAGAAGCTGTGGCTGTCCCATCTCAGGAAGTGTCCAAGGTCAGGTTGGACAGGGCTTGGAGCAGAGAACAATGTCTTGCCCATGGCAGGAGTTTGGAACTATATGGTCTTTAAGGTCCCTTCCAACCCAAACCATTCTATGATTCTATGTTGTATAAATTTATTGCCTAACAAAACAACACACTTGTCAGCCTGAGATAGATACAGATGCATAGCACCTTGCATGCATAACTTAAAGAGATTATCTTCAGGGTTATCATTCTCAACCTTTTACTTCAAATAATTCCTATTTAGAATTGTAACCTGCCACATGCTAATGTCTAGTCAAGTTCTTTGAACAACTCCAGTTTTGAAATTCTCTCCAATGGAAAGGAAAAGGACCAGGGGGGAAGGAAGAATATGCAGTTAAGTGGTTGTGTAATCAGTGTTCTTTTTTTTCCCCAAAGGCTTTCACTGCTCTACTCTTAATTAAGTCACACTGAGTAGCAACTCTAGTGTAATTAAGATTTATTTCAATGTAGTTATTCCATATTTCACTATGACAAGAGCTTGGCTTATTGTCTTTATGCAAGTACCATGCTAAGTCTCTGATTAATTTTTCAGTAATTATAAACTTTAATAAGTTATTTTTCATTGCAACACTAGGTTTTTGAGTACTTCAAGCTCTCATTTGATCTCCTAGGAAACACTGTAAGGAAGTAAAGTTAGGCAGTCAGTGAGCAAGAGACGTTTTGTAGTTTTGGGGAAAAGAGATTCTTCACAAAGAGGCAGCTTCTCCTCCAACAAGGCTTTAAATAAACAAGGATGCTCAGGATATCTGAGAAGATTAAAGTGAAGTGGAAACCAAGTGAAACATTTTTTGGAGGGTAGTGTAATCAAATTATTGTAGGCAAACAAGATTTTGGTTCTTCTTTCATAACTTCTTATACAGGCAAGAAGGCATTTGAACAGGAAAGGAAACACCACAGAAAGCAGCTCATCCATCACCTTAAAGGATTCTTTTCACTGGCATAAACAGTGTCACAGACCAAGTGACTGCAGGTTGTTCCACCTCAGCATGGGCCTCTCCATGACCTCTTTTCCATGGACAGCAAGGAAGGGATTCCATCTTTGGTTTCACATTCCCTTGGGGAGGAGATTCTCAACTGCTTCCTTATTACCGGGCTGCCTGTTATTAGCCGCTTATTACGGCTTATCTGCCGGAGACGCAGAACAGAGGAGACGGAGTCAGAGCTTGTTCAGAGCAAAGGGCGGAAGGGGGAGAACCCACCTTCGTTTAATTCTTATATACACTTTCAGAAATCACAGATCATTGGAGAAATTTAACACTTCCGTCTCTAACTATATTGGTTAAAAGAAGTGTCCATCAAAAGGATCTGTGTCCATGGGAAAGGAATGTAAAAAGATAATTTTTACAACAACATAGCTATGTTTACAGAATCTCGTCCTTGAAACTGTCTAACAGAGAGAGCTGGCTATTTTTTAACAGTAAAAATGGGCAACACTTCCTTACCTGGCAGAACTGTGTGGGTGAGAGCTCAAAGATGAACACCACACTGCAGGTATTTCATGTCCCACCTGTTCTCTCTCTGCCTTCTTACAAGCAGCGACGCCATGAAGTCCTGCTACCAACCCCATGCTGAGTGCCAGCATCCGTAATTTCCCAAGGGGTAACTTGGAATTTGTGATCACAGCATTTCACAGACAGACACAAGCTGACACACCTCTGACCAAGATGATTTTAGGGGTTTTTCTTTAGAAATGTTCTTTGAGCGATTCCCACTTCACACCTCACCTGCCCAACACTGGAAAAACATAACTTCCTCTGATATAGCAGTCAAGTAGAAGAAAATTTTCTGGAAACTTTTCCTTTTAATCCTCAAGGCTTTTCCCAAACTCAATTTTTTTTTTCTCAATCCTTTCCCCATCTATTTCTACCTTCTTCGTGGTTTAACAGCACAGCATCCAATGTGAAACTTGGAGGATGCTCATCTTGCCCATAGTCGTGCAAAACATCATTGCTTAACCACAAGGTTGAGGTAGATTATGGAGTTTTGGGTCAAACACAGGGATCTTACCCACACAGGCAATCAAGTAAATGTGAAAACCAGTAAATGTGAAGCAGTTTTGAACTTCATCTTTCCAGCTCTCTTTGTTTCCTCTCTGACATACCATTGTGTCCACACTACTCTCATTTTATTTCTGCTTCCTCATTAAAACAGAGTTTCTCTTTCCTGCTCCCTGAGGCTATCTTCCCTTTGCAGCTCAACTTATTTTGTGCTTTATTCTTCTCTGTGTGCTCTCAACCTCTTCAAAATTTCCCTATTTATTTTTGAAAATTGTGAGAGCATAACTCTGTTGAAATAAATGGAAGATGCTTGGATGCTTCAAAGTGCAGCCTGTGGTACAGAACTAACTAATTTATAACAGAGCCCAAATAGCTAAATATTTTCTTCAGACAGAAAAGTGTCTTTAAGAAAACTCAGAAAAAAAAAATTAAGCCTAAATTTCCATTTTTATGAGGTTTTTATCTCATAAACTTCTACTTCTTGTGATTTCTTTACTGTGGGCATTTATTTTTCAGCACACTTTTATCATAGAAATGCCTAGTTTTTCTCTGTTTTTCTGTCTCAGCAACCAAAATAAATGGACATTTCTTCAGGACCTCAAAAAGAAATCATTGCCCCTGCTTGGAACATTCTGTGTCAAAATTCTGTCCAGAGCACATTTTCCAGGCTTAATTGTACAAACCTTTGGAAATGCTGATACAGCCTTGACTAGAGAAAAGTGACTGATACTTCAACAGTGTCCTGCTTAATTTCAACCCCTCTGCATCAGGCTGCTGGGTACTCCAGGCAGTATTCCTAACATGAATTGATAACGGTCTCCTCCACCATGTGGGCAATATCAGCACATCAGAGACTACCCTGGCCACATAGTAAAATCATGAACAGATTAGCACAGCTTTTGCTGGAGAAGGGATATATCCCAGGGTGAGGCAGTGTGGGGCAGCCCTCTACTCCAAGACTGCTTCTCAGATTCCCATTTGTGTCTTGGATATTGCACTGAGTCTCTCTGTAAAGGACAAGAAGCATCACTATTCTTTCCATAAGCCATTTGAGAGTAGGACATGAAATATTTTAGATTTATTCATGGATAGATATTTTTTTACACCGGAATTTGAATAGCAATGTCAATCAAATAGAGTAAAAGTCTCCATGAATAGAGAAATCCTAGTCCACAACATCTTGCAATTCTGACATGATACTTCTCTGATCTTGTTTTCTTTCATCAATAAGGACTGAACTTTTTTCACATAATCCCTGACCTACAAAAACATCCTGTCTGCCAGAAGCAGACATTCTCTTGGAGGAAATCCCATTGGTTTCAGCTCCATGTCGAGGGAGATTTTGCAGGATTTGGACAGCAGTGGTGTTGGTATGTACCTCTCCAGACATAAGCCCTCATTCCCAACATGTAGACCCAAATACTAAACATGTAAGATTAGTGGGATATGTGACTTTGCCTCTACAGAAAAAGGTCATTGCAAAATTCACTTCTGAATTCACCACAAGGTGGAAAAGAATGGCCAAGGTGTCAGCCTAACTGGTTATTGCACCTGTGTAAGTACTTCAGAGAGGGCTCACCCTGCTGTGAAAGCCTAAACAGGGACAGTATCATGCCCTGAACAAGAAATTGTTCTCTACTCACTACCTCAGAGGGCCACATGTATAAAAAGACATTGCTCCTGAACAGCATCACAGAGCCTGATCTAAGTCCTGGGCGTGATAAAGGCAGCTGAAGCACAGAACTTAGGGTGCATCTTCTTAAAACCAGGTGATCCCAGGTTTTGTAATGCCACAGGTAGGGGAATTTAATCTTCTAAACTATTAAATATCTAGAGAAGTTCCTGGCACAGCTTTGCTATAGAAAACCAGCTCTCTCCCCAGCAACTCCTGGGCACAATCTGGGTACCAACATGGCCCAGGGACCATTCCCACCAGACAACTTCTTTGCAGTTACCCAATTTCTAGACTACAGGGATGTTTTACAGTATGGACATTGACAGACCACGTCAGCCTCCTTCAGGGCTGCAGAGCAATCCTCGCATTGCTTGATCTATTTGCAAAGTTACAACTTCAGACAGCAATGCAGCCTGTGTTCATAGTGGTATTTTACTTCTGAAGATTTTAATCTGGCAAAGTACTCAAGTAAATTATTTAGTTTAATCAAATTCTAAAGTCTCGTGGACCGGGATATCTTTAAATTTAAGCATGTGTTTAAATACTGAGCTAAATAAGGATACACTTATCTCTGTGCTTCAAGTTAAATAGGAGCTTTGCAGAAAAAGAGGCCTTAAAATAAAAGGCTTTTTTTTCCATAACGTACCAAATCCTACAATTATAGTAGCAATTTCACAATATGCAAAAAAACTGTGCCAAGAACATATATTTTTCAGGGTTTCAATTTCCGTGATGTAAGACATCTCAGGGACATTTTAGTGATTTGTTACAGTCATACAACACTCAGGCAAGAACAAAGCCTTGCTGAGCACTTTTCCTGGAAAGTGCATAGCAAGATATTTGACTCAGAATGAGAATACAGTATTTTATTTTGTTAAAGCTCATTTCTAAAAGAAAAAATGAAACTTTTCATTTAATGTAATTCATTATTTCTTTCAAGTGACACTCTAGAGAAGTGCTGGATATGCCTCTATTACAAATAAGACAGGAATTGCTTGATAAAGTTAAATTCATGTTTGCCAATAAAAAGGATAATAGCTCTCCCCCGCCCCCCCCCAAAAAAAGTGGGCTTTGTGCCTAGTGTAAAATTTGTCATGGCTTCATCTGTTTCCTTTTAATAAAATTAAATTTGAATGGTGACATAAATAGGACAGAAGTGGAGAATCACAAGTCCTGGGGCTGCATCTGGTAAGGAACACTTACGTGCACCAGGAAAAGAAAACAAGTCCCCAGTTGTGTAAAAACAGATGCAACTGCCAAGCCATAAACATTGTGAATAATCCCATTGGCTTCAGTGGAGCCATCAGGATGCACATAAAGATATTCACAGAAGTCTTTGCCAGTCTGAGGACTGGGATAAACTGATATTCTAATCTGAAAAGGAAACAGAAGTTCTTAACTCAGACATTTCTGCAACATCCTTAAAAAGGTTCTGTGTAACTGATCTCTGTTTCTTCCAAGAATGTTTTTTTAAAAACTTTGCCTGAAACTCAATAGATACACAGGCACTATATGCATTTAAGAGTCTAATGACAAACTCTTTTTGTGAAGTCACTTTCCCCCTGAGATGTCTGCAGCCAATACTTTATGGAAGCACATGACCAGATGGAAAGGAGCATGAGAAAACCAGATATTAAAGGTGTCCCCTCCCAGGCTATAGTCAAAGGAGAGAAACATGAACTGCAATTCCTCAAGCTCAGATGGATATTTTAGGATGAGGGCCCTTGCACAAGTCTGGCAGCAGCTGCCAGGGCTGGTGAATAGTCTGGGATAGCCATCTCGTATTCTTGAGGGCATGGGATAGAAATGGGGTCAGACTAATCCCCCTGAGGCATCTCTGTTAATTGTGACTACAATGAAAATGTTGAAAAGTAACTTTGGGATGATGAGCAGTAACCAGTTTGGCCGCTCCCTTTGTTTGGTGGGGGTTAGGGTGGGTCATTAAGGCTCCAGGAAGGCAGCTGGACTGGAGCAGTACAAACAACTGAGGAGCTAAGAGTCACTACAAAATGCACTGAATTAAGCAAGTTCTGTAGGGAAGATACGGGTCATTTCCCCCCATTATTTATTTCCATTTGCACCTTAGTTTAATGCAATGCCTGTTCTTTTTTTAGCCTTTAGTGGTCAGCTTTTGTACCGCCCTTTAAGTTGCAGAATTTGCTTAACCTTTCTTTTTGGTATGAATGTAGATTAGGTGTTTAATTACTGCGATTTCTCAGGTGTAGGCAACTTTACTATGCTATGAATAAACAGCATAAGTCAATATTGATTTTCCTCCCTTGTAAAGCTCCCTTGTTGCTGAAAATTGTTAACATTTTTCAAGATTCTGCCATGACCATATTTGTATAACAGCCTTTTACTGAGCTTGAAGTTCTACACCAAACACTTCTGTCTTTTAAAGACTGAAATCTTCAATAAAATATGTTACTCATAAATATTAGAATTTTCCCTTTCTTCAGTAGAAAGATATTTGGTATTAATCCATATTACAGGACCATTTTGTCAGGTGCCTGTTGCCTTACATTTAGATTTAGAGCAAATGAGCAGGTTTCTTTTAAGAGCAAATGTGGATCTAAGACCTTGGGCAACAGCAGGAACTGGCACCTCTGTCCTCACAAGAGGTGAGGGCACTTCAGGACTTGAGAAGAGTGGGTCAGAGTCAGGGAATTGGCAGCCCTGAGCTGGCATATGGTCCCTCACAGATAGACAATTTACAGGTGCCCTGAAGCTGTGCTAAATGCAACCAAATGTTTCAATTTCCCAGACAGAGCTGGCTACATAATGATCTCCATAGAACATAATCCAGTTCCATTCTTTGCCAAACACTCATTCCAATGGATCTTTTCTCACCAAGTTTTCTCCTGCTTTCTCATTCAGCCTTCTCCCCTTTCCTCACAACTGCTCATCTCCTCTTCCTACAGTGGCAGGGTTGGAATTTCAAGCCCTTTCAGGGCATGGGGCATTGCTTTCCCAGGTTTTCTTGACCATCTTTGGGAAGACCAAAGGGACCTGCCCACATTGCACCTGCAGGTGCCCCATGGCTCAGAGATCTGCCCCTGCCTCTGTGCCAGCCCTTCTCTTACTCTCAGTAGTTCAGGTACCAGGATAAGCATCTCTCAGACCCTTGAGTTAACAGGGAGTTTCTAAGGACACATTAAACCATTCACACTTCACATGAAACCAGAAGTCACTCTATAAAGGCTTTAAACTGAAAGAGGGAGGGTTTGGATTAGGTTTTAGGAAGCAATTGTTTACAGTGAGAGCAGTGAGACACTGGCACAGGCTGCCCAGGGAAGCTGTGTCTGCCCCATCCCTGGAAGCGTTCAAGGCCAGATATGATGGAGCTTGGAGCAACCTGGGATAATGGGAGGCGTCCCTGCCCATAGCAGGCGTGGAACTGGATAATCTTCAAGGTCTCTCCCACCCAAATCATTCCATGATTCTCTGATTCTACGTTTCTTTTTCTCCTGGCCTGAGCTAGGTGCTGCCATTTCTGCTTGTGTTCATTCTGTGCTGGTTTCCCTTTCATGAGAGAGGATGTAGATTTGACCCAAAGCTACAGAGGTAGCCTAAAGAATGACAGGACTTTCTTCACTTTATTCTAAGGATTAGTTCAGGAAGTTCCTGAACTGTTATGCACAAGAAAAGACAGCCCAGAACTGTGGCATGAAATTCTCCTCTTCATTGTCAAGGACACAGGAAAGTTTGACAAAGATTTCTGTGCATGTTGCAAATAAAATAATTAAGTCTTATTTCAACCACCAAGGCCCTAAACTCTGCTGAGCTCCTAGAAACAGACTTTTCTATGTCTGGCTGTAAGAGAGATATCCCAGGGTCTTTTGACTGCATGCAAGTTTGGTAGTAGCCATATCATTATGAGGACTTCTGTAAAAGGCGCATATTGTCATTAAAATTAGAGAAAAGTTTAATATGAGTTTTGTAAACAAATTTCACTTTCAAGATCTCTCTGGCCATGGGAAGTTTCTCTTGCCCCCAAACTGGGTTTAGTCTGGGAAATTTTAAGAATAAGAGTAAATGAATTACTACAAATCTGTCTTTCAGAGGCAGTTCTGACCTGCTGGCTGCAGCGTCTCTTGTTTGTAGCTGGCTGCTACAAAGAAGCAGCAATTACTGTTCTGGCAGGTAAAGTCACTTAGTTGAAGATACTGGGGTTTTGCTATTTTCGCTTGTATTGGTACTTATGCTGCCCTCCAGTGATAAAGACCGTTGTTCCAATCTTTATTCTACATTCCTGTAGCATTTTATGTCTGGTCTGCTCAATTTGCACTGAAAACTGCAGTTCTCATTCCAGAATTTTAGCCAGTTCTTGTCTAAAAACAATAACAATTATATAGTTCCAGTAAATTTTATTTGTAGATCCTTAAAAACTAAAACCAAATGGAGATTTATTTAATGTGAAAAAGAAAAAGTAGCACGGATTTAAATATGAAATAAACCCATAAATGCATAATTTTGGACCTCTTAAAGTTAAATTGCCACCAGTTAATGAGAGTTTCAATTAAGCAATTTTTTAGATGCAGATTGACATTTTAATTTTAGTTCTTCAAAAAAAAGTCCATGTTTGTTGCTGTTATTATGCAAGTACCACACTTGTACTCTCAGTACTGGATCTGTATGGATTTTGGTGGTGGTTTAATTGGTGGCTTTTAGATCTGTTCTGAGCTGCTGGTTCTCCCCCATGCAACTCAGAAAGACATGAATAGTGTGAAAGGCAGGTGGCACCCTCCTGGCACCACACAGACAAAGGATGCAGTGGTTGCTAGCACTGAAGTTTCTACAAGCTCACAGTGCAACGAAAGAAATTTGTTTGGTCCTCAATGGCACAGCTTCTCACAGCAAATGAAGTATTTCAGAGTGATTATTGGTGCCATAAGAACCCACCACCTGCCAACAACTGACCTGTATTTCAGCTGATTGGGGTGCCTGTAGAAATATCAGAGACTGGAGAAGTCTGAGCACATTTTACTCTGCTTCATTCATGACCACTTTTGGATTTCTAGCTGCAATTTATATTTCCCTTGGGAATGAATGCTGCAGTTGTGCTGGTGACTTTTCCTCTAATTCTCCTTTGTGCATTTTCTAGCATACATCTCAGAGATGTGACTGCAGCTCATACAGACATTTCTGAGTTTTAGAGTATGGGATACAAACAAAATATTTATGAGAAGCTGAGTAAATGCCTGAGTGAATGGCTTGTGCAGAAATCCCTGCTGCCCTCATTACCAGTAGAAACTTTGCTATTGCTGCTAAAACGAAATGAACCTTTGGCTCCCACACTCATTGCAGCACCCTGGGTTTGTACAGTGATCAGCAGGGCAGGACAGGTCAGAGCAGAATTCCTGTGGTGTGAATCTGAAGGAGGTGGCACAATCTTCCCTTGACAATTGACAGTTTAACCATCACTGACAGTTTAAAAACCATTCACTTCTTCAATGAGAATCACCCACAGAATTTGTTAGGGGTAGGGTTGGTCCAGGCTGAGCAGGTTTTTAGCTACAATGGAATGATCAGAGACCCACTGGGAGGTGGTGTGTTCACAACATCCCACTATACAGAAAAAATGGTTTCTTGCTTTTTATTAGTCTGGGGTACTAATTTTACCAATTCTTCTGGTCTAGACTTCCCTGCAACAGTATTGAACAAGAGCTTGAACAGGTTTGTGTAGCATCCAGGCAGAAAACTTGCTGTGCAGATCATACTCACTGGAAGAGTTAATATCCAAAAGAGTTTGCAGGGTATCCTCAGGGTTTGCTGGATTTAGGTCTGGTTTTCAGCAGCCAGTTCAGGAAACAATTTGATGTAAACAGATGATGTGCCTGAAGGTAGCACTGAAAGGATGGAAAAATACAAGACCTCATACCACACCAGAAGCTTTTTCATCCTTTACACAATTGGAGCTGCCCTCTTAATTATCTCAATCTGGGCCAGGTTAATTGAAGCCTTCCCTGACGTGAGTCAGTCTCACACATTTTCTGCATCTTTGCTAATTAAGACAATTTTCACCTTTTATAGTTGCTTTAGTATTCAGAGCAGTTTGCCATGGGCTAATTATAATTATTGAGTGATGGCTTTAAAATTTCATGTTTGTGATGACATTTTATCACATTAAATTGAAATCCCATAATGCTTCTTGGGCTGTGATAGACAAGGACATCATCTCTATTCTGAAAGTTATCCACTGTGTGATGCTGTGCTGGTATTGGCCATTTTCATTCAGAACCATCGCAATCTCTTCTACTCTTCAACTAAAGTAATTCAGCACCCAGCTGATTCCAAAGGAACATAAAAATACTGAGCTCAAGATCCAGGGCACAATCCCATAACTCTCATCCTACAGATGTTCTTGCTCTGTGTTATTTGGGAGAACTGGATATGCAAGGGCAGAGGGGCTGGAAGGAGGAAGCCAGGGCAACATATTCCTCTTGTCATTGCTCCTCCCTTTCCAAATCCATGGCATTTTAAAAGCATAATCACTGATGCAGAGTGGATAAACCTTCCCCTGAGATTTTCAAGGTTCCCTTGAGCTGAAGGAGCAAGCAGAAGGGCTCAGTATCATCATGCAGTCATTGCTGCTTGCAATCAATGCTGTATCACAGTTTACAGCAGCTTTTCCAACCACTTTGTGAAGGTGAAGGCTCCTGCAAATGCTCTCAGGGGCTTCCCAGCACTGACAACTCCCTAGAGTTACTCTCTTTGAAGCTTGACACCGAGATCCAAAAACATCCTCTTTGCTACATGGTCGTAGGTTTCCTGCTTACCACTCTAGCTGCAATCCCTTGGCCTTTGATGCAAGTTTGAAAAAGCTGCAAACAGGAAAATCAGGGCACGAAGTAAAAGAAGCACCACTGATTAATGTAAGCATAGTTCACTTAGATTGATCCTACAGCATGCAAGGGAATTTACCTACTGAATGCAAAATCTGTGCAAACCCACAGCCTTGCAGAGAGGCTTTCTACACTGAGCAGTGCTGTGATGGTGAGCAGGCAAGGCAGTTTGCAAGCACAGATGCAGAGCTGTGTCAGACAGCCCCGTGCTGGAGCTCATCCTGTGGGTAACATCCACCAGCATCCAGGCCATTTCCAAAATCAAATTAGTACCTTTACTCAGATCCTCCACAACTAATCCAGGTATCCATAATCTGACAAGCACAAACTTTACCACTTTCACCCATCTCTTCCAAGCACATGTTCACATCCCACTGGTGTCTGTAGGGGAAACGTGTGCTTATGAGCTTTGTTCATTTTGTTCACTCAGGATTTGAAGACTTTATTGAACTGTAAGTAGCTGGGTGTTTAAATCCTGCTAAGGCAGGAATAAAGACCAGTTGTAAATGGGATTTGCTTTGTTCTTGGTTGAGAAAAAAGTGCTACAAAGCTAAAAATTAAATTTAGTGATGAAAAGAAGCTGCCATAGCATAACCATGGTGTTGCTTCTTCTTGGGTTCTTGTTAGAAGCCTAAATGTTTCTGTTTGTTGAAGTGCCATTGTTTCAGCTCATATAATCCTGAATCCTCCTTTACCAGATTTTCAGATAGACTTGAAAATTTTTATCTAAGGTAGTTTTTTGCTGAGGAAATAACGTCAAATATAATAAATGAGTCACTATGACTGTAAATTTGAAGCTTGAGACTTATGACTGATCATACACACAAGGCTGTTATTTCTTCTGTCTTCAGATAAGATAAATATGGCTCATATCTCTCTGTCTGTGTTCTGTTGTGCTGTGCAGATCACAGTCTCTTCTTCTTAAGTAGTTGACAAAATATAATCCCTTGAGTGTGTGTGGACCAGCTCAAATTTTACCTCATTTCTTTAGTTCTTGGTCAAAGCAACATGAAATTTTGGGAAGCCAGTGATTTCTCATGTCAGCTCAAAATCATAATACTTAAGGAATATTTTTTTTTTATGGTAATGGTGTCAGTAGAGGTAATCAGAAATAGCCTTGAAAAAAAGTCCTGAAAAATACTGCTAAACATCTGCTTTTTAGGACTACTCAATAAACTGTGCACCTGTGGCAATACAGAACTGTTCTAGAAAATCTTCCCAGGCTCCAGAATTTTCAGAATAGCTTCAGACTTATGCAGGATTGTCTTTCAAAGATACTTACAATTAACTCTTTACAAATGTCTGGAAGTTTGCAGTCCTAACCATTTTCTCAGAGTACATCTTAAAAGAGAACCTCTCTAAAGGAGTCCACAGCTCTTGGAGTATTAGTGAATCTGCAACAGCAGAAGGCAAGGGAAAATTCTCTCCCCTCCTACATTTATAATGTCTAAAACCAGAAAAAAAAATTAATAGAAATTGAGAGAAGAATAGATCTATTTTTAGAGCTTTAATTTTTTTTTATTTCCCTTCCTGGTAATTATCCATATTTTGGAGGTTGCAGTCATTTCTGTTGGCAGGAGAAATCAATAAAGAATTCAGTTATTTCTTCAGCATCCTCCTCTTTCACCAGGAAGGCATATGAAAGACACAGCAGGAAGCAGCTTCTCTGGCTCAAAGAAAGTCCCCTCTTTTTCCCTGATTCAAACCAAGAAGTCTCGCACAGGCATTTGCAGAGTTATGTTCCCACATTGCCTGTAGTCCTTGTTATTTTTATATCTCCACTTTCATGGTGTCTTCAACAGCCTTCTTACCTGTCCTGCCTATGCAGAGTCAAGGCACCCTTTCCCACACAGACCCCACACCCTCTGGAAAATATCACAGGCTTGGGATGGATGGAGATGTGCAGGTGCTGTCTGCATGGGTGAGCTGCATATTTCATTTTACTTTCTCAGTCTTCATTTCCCCTTTCTCCTGAGGCATATCACAGAGCCACAGAATGATTTGGGTTGGAAGGGACCTTAAGGATCATCTTGTTCCAATCCCCTGCCATGGGCAGGGACACCTTCCACTGAACCAGGCTGCTCCAAGCCCCGTCCAACCTGGCCTTGGACACTTCCAGACATGGGGCAGCCACAGCTTCTCTGAGCCAGGCAGTGCCTCACGACCCTCACAGTGAAGAATTTCTTCCTAATGACAGTTCTGAAATATGACTGGGGGTATGGAAGGAAGCACCAGCAGCAGACCTTTGGGTAGGTGTTGTCATCAGTGATGGTTGTGCTCAGACACCACCCTTTCCTTGGCTTTTAAATCAGTGGAGAGCAGGTTTGGCTTCTGAGAGCTCCGAATGGAGCTAAATTCCAGGTTTTATATTTACAGTTCAGTTCATAAGCAGTTCAGACCAAGTACTGTGCTAC
The DNA here is from genome assembly GCA_013398175.1 of Climacteris rufus. Lineage (NCBI taxonomy): Eukaryota > Metazoa > Chordata > Aves > Passeriformes > Climacteridae > Climacteris > Climacteris rufus. Next base: position 635,076 of record VZRZ01005362.1, read on the forward strand.
ATCCACCCTGCAAAATAATTAGTCATTCATTGAAATCCTTTTCCCTGCTATGTTTCGGCCTTTGCTGTAATTAAGATCATAACTGTGATCATAAAAATGCAGTTACACTGGCACATATTTTCTATCCATAGTCAGCCACAGAGGTGACAGACACCTTTCTAAATAAAAAGGTATCCATTTCTGCACTGTAACATTAAAACTCTTCCCCAAATCAATTAGTACATGAATGGAATACAAATAAGGTTATCTCATCTTCACTTTTTCTGACATCCCTATAATGGAAAAGCCTCAATTTAAAGAGAATGTAATTGGTAGCAACTGACAGCCTGATAGCATAATAATTTTGTGTACTTTTGTATGTTATTATTCCCTCATTTTTAAAACATTTAATTCAGCCCCTGACATTCAAATGCTGGTGTTTTTCCCTAAGACTTAATTGTGACATTATACAGCAAGTTCTCTAAATAGTTTTACCCTTTCATTTTGGCCATCCTGTTATAAATAGCTCCTTAGCATAAATTTGCACTTATGTTCTTAATCAGCCAAGTTTCTATTTTTATTTCTTCAGAGGAATTCCCAGAGGAATAGCTTTTAAGAGCACAGAACTGTAAGGGATCTCCTGCCCATAAAATCTAACAAGAAGTCCCTTGACAGCTGGTTCCTGAAAAATGTGATTCATGTGCTGACTTGCTAAAAATAGATGTGGCTGAACCAAAATAAAAGTTCCAATGTAACAGAAACCCCCTTGAAACACTGCCAAAAGTATAAGCAACCTACACAAAATACTAATGACCCAAGGTGGCCAATGTCTACAAAAGGCAGGAAGCAAGGTAAATTTTTAAGAGATTCCTAAAGATGGAGCCTGGCTCCCATTGAGGCTCAGAGCTTAGGATTTTTTAAAAATCTGGTAGAAATGTACTTTTATCATTGCAAAGGCTTTGAAAAGCCTGGATGTACAGCAGCTTTGAGATTGCCTTGTTAGCAGAGCTCCCCAGATGGAGAACTTTAAGGAGTCCATTTTTCAGAGCTTGTACTTTCATCACTTTTGTACCAGTAAGGGATATCTAATAACGCACTTAAAAATTCTTAGATGTGATTGAATATCCTGGCCATACTAGTGTTAATGGGAGAACCCGCCAAAAAAAGGGAAATTGCCTAGAAATAGAACTGAAATAGAACAAATAAATTTCACTGCTTTTGAAAAGTGTATTGTAGAAGGAAATGGGAAGAAAAGCCAGTTAAAAATGCATTAATCTTTTTTAAAGTAATTCATTTTTAATAATGTAGGGTATAGGTTCCATTATTCATGCAGGTAAAGTCAACTTAAAGCAGCTTTTTCTAAAATCCTGCCAGAATCCCTTTGATGTCTCAACCCTCTACCTTCATCATCAGGAAGGAAAAGCTCAGTTCTGTTCCCTAGATCCAGAAGAAACTCAATGAAATCAGTCATGTTATACAGAGCTGACCCACTTACATGATCAGCTCCCCCTAAACAATAAGTCTGTATTCTGGAAGATAAATCCAAGCAAAATTTGAATCCTGATTATGCTACAGTTTAAGTGCTTAAAGCTAAGATACTTTGGAAAATGTGCTGGACAGTTCTGTGGAAATTGGATGTAAGTGGAACCCAGATAAGGGACATACACTGTTGTGAGGGAAGCAGAGAACCTTTACAAATGAGAGGTTTTTAATATTGAGGCAGCACATTGCCCTCCTCCCCTCTGTTCTGCAGGTGGTCTGCACTGTCCTGACGTATCTCAGGTCATCTGGAATTGTTTCAGAGATCTTACTGCTGACTTAAGACCACTCAGCATGAGCCATAATCTTTGGATTACACCTTGAAATGACAGACTTGCTTATCTGACCAATTGTTCATACACATACTGTTGTTTAGGTCATTCCCAGTGCACACAATCTGGACCTGGGGATTGGTTTCACTCACTACAGTGTTTGGGATTTGGTGTAAAACCGTGCCCTCATATAGTTTGTACCTCTGCCTTCTGTTTTGAGCTTTGGGAACAGCTGTACCTGAATGCTTTTTGTCAGGAGCTGAAAACCACATAAATAAGAACAGAACAAAGACTGTCAAGTCACTGAGTACCTTTTGGCTGAGTAAGTCAAGAAATACAGCAAATTTTTCACTGTGACCCAAAACTCCATAAAGTTTAAGTAGAGCAAATCAAAATGAGAACTTTTTAATTAGATAATGCAGGCAGAAGAGACAAATTATTTCTACACCAAAGGCCATGGTCAAAAATATTTTTTTTACTTGCATCTCCGGTGTAATTAACATCCTAAATGAAAACCTTTGAAAGATGAGAGAAATCTGCAGACCACACAGACCTGAGAAACTTGATGCCACAACAAATACATCCACAGGGTAGTCAGAAATGGCAGAGAGAAAACCTACTATGTGGTGGATTACTCTTGGATTGCTATGTCCAGATACCATTAAATTCTCTAAGACCAATAGGAACAAAAGAATGCAAAATTGCTGGAGCGTGTGAGGAGCCAGATCTGAGCCTTTAGATAACAGAATATCAAGAATTTCTTTTCATGTCATCTTAGCAGTTGACAGACTGACATTCCTAGAAACATAATTTCTTGATGAGAGAGAGAGATAAAGTGTGAAATGCAAGATAACGCAGTGAAGAGTGTAGTGAGGAGGTGAAGGGAGATGCAGTTGATAACAACAGAATAAGAGGACATTGCTAATGTGTTAATCTACATAAGCAGCTTTTGCAGGGGTTGTAAAGAGCTGCACTGCAGTACACAGAATTATTTTGTCCTGTCAGAGATGATGTCTCTTTGAAAGATATTCATGTGCTCCTCCGTGTGCACATCCCTCTGCTCTTGCACCTTGCCCATGGTGTTACCTTTGTGTGAAAGCTTTTGCATGGCTGTCAGTAAATGAATACTCTGCTTAACTCTGAAACAAGATTCTCCTGGGCAAAGCAGTTTTGCCTTGGTACCTGTTGAAAACTTTTTTTTCTGCATAGAAGGATGCAATTATTTATCTGCTGGAAGTGTGGACATCTACTGTCCTGAGAGGAGCATGTAAACATCTTGTGTGTGTATGTGCACATGGTCAAGGTAAATTCTTTGTGCAAAGAGGTGCTGAAAGTTAAGCTTTTCATGTATCATAGGTTTTTCATCATGTCCCTTCCAACCCAAGTCATTCTATGATCCCATTGCACTCAGCAACAAAACCTATCAAGTTTTCTCTGTGTCAATTTTGAACAAATGTCAAACAGTGGAATGGCCACATGGGGGAAGGCTCCTTGGTTGAACTGTTGTCAGGTTCTCAAGGCAGCAGTGGAGTTTCTGCTCCCATGGAGGCTATTAGCCATGAGCACAGCTGGAAAGATTGCCCAAATCACATGCCATAAACTGAGTCCTCAACATCAACTCAATGTCAAACCCCATTTGCTGATGATCTTCAGTATCTTGAGGGGTTGTTGTATAAAGGTCTATTTCTCCACCCTGTATTGGTCAGGCTCTACAGTGAAACAGCACAAGTCATGGGGTGCCAAGGTGGGGGATCTATAAGTGTCCCTGAGAAAGGGGTCATGGGAGCATTAAATGCCAGTGAGATTGTGTTGGCACTGAAGGAGAGGTAGCCCAGCTTTGAGCCAGTCAGGATGCTGAAACTATAAGGCCTAAGAGAAGACATTATGCCGTGACAGGGAAATAAAAGTTGATGTCACAAGGATAGGAACCAAAGGAATTTAAGTTCAGTGAACTGAAATTTAATATTTTGAGGAAAAAATATGGAAATGCTTGATCCTGTTTCAAACACACCAAAATGAATAATTTATGAATACATTTCTTTCTGAATTTAGGAATAAAATTGATAATAATAATTAGTAAATAGTCAAAAACAATAGTAAAAACCAACTTTCCATGCCATTTATAAGAAAAACATGTGTTGATAAAACAGCATTTTCCAAGGACAAGAAAGGGACAGAGCTCACAAGGCTCTGATGTCTAGGAAATCTTGAAACAAAATTACTCCAAGATTGCACCAAAGCAGCTATGCATCTGGGGAGGAGAGGTGGAGAAAGACACACAGATTTAGGTCAAAGCAATAACAAGAAATTCTTGGTAACAGTTAACTATGGAATTTCCCACACTATCCTACCTATATGATACTGCTCCACTATTGGTAAAATTTAACAGATTTGCAATGGATTTATTGTGCCAAAAAGTAAGCAGGGGTTCAGCCCTCACATCTTCCTTTTACTTTCCTTTGTGGCAGGTAGAATTAGACTGTGATCAACAAAACCAAAACAAAACAAAAATTAAAAAGCAAGATGCCATTTCTTCTTTGCTTGAAAGCCTAGGCAAGGAGTACCATGTGTTTTCCCATCTGTGCAGAAGTCTTGCTTATTGCTCTGGATCAAAATTTAAGGGAGGAGGGACTCCAGGGACTTTAGTTCAGAGCAAAATTTTGTACAGCACAAGCAAGAAAAGTTTGAGTGAAATTTTGCATCCCCATTCTTGCTTTCCACTGCAGGGATAAATAATGGATGAACAACCTCATGTTTTATTGCCAAATGTAAATAAATGATTAATTTATTTTTTGTGTATACGCATATTTTAAAAGCTGTTTATAATCAAATGATACATTTTACTAGCTCATGACCCAGAGTTTAGTTCATGGTCTGTGAGGTTGAAAATCTACTGTATGAATCAGCAGAAGGTTCTGCTTTCTCAGCACATGCATTACAAAAAGTGGTCTTGTGTACTATTGAAACAGAAACCTCCTCATTTTCTGTTTCTGTGCTGCAGCATTTCCCAATATTAGTTACCACTGTGCGTTAAGTTGTTCAGCATTTTAGTAATATCTTTTAGATTATGATCTCCCAGGGGCAATGTGGCAGGTGTTGGCTTAAGGGCTGATTGAGAGACCTTTTTCATGCTCTGTGCCACGGCCATCACCAGGGTGTATGAACACCAAATGCTCTGAGCCCTGCAAAAGCATATGAGAGGCTTAGTTGTGTGGCAGCTTTTAAGACTTGAGTCCTTTTGGATAGAGGTTCCCACCTGGGCTCCTTCTGCGTTTCACTTGCTTGCACTGAGGACGGTTCCTCAGCCTTCTGGAAAGGTTGGAAATGACTTTGACTGCAGCAGGGTTTTGTATCAGCTGTGTGGGCGTACAAAAGTGGGCTGTTTCCAAAATTGTGGGTATGACTTGACTGGAACATAAGTGACCACAGCCTTTTATACAGAGATAGATGGACTGAACAGTAATAGAAGGACAGATGCTAAAATAAACCCCAGGGTAATATCATTGGCATCAATCTTATATTTTTAGTCCAAATCTTTCCCAAGATCCATTCAGTTATTAATGATATTTTCAGGACAAAAATGAGATAATGCCATGCTTTCTGAGCTGTTTTATTTTGACCTTTCCTTGTTGGTTTTGAATTTCAGGACATAAATTAGGAAGTGAGATCATGTTGCATTTATTGCATTAAGTTACCTTTTGAATTTGATTTCATGTTTGAAATTGAGCACCAGCTCAATGAAGTCCAAACTTCAGTCTCATTAACATCAAAATCTGAGTATGTAAAATGTGTCTTACATTTTTAGGTATACAGCTCTTGTAGTTATGAAACCTTCAACATTTTGAAACGTGGAAAAGCTTGAGATGCATCCATGTGTTCAGCCAAACCACCTGCATATCATAATGATGATTCTTTTGATGATGATTAGTGACCCAAAAAAAAAAAAAAAGACAACTCAATTTCATTCTATTTTCCTGATAGAATCTCTGATTCAACTGTGTTTTCTTAGCGAAGAAAAATTCTTCCTCCAGCAAAACACATGGTTAGGAATTTACATGCAATTTCAAGGTGACAGTTTCCTGAAAAGTGTCAAAATCAGACTTTTTGGTATGTTTGAGCTAAACAATTTCATTGGCTTCTGCAGTTAAACTTTGTCTGACCCTGATCAATGTTGATGAGTAAATGATGACTTCTTTTAAAACTTCCAAGCCAAGGAGATGAGTATAAACCAAGATTCAAACATGAGAGCTTGGGTTATTTTCTGGGAAATAAGGACATTTTTAGAGTCCGTGTTTGGCCAAGAGACAGAAGCAGGCATTTCCTGGGCACAATCCATTGTGTCATAACAAAGATGGGAAAACAACCAGGAGAAATCTATTGTGCCCTAAAAGTCTCTGCTTCTTTCTGTTAATGAGGAAATAAGCTTGAGAGCTCTAGTTCATGCACAGGTGAACTGTCAGATGTTCTAGTTCATGCATAAATGGAGAGGTAAGGTGAGGTGAGCGTGATTCTGAAGGGATTTCTTTTGGAGTCAATCTCCTCTGATGACAGCCAACAGACAGAACAATGGGTACAGCCAAATATCAGCAAACTTATTCCCAGGGAGTAACAGGAAAACTACAAAGACCAAGTAAGGCACATCCTGAGACTTGCCTGAAGCCTAGAAACAATAATATTTTTATGAACATCAGTGGGCTTTAGAACAAACCTGCTGAGAGTTCAATCTGAGAATGTGTTGACAAGTGCACCTCAGAAGAGGTCTGGATATGTACGGGGGAATCAGCAATGGAGGGTCCACCAAGAGCTGCATTATTGCTACATTTATTGCTCATCCCAACCTTGGGATGGCAACAATTAATTGTTTTCAGCAGAGCTTCAATTGCAATCCAGACTTAAAACTGTGTGTATATTTGTAGAGTGTGGGGAGGGGGGTAAAATCATGAAAAATCATCTAGACAGTGTCAAAAAGTTGGTAATTTAACAGTGACTATTTTAGACAGTGCAATATACTTGCTCAGTGTAGTAATAAATTATGTGCAGTTTGCCAAGTAATTTACCCAGTCCTCTTTTCATCATTTCAGCTTCAAAATGCTTTAAATAAACTGTGACATTATGTAAATGACTGTGTATTTATTTAACTGTTTCTCTTAGACACTAATCATGCAAGTGAGAAAATACCGGGTATTAAATGGACTATGCAAAATAGATACAAAATCCCAGACTTTAGACTCTGTTCTATTAATTAGATGTGAATGATAAAGTGTTCATAATTTTAATGAGGAACATAAGGCAATGTAGATACTGTATATTCATTTTTCATATGAGATTTCATTCCATGGCTTGGATACTCCTTTCCAGGGAAGCAGCTGCTTTGTAAACAAACTTTGGGCTGTTTTCATGTGCCCTCGCATGTCAGTGCATGGTTGAGTTCAGTAGTGGCCATGTCATTTGATGCAGTTCTATAGAAATGCCCAGGTTACAGCCCTGCACCTTTAGTCAAAGTCTCTTTGTGTCAGTCCCGTGTGGATGGAGCCCTCCTGTGTCCAGCTGGAGCATCCTGATCCATAGGCGTGCCCACCCCTCACAGGCAGCACCTCACACCAGCACAACCTTAGCAGCACCCACATGCACAATCTGTGTGTAAAACTGCAAGCTTGACTGTGTAATCAATTTAATGTTTTCATGCCAATTAATGCTTGGAGTTTTCTTTTTTAAAAGACGGTATTATAATCATCAAATTTGTTACATGCTCCCCTGCAGGTTGTTGTTTTGCTGAGTTTAGAACATTAAAACTCCATGTATGGGTTAAGATCTAAGCCTGCTGTGTTTTCACTCCACTCTTGCCAGTCAGAGTCACAGAAAATTATTAATAAATCATCAAATATTAATATCGTCCCTTCAAGTCATAAAAGGCTGCAATATACATCTATGATTTTTAAATAAAAATTGATGACTATAAGTTTTTTTGTAATTGGGAATATAGTGGGGGGGGGAAGAGATAATCTGATGAATGCTGTTATTTATTTTAACTTTTATATTAGGTTAATGAAAAAAATATTCTCTCTATAACCTACCAAGATTTATCAGCCTGTGAAATTTTATAATAAAGAAAAGACTGATTTTCTAATTAAAGATTTGTCAAATAAAGAAAAAAAGTGTGCATGTATTTTCTGTCTTTGGGGAACAGTCATGTGAAATAAAATGGTTGAGCTGCCTTTGCAAAGTGCTGTGACAATGGATTTCCTTGCTCTTTGCACATCCATTCCCACTGTCCTGGACTGAAAGTGGATGTCAGTGCATGTGGATAAAACAGAGAACAGGACCATGTCTCTAAATGATTAACCTGGCACTAACTTCAAATTTAGCCTACCCATTTTTTTATGCATGTCCCTGATGTTCTGAAAGCAGCAGAGCTGTGCCAGGGGATTGTATCACTTTTACACTGGTGCATGGCAGATTATTCTATCCTTATCTCCCTTCACCAAGTGCCCAGAGAAAGCAGAGAGACAGGGATTGTGCTTTAATTTGGTTTTACGAGAGATGAGGTGAATCCAGGCTCAGGATTTCCTTGAGAGAGTTGAAATTCCTTATCAAGTCCAACTGAAAACACAAACATGCCACATAAGAATGTGGGACGGACTTGTCAAAGCCATCAAGACAGAGTGAAAGCCCACCAGGTAGGAATTAAATGTCTGGAAGACAAGATGCAAAACCCCTAAGAAAGGCAAGGGTTTGGTTTTTTATGTATTAGAATTTCTCTTGCCATTCTTGTTACCCTTGCAATCACTCCCTCTTTGAAGGTCACTATGGCCCACACAGTACTGCTGAGAGCAGGAATTCCACAGACCATAAATCATCTGAAGAAAGTACCCTATTCCAGGCTGTGAAATTTGCCACTGCTTGATTTCGTTGACAATCTCATTGTCCTTGTGCTGTAGATTTCTCTTTTGCTACCCCTAAATCAGTCATTGACAACCCATGTCAGAAACCCAGCCTTCCAGTGGGATCTTGATCAAAAGACCCTCAAATTCCTATTCCTGTCTTCCCTTTCACAGGGATGGGAAATTCACTCCTGTGGCTCCTGAGACAGAAATGTGTTTTTCGGAAGCACCTATTTATTTTAGGAGTCCTGGACACATTGACATTTTTGGCCTTTCAGAGAAAGGTTAATCCCATTGTCTACTTTTTGCTTCACTTTTTCTTCCTCTCTGCTCTTGTTTACTTCATCTTTGAAACACACAGGATCAGCCAGCCTCATGTGAAAGGCAGCTTTTAGCAGGCACAGATAATCCATTAACACCACTTTGGAACACCTACTATCTCTTATCTCTGTAAAAGCAGCACTTTTACAGTGGTCACAGCATATTGTCCAGGTCACAGTTTATAACAGCTGCAATGTTGAAGATCAGTTTTCTGACATCCTTTTCAAATTAATGCCTACAAGATAATTACAGCAGCCCTAAAACATGAGATAATATTAGAAAATCAGCAATCTTTCATCCATTTTTATAGTACTTCAGCTATGGTACTTCTTGCATTTCCTGTTTCATGTTCCTGCCTTAGTTTTCACCTCAAACAGATCACTGTTTTGCAAAGAGCCCACCAATTTTCTTTGACTGGTTGTGAATGAAGGTGAGAATTTTTACTGGGATCTCCATAGTGACTGTAGAGAAGACTTCTGTCTGTGAGGAACAGGAGTTCTCAAAGGGTGGGATGAATTATCTTCTCAAGCAGCTGTGCCACGGCTGATGTGAAGTTAAGCCCTGATTTAGCTCCAGAAACAGCCAGGCAGGAGTCTGCAAAGAGATTATTTCCCCATGTAGAGGAAGGATTTTGCAGTGGTTGCAATCCTGTTATCTGTGTTGGAACACAAGACCAAGGGGACAAGCAGAGGGACACAGCCACTGCCCAGGCTCCCCTGCCAGCCAAGACACTGATGGAAATGTATTTTCTTCAGAAATTGGATCCTCTCCTCATACAGTGCTCTGCATTCTGCTTTTATTAGTGTCAGTATTAGTAAATGTAGGGAGAAATTGATACAGAGCATTTGTTTTCAGCACACCACATCACACTGCCTTCAGTAATAAGGGTGGCAAATGAAAAACTGGTTCAATGAGATTGCTCAGCACAGCTTTGCTGTGATGACTAAATTCACTGGGATCTCCAAAGGATCCTAAAATCCGCATTTTTCTGCTATGCATTATGTTTAAATATGAATTTCTAATCAAGATATGCACTCTCCTCCTGGTATATATAGAACAGTCCTGAGTTAGAAAGAAGTAGCTTTCTGCTCTCTTAAAAATTGAGACTCTTCTCTAGTGGGTCTTTAAATCTTTGTTCCTGGAATTGATCATCCTGTTTTGACGTCAATGGCCCATACTGAGGTTATTGAGTACAGCAATTTTACAGCCATCTCCTCTGTTTTCCTTCATGTTTTACAATTAGCCAGAGTTTTAGCAGAAATATCAGCTGAGAAGAAAGCCTCTTGTCATTTCAGATTCATCAGCTGCAGAAGCCACCAAGAAAGGTCAAAACCAAAAGCAAACATATGTCTTCATATTTACATTTAAAGCAGGCAGCCCAAACAGCAGAGAGCTCTTTGCCTTTGTTAAGCACAAACAAAGCGTTCTCAAGTAGTGAAGTGTGAAGGTGACTGGCAAATCAGCCGACAATATTTTCTGTTAAGTGTTTACAAAAACAAAAATTTAGGACTGAAAACACCACTTGTCTCTGAGAATACACTACTCATGATTCCACCTTGAAAATGGCTCCACATCAAGAAAAAAACTGAATTCTCTTAACACCTTAGTTTCTTTGTTTCTATTGTTTATCTAGGTGCCAATTTTTTCTTTTTATTCCATACTTTTAACCTGTGAAGTTTTTTTCCAGATTGTTGGTTCTTTTTTTTCACTAGCACAGTATTTGCCTTGTGGCCCAACATGTAGAGCTGCACAGTTGATAAATGAAAACAATTTTTATCTATTTCCCTATTGGTTTATTTTCTAATATTTTTTCACCTATTGTTTTATTTATTCACCTACTGTTTTATTTTTTATCATTATTTTACTTATTTACCTATTGTTTTTTCATATAAATCACTCCCAAGCTAAATTTCACAAATTTTCTGTTCACATGAAAAAATGTGCATACCTTCCATAACCTGGGATTAAACTTTCTGACATTCTGCAGTGACCCAAACTCTGACTGAAAAATATTTACATATTTTTCTCTTTGCAGTAGCAGAGCCTATTGCCTGAACCATTTACATCATAAGAGCTCTATTATTAAAACTCAAGCCACATGGCAGGTCTCATAGGAGACTTCCACAGTCTAATTTGGGTTAAGGAATACAGATAAAGACAGAGTTTTTTCAGAGGAACAGAATGAGAGGACAAATCACAGTGGGCACAAAACACTACAAAGGCAATTTTGATGAGATACAAGGTAAAAATGGTTTCACCATAAGGGTAGTAAAATATTGAAACAGGTTGCTCAGAGAAGTCATAGAATTGCCACCTTTGGAGACACTCAAGCTCAGCTGGACATGACACTGCCCTGTGAAACCCAACTGGCCTTGAAGACAGCCCTATGTGAGAATGGGATTGCTTTACCTGACCTCCAGAGGTCATCTTCCTCTTCCAAGCTAAATCAATCTACAAACTATGTAGACTGTATATTTTAATACCTTGTTTTAATATTTTAGATATGTTCAGTTTGTGCCAGTTGACTTCTGCAGCAGGAAATGGCCCCTAACACTGTTTCATTCTGGTACAGGTGGAGCTTTTCTGGTCAAAAAATTGGGCACTGGGTGCCAGAAGTCTGTTTTCTCCCTTCCATGTCTTCTGCGACTATTCACAATGTTCATACATCTAACTATATACACATATAAAGTCTAAATCTGCATCAAAAAGCCTTTGTGTGGTACAGGAAGGGATTTTTACATTATTAGGCAAGGTTTTTCTACTTTTATTTCCCATGGAAAAGTTTTAGTCTCTATTAAAAGGAAAAATGAAAAATACCTGAAGGCTTTCATAGATGTTGCTTTCTCTTTTAGGAAAATAGAAAAAGAATGCAAAAACCAGAATCCTACGTGACTGTCTTCTTGCATATTCAACGTATGCGACCAACTCTTCATTTAGAAACGTCATGAAAACTCTACCGTATTTCTGACGTTCCAGTTTTATTTGCATCCAGATTATCTAATTGGTACCAATAAATGATGGTATACCCAACAAATAATATGTCAATGATAATAGATATAGAATAATTCCAAATTATAACAAATCTTTCCTGTACTCCCTTTTGATGTTGTACACAAAGTGGTTTTTGGTACTCAAGTGTTCTGAGACCTCTTGCAGATGATCCATTGACATCCAGGCAACACGGTAAGGAAGAGATAACTCTAAAGCCATACCAGATAAGTCACCTTCTTCATGGCACAACTGAGGAGACACATCTGAGGAGACAAATTCAACCAAGTCTCAGTTTAAGTTGATGCATGAGCTGTGTGCATGTAGCTATTTATTCGTCTTCAACTGAGTCAGCTTTGGAGATCACAGAATCACACAGAATCACTGAATCTTTTAAGTTGGAAAAGTCCTTCAAGATCATCAAGTCCAACCTTTGACTGATCACCATCTTGTCAACTCAGTGCCACATCCAATCATTTCTTGAACACCTCCTGGGATGTTGACTCCACCACCTCCGTAGACAGTTCATTCCAGTGTTTAACAACCCCTTACTTGAAGAAATTCCTCCTGATGTCCAGTCTGAACCTCCCCTGGCACAGCTTGAGGCCATTTCCTCTCATCCTGTCCCTTGTTGCCTGGGACAAAAGCCCAACCCTCACCTGTCTGCACCCTCCTTTCATGGAGTTGTAGAGAGCAATAAGGTCACACTTGAGTCTTCTTTTCTCCAGGTTAAACAATCCCAGCCCACTCAGCTTCTGCTCATCAGACTTGTGCTCCAGACCCTTCCCCAGCTCTGTTGCCTTTCCCTGGACTCACTCCAGCACCTCAATGAATTTCTTGAAGTGAGACGCCAAGGACTGGCCACAGTACTCCAGGTGTGGCCTCACCAGTGCCAAGTACAGACAGCCATGATAAAGTTCTTCTGCTGTGTTCCTCTTTATTTTGCTGTTTGCTCTTATTGAGGTTGAAGCCAAATTCTCATCAGCTGTCCCAGGGAAAGAGTTTATCTACCAGAGCTGGATCTACCATGTGTACAACATCTTCAATGCTTGAAGGATCAGTAAACTCTTTCATATATATATGGAAAGACACACATCCAAGTGACCATTCAAGTCTTTTCCTTTCTAATTAAGACCTGAATCACTGAAGTAGTTGATATATACAATAACCTCTGTACTATGCCTCTACCCCCAAGGAACAATGACTGTGATTCATAATCCCATTATGTGTTACATTTGGCACATTGTCAACAGTGTTACCTTTCAAAGAGCCAGGATAAAGGGTAATGGAATGGAAAATTTCCTTTTATCCCATCGCTGGGTCAGTGTGGGTGTATCCCATGTATTAGCTTGCAGCCAAAAGGCGGAGTGTGCGTCTTCAACCCATGCCCGTTGGGCACTTCTAAAGGGAATGCTACTGACACAAAGGAAAAGGAAACTAAGTAACGCTCAGGGACTTGAAAGAATTCTTTTATTTTCTTCCTTTTTTTTTTTTTTTTCAGTTGGCCTTTCCAAGTTCTTACTAAAAGCATAATTCAGTCAGAGGCGGTGTTCTTTTTTAATGCTAAATATCTGGGTTGAAAAGTACATATTGTGTGGAATTCAGGGTTACAGATCAAAACCATTCAACTTCCCCTGACAATGCAATCAGTGACTGGCATTAGAAATTGGGCTGATTTCTGAAGATTTTACAAATTGTCTTTCTCAACTCCACCAAAACCAAAGAGGTGTTTTGTTTTTTTTTTTTTTTTTTAAATCTTAAATTATCATTCTATCCAAGCCAGCACTGCCATATTGCAGCTATTATCTACTTATATCTCAGACCTGGCAAACCTCTTTTCCCCAAATTGTCTGTCTGCCCTGTCATGTAAGGCAGTCCAACAGCTGTGCCAGCAACAACATCACACAGCTATACCATAGGATTATCTCGCCTATTATAATTCTTAATTATTACTAAGTAAAGTGTTCATCTTCAATCTGCCTGAAGTTATCTTGGCTGTTACTGAATATAAATTCAATAAATCAACAAATAATTCCAGTTCTTCATGTCTTACACACCCACGTTTTCTCCAGGATAAATGGAAGTGTTTAGGTTAGGCAGGCTAGGGCTCTGTGATCAGTTGTTGCTTTCCAGGATTCTGCTTTAGACAGAAAACTTAGAACATTTGAGAATGTGAGTTACTGAAAATAAGTATTTACAGCAATTTAACATTGCATGCAAACTGCATATTTGCCATTGCTGCATCATTAAAACTGGAGCTGAAGGCTGAATGGGTACCCTGGCTGTTGTATAGTCACACCAACAGGTTAATTTGAAGAATTTTGCACGAAAGAAGCAGTGATGAACAATGATGATTTATTAAACTCAGTGGCAGAAAACAATAAAGAAAAAATGTCCCAATATTTTGAAAAGTCTTCATCCATCAACAACTTTGTTTGAGGAACCAGGTTTTACACATCAGGAAAAATGAGATCCAGTATCTTGCCATTGGTATTTTCCTGTTAGTTTTTTGTATTTGCTAGAGGCAGAAGTAACATCACACTCACTCTTTGAAAAATGCTATTCCCTTGTCTTCTCTTAAGCTTTGTGCTAAATTCTCTGCCTCCCTGTCACTCTAAAATAATGTGCATGGCCTCAGGACTGTCTTTATCTCATTCCTGCTGCACTGCTAGGTTATATTCCATTCAGCTGGCCTGATCCAATGCATTTCTATTTTCCAGATAATTACATTGTTCTACCTGTATCATTAGTTTTATTGTTGCTGTTTCTAAGAGGCTTTTCCTACCTAACTGATTTCCAGGTGTTTTTTTAAATTTTTTTCTGAGATACTGAGTTACAGGAGTAGCAGCAAACCTACTCTGTTCCTAATCATAATCCCCAGTTTCTCGAACCTTTAGGCTTTCTCATTACTGCTCCTAACAAAAGGCATTTAAAAGTCACTATTTCCCTTCTTGGTGCTCTGTGGCAAAAACAGGTTTTCCCCACATTAAAATTCCCCCACACAAGGCATTTTAAGGTTACCCCTGGAATTTGAAATGTTGAATACAAAGCACAGAGGACTTGATGCCATAAGGAATCTTGATCCCCTAGGTGCAACACCCTGTCGACAGGCTTTTGGACAGGAGCAGGATGTCTGTACCCAGGCTGTGCCCTGGTACCTTCTCAGATCACACAACCTCCCACAGCCCAGCCTACCTTGCTCCTACCACTTGCAGGAAAAAAAATCAAGTTTTGCTCAAGTGCTGTGCAAGGAAAAATTCAATGAACCAGGTTGGATTTGTCCTTCTACTCTTCTGATACCACTAATTGATCAAAATGAAATGAGAAAGACTGAGTGCCTTAGAGGGACTGGGCTCATAAAGAGAAATAGCTTTTTGATACAACTCCTGTGCGAAATTGATCTCACTTTGTGTGTAAACTGCAATCTGTAGCCCTCCAAGAGACAATCATCCAGCTCCATCTGCCTTCACCCGCTTCCAAGTCACCACCATTGTGCCTCACCATGTTATTCCTTTATAATAGACCATAATTTCCATATATGGAATATAACTGTGTTTTCATAGAATATTGAATTGGAATGAACCCGTAAGGAGTTCAGCAAGTCCAACTCCTTGCTCCTACAACTAAATTATTTTCCTTAAGAGTAGTCAGGTTTGAACTAAAGACATCAAGGAGTGGGGAATTCACCCTTTCCCATCATGATTTGTTTCTACTCTTAGTCAAGAGCAGGGGTTAAAACAGAATATCCTAATTTTTTTATTATTTTATATACTTATATTTATGTTCTCAATTTGTATACGGAAAATGCCGTCTCCTCTGACATCTGCCAGACTCTGTAATTGGACACAGTGACTTTTTTCTGAGATGGAGGAAAAATGGTCACACTCAGCTGCTCCTGGAAAAAGATGCTTGTTGCCACCCTGTCCTAAAGTTAGGAGCCAGCTGCCCTTGCTTAAGCTGCTGGTGTGTGTTGGTGTCTCCCCACACCAGAACAATAAGGCAGGTCAGACTGGCTGATGAAGGTTGGTGTGCCCAGGACATGTGTCTATGATCTCCTCTGGCGATAGTGGATCCAACTCTGGAAGCTCCAAAAGCATGGGAGAATTTTTCTGGCTTTTTGGGTGTTGCAGCAAAACCTCCAAAAGCTCATCTGGCATGTTCAGGGAGACCTTGAAAACCTATTCTGGGAACTGGTGTCACTTGATATAACTCCAAATTTCTAGTAAGCATCCTAAAGGGATTAGCGTTAGCAGTCACATGCACATTAAATGTAGGTATTTCAACTCATCTTTTGGTCCCATCTAGTTGGCAGTACTTTTAATATCAATGTTTGAATGAACACAGCCTTCACTGTGGTATTCCTCAAAGTTTATTTATTCTTCATTTGCTGCTGGCATACACGTTGTCTCTATTAACAGCAGAGGAGAAAAGAAATGCAGTTGTGATTAGTAAACGGATTTTTCTCTGGGCAATAACCTTCCATTCCTACGCACTTTCATAGGCTTCAGAGTCTGGGTTTTTTCAGAAACACTGCTTTGCCAAGTATGCCACTTCTATTAATACAAAACTATCAGAGGTGTCACACTATTCCTAACTTGAGCTGGGCCTGATCTCAGAGGAGCACTAGGCTCATTTGGTGTTTGCAAACAGAACAACACCCTGTCCTTCTGTAGTTGACCCACAACGTCCTTTTCATCCAGTTGTCATCCTTTAATAAGTAGAGGAACTTTACATGAAGGTAAACAATTATAATAAACCAATCTCTTTGAAGATGAACTGTGCCTTCTTTTCATTTTTTTCTTCCTGTAGTCTTCAAGACTGAAATTCTAATAAACAGCTCTTCATAAGATATCTCCTGTCACTTTTTATTTGTCTGAAAAATTTTTTTCCCAATTGGTATATCTTTCAGCGTTTACTCAAGCCAGAAAAATGCTACTTACTGACGTTAACAGGCTTGCAATATTTAAGTAAAGCATATAAGCTATTTACAAAAACCAGGTTGACAGCAACATTTCAAAAATGAGACTATAATGTAATAAAAATATTATCCTGGCTTGTGTCTGATCAGGGAGTAAGAAAATGAATGAAATATAACAACAAATGAGAACTGGGAGAATTTTCCAGAGAAGGGAAAAATTAAAGTGGAGCTAGAGAAAACCAAGGTAAAACCTTCTGAAAAGACCATGTTTGACTACAAGAATTTATGGCTTCTCTTCTTATCTCAATGCACCCTCTGTGAAAGCACTCGCCATGCCAAACCTGAATGATTTGTCAGCTGTCCACTAAACCCTTTTTCTTCAAAGGGCTTAACTACAGTTACAAGCTCATTGTATTTCCACAGAATGGTGTATTCATGTTTCAAATAGCAGAGCTTAATACATCCCTGAAAGTGCCCCTGTCACTGATGTTAGCAGCAATAAATGTGGCAGACTGAGGATATATCCCCAGCAGGGCTGTGACAGTGCTTAATATAGGTCCCTATATGCCCACCTGTCTGCAAACAAATCTGTTACTTGATGATGTCTCTTTCTATTCTGCCATTCAGGTGCAAACTTTTCTCCTGCTGTCATTCCATGGTGAGATACAGCTTTTCTGTAAATAGCACTGCTGGCTGATTTCTTCTTTCTGTTCCTTCAAATTCTGAAGCAAAACCTCTGGAAGCAACAGGTTCTGGTACCAAAAGTGGGTGAAGTTTGTGATACTCAGCAAGACTTTTATTATGCTGTACCATGCCTCAGTGCCATGCAGCCTTTTCTGGCATCAATCCCAGCCGCACCCCTGGGGGGTTGTTTGTCTTAACCCAATCTCTTCACACAGATGGAAGAGAAATGAGTGATAGGAAGCTGCACAGGTTCCTAACAACACAGCCAGTGGACTATTGCCCAATCTAGCTGTACAGACAAGTCAAACTGACACTGAAACTGAGAGGAACCTTTGGAATAAAGGCAGTGCCCTGAGGAGATGGAGAAAATGGCAGCCAATAAAAAAGAAGGGGGGATGTTGGAATACAGCCAGCATATTAGCGTGCTGCAGATATTTTTGCTTGCCTGTCTTTGAGAGTCGTTGTGACCTTGAAAGAGTTTTCAATGGCATGAAGCTGTCCCATCCTTCCAGCTCTGCATGAGGGAAGAACAAAACAGATGTAAAGCCAGCTTGGTGTGCTTCTATTTGTGCTCAGCAGGGTTCAGTCAGGGTGTATCCAGGTTTCTCTGTTCATGCAGTGCCCCAGCACTGGGGCAGCAGAGAAAAGAGGTGGGTGATGAATGTGCAGCTCCTGCACATTCATTGGTGCCCCAGTGGCAACCATGAAGGGGCAGCCTGGTGTGAGAAGTGGATAAGCAACTTCATTTTGCTCCTTTAAGCCTCAAGTGTAGTTCAACACACTGTGGAAGTGGACATCATAATTTTCTCCCTCTCTTCTCACACATGACAGGGCTAACTGTCTGCTCAAATATGACTATGATACACTAGAGCTCTAATGCCTACCAGTTTCTATGTAAAACTCCACATGACCAAAATGCAGTGTGTATTTCACACCTCTGGAAGATTACATATTGGATGAGAACAGAACAGGAATAGAAAATTTCAAAGCTGCGAAACTTCAAGCTCTTTTATTTAAAGCTGGCTGTTTTATCTCTGTCATTCATTATGTCTTTAGCTTTTACTCCACATCTTTTCAATAATCAATAAGACTTTGGTTTTTTTCTGTTATCCCCGGATCTACCTTGCTGTACATGTGGACGGAGCAGCAAACCGCTTTCAGCCACAGTATCATTTTCTTCTTTCATTTCCTCTTTGTTCTTCTTTCTTTTTCCTGCTGATTTTCTTCTTCTTATAGTATTATTTCTTGTGGGTTCCTGAGATAGGCACAGGCACATCCTGTGGCTATTGACTTATACAAAACTCCAAACACCTTCCCAGGCATTCCACTAAGGGATTTCAAAACCCACACAATTATTCCAAGAGAAATTCTAAGCATTGCAAGATTCATCTCTATTTAAATGAATGAATCCCTTGCTAAAAGACTTTGCTTTCACCAGGAAGAGCTGTCCTGGGAAATAATTCCTGCAAAGACTGATTTCATAGTTTAAAATAGTGGTGACTAAGAGTGAATTCAGCAAAGACAGCATTCAGAGAAGTAGAAAGTGAGCCTCATATCCATACGAAAATGGTTTGTGTATGGTTTTAGGGTAGCTCTTTCAAGGTTACAGTCTAATTCCTTGGATTAGAGCCCTTGATGCATAAGATATTTATTGGAAAGGTATGGAAATGCATCTCAATTTCTACTTCTCAGTCTCCTCAGAAAGGCCATTCACAGGTAAGCTGGGCCAGAGAAAAATGAAGAAACTAATGGTACAGGCGTGTGACCAAGTTTCTTTGAAATACAGTAGACCCTGATTAAAACACCTTTTCCCAGTGGGAGGGAAAGAACACTTGAACCTTCATCAACCATTTGCTCTGTGTATACCTTACACTACTCAGCATCCCAGATCCAAAGTAAAGCTTTCAAAAGTCATAACAGAAATGGGGAAAGCATCATTATTACACTTGGTATTTAGGTGAAGTATTTAGACTAAAGTCTGATATTTGACTCCCAGTGGGTGCATGCAGCCTCTAAGTCCATCACAGCTTTCCTCCTGACCATAATATTTTAAGAACAAAAAAAAAATTCTGAGAAGTTATTCTTAACCAGTATATCTAGAATCATAAGTTTCCCCTACCCATCAGCACCAAATCAAAATTAGAAAAGTCAAAATATAAAAGATAATGTTCCAGGGGAATGAGATCTGTGGGTAATCCTCTTCAAATTTTGTTCAGTTGAGTCATTCCACATTCTGATTTCAGTGTTGTTCTATTTGACTGTTAAAAGTAAAGAGAAGGATCTGAGGAAAAAAATCTAATGCAAAACTTAATTGTTGTTGACCACCTTGAAACATCATGAAAGGCAACTGTCTTCTACAAAGTGAATATCCACCTGTTTTAAACATTAGATCCATAGAAGATAGCTTTCTTTCACCACACCATCATCATTTCTATATTCTGAACCTCTAGAAAAATGATAAAACTAAAAATGGGTTCACACAAATTTGCTTTCCTATTACACAACAATTTCATGAGCTTACTTCAGGCCCAACCAGATTCGCACATACAACAGCCCTGCATGCTTAGGGACTGCAACTACAGCAAAGCTGGGGTTTTAAAATCTCAGGGACAGCCCAAACCATTGACTCTGTGAGATCTAGGGTTGCTCCAGCACCACATCACAGAAGTACTCATGGTTCACAGTATTTTATTCCTGAAAATCAAAATTGGATGAAGAACAATCCTTAGTTTAATACAACAGTGAAACCAGAAAAGCTGGTTTTATGAAAGTAATTCATATTGGGATTCAAAGCCCTGTTTAATTTCTAACTGCAAACCCTCATTGTTTTAAGATCCACAGGTATGTGTTAGATGCACCAGAACCTCTTATTTTTTTTAAATCCTGGTTTAATTCTTCTTTTATTTTCAGCTTCAACTCCAGAAAAAGCTTGCCATAAGCAGAAAGCTCCTCACTATCTCCAAATCTCCATGGAGAGTACATCTGTTATGGTGCTCCCTCTGATCTTACAGTTTTCCTACTGATCTAAAAATAAATATTTTCTCATAATTTATTTTAAAAAAACAGTTTCTTTTTCAGGATATCAGAGTAAAGTCTATGAAAGAAAGGGAAAAAAATCAGTTCTTTTATTCTGGCTTTGAAGAAAGCTAATAGAAATAACACCTGATTCATTCAGAGAACTATTTTTAAGCCATTTATAAGCCTGACCTTCAAGGAAAGACAAAACACCTTCTCCAGTGCCTTGAAATAGCTGCTGTTGGATCTCAAGCTGCCTCAGTGAAATCAAAGTGCTCTGTTTTGCTGGACCCATAGGATGTGGGGAGGAGTGTCCTTCCCCAGGGTCATTAAAACATGTCTGTTCCAGCATCCTTGAACACTTTGACAGGTAACACTCTTTATGTCACCTCTGTGGGACAAGACCCTGCCAGGAAGAGCTCCTGTGGCTCCTAGAGAAAAGTCACTTTGTCCCTTTGCCTTTGTGTGATCAGGAAGCGCCTCTACACAATCAGCCAGCGACCCAAATTCTGCTTCTGGATGAATGCTCCCTCACCACTTAATGATGTGCTGCCAGGACAAAGTATGTCCTTCCCTTTGCCCCCTGCCTGATGTTTTACACTGGGACATTTCCTTTGGTGCCTTCCAACTCCTGTTCCTTGAAAAGAATTGTAAATCTGTTCCCTTCACCTTTTCTGTGCTATTTGTGGGCCATACCATATCCCATCAGATTCCCCCTCTTCTCAGATGAGTCCATCTAACCTGCCATTGTACAGAAGCGGCTCCATGTTTTTTAACAGGGTTTTGTTGCCCTTAACCAATACTTTCCCTCTTCTTCCATTTCCTGGGACAGTGTGTTGGAGCTGTGCATGAATGGGGCAGACACGGTGTATCAGGATTTCTGGCAGCAGACTGGCACTATTTCCCAGCTCAATCCCAGTTCCTCCTATCAAGATTTTTACTGTAGCTGAGCTCACTCTGTGGGCAGAGTAAAATGGGATTGAAAAACTTCCCAGTCCAGTCAATACCACCCAGTAATTTTGCATTGATGCAATCTGTGGTTTCTGAACCTTGTCTGGTCAGATTTACAGACAATCTCACTTTCATGTCCTCTCAGGGGAGAGCATGTTAAAAACCTGTCCAGGTAGCACTCCACTGGGGCAGGATGCCCAAACCATGGTAACTCCCAAACCCTGACTTGTAGGATTCCTTGGCCAGAGCTGCCAACTATCTTCTGGGGTCAGGGGGGAAAAAGGTCGAGACAGCATTTTGTGCTTTATTTAGAGAATCATTTTAATCAAAGAGTCCACAAATAACTCCTTAAGTGGAGGTTTTAGGTGTTTCTCATTAGGCTGAAATGGTCCTCATGTGCTTTTTGTAACCTCTCAAGTCATAGAGTCACAGAATGGTTTGGCTGGAAGGGACCTTAAAGACGTCTGGTTACAACTCCCTGCCATGGGCAGGCACACCTTCCACTAGACCAGTCTGTTCAGAGCTCCATCAAAACTGGCCTTAGACACTTCCAGGGATGGGGCAGCCACAGCTTTTCTGGGCAACCTGTGCCAGTGCCTCACCACCCTCATAGTGAAGAATTTATTCCTGTATTTAATCTAAACCTACCCTCAGTCAGGGCAAAGCATTTTACTGCAGACACATGCAGGTTATGGCTTGCAGTTAAATGCCAAAAGCAGCCTTGATGTGAAAACATAGAATTTTGTGATCAAAACCCAAGACAAAACCACAGGTAAGAGCATTGATCCATTCTCCTGCTTTATTTGAAAGCACATTCAGATAACAAAATGCAGAAAATAAAGTCTGCCCGTGATGTCATCCATCTAGTTGTGTGTTTAGGGGAATAAAAAGGGCAGAGAAAAATGAAAATCACCACAGTTGTTCCAACGCAGTGACAGTAAAGTGTCCCCTGATGTTAAATGCAGCCAGTAAGTGAGGCTCTTTACTGCTTCATAACACAGTGTTATATATTAACAACATATTAACTCAGCAACACCACTTGATAACTTACACAGTTATTTACAGATTTGCTCCATAAATTTTCTCTTACATTGGTGATAGCAGTTCCAGGACATTGCACTGACACACAGCATGTTGGAAACATTGATGGACACAAACAATTGAATTTTATACTGTGAGTTACAAAATCATAGCAGTTAATGAACTCTCCTCCCTCTCTGACCTCTGAGGTTCATTAATCACCATACTCAGATCCTCCTTTACACTTTGAGCTCCAACATGCTGAAAAAATCTAGTAATAAGTATTTTAGAAAGTTTTGTATTTGTGTCTTACAGCTTTGAGTGTTGCTTATAACACCAGCATGCTTTTAGTGTCACTTCGGCTGTGTAGTCCAGTAGGTCATGGGGAAGGTCAAGTGCATCTTTTAAGGAATATAATGAAGCAGAACATGGACGAAGCTGAAATCACTCAAAAACAGGAACAAAGTGGCCTTCAGCCTTCCTCATCTTAATGGCTACCAGTCAAATTAAATCTTTACTGCAGTCAGAGGTCTCCTCAGCAAAAGGGACCCTCTTAGCTCAAGGTTTAGTTGTTTACATCAGAGCTGGAGAAACAGCTCCCAGACAGTGTTCAGTACACCTGGCATTTCCTGGGCCCCATAAAACTGAAAAGACATTTTCACCTTTTATTTCTTGCACAGTTTCAGAGCAGCACCCTGATTTTGGTGGGGCTGCTCCTGGTTTATCTCATCATTAACTGACAAAGAAGCCCACCCTCCTGTCTACTTTCCCTCTTCCCTATGGACCCCCTGTTGTAGGTGTTGTTAACCAGGTGCAACTCCAGCCAGGCTGGTAGGGCTGCTGTGGAGAGAGATGAGCAAGACAAAGGAAACACAAGATCCTATTTTTACATTAGAAACTGGAAAGAGATGTAGACCATGGACTCCCAAGCAGATGGGCAGCTATTTTCAGCAGGAAGCAATCTGATTTCCTAAACAGAAGAGAAACATATCTAACACATGCCTGTGATTTCTTGCTCTACAATACTAAACATAGACCAGTATCAGGACAGTAAATGTGAATACAATTTACTGCTAACAAACTGAAACTATAAATACAGCACAGATACACAAAACATTACACTTGAAATTATTTCTTAATAGGACACACCGTTAGGAGTAGGAATATATTTCTATACAATTAATACACCTAAGCTTTGAGATAACAATCATATTTCAGTTATTTTGGGCCAGTATCACTAAACGTCTATTGCTATCTTTGTAAATTTAACTCTAGTAGAAATATAATTCCTAAGAATAAAAATGTAGATCACAAACCACTAATATATGTTTTTCTGAAGGTAATTTTCTCATGTAATTTCCCTGTGGTTGTTTGGTGTATTTTAATTTAATGACTCTGGGATTCCAGATTTATTATCATATTCTCAAAAGCTCAGTAGCACAGCTGAAAATATTTTATTCCAACAAATTGTCCATGGCAGTAATTACAGCATTTTATTTCAGCTTGAACTGCAAGTGTTGCAGAATGATACCTCTCTGAAAAGCTCATCTAATAACTGTGAAAGCAAAGCTACTTCTGCCATAATAAAGTTTAGCTCGGCATCTGCACATGCCACTGCATTGCATCAACTTTGGGTTTTGAAACTGCTTCATTAGAAGTGAAGTTTTACTGTGTGAGGGTTCTTTTGAAGCCTATTGCAGTGTAAACAAACCAGCTGTCTTTACAATGAGGTCAGCACTCATTGCTTCAGCAGCACAGACAGGTCCTAAGGTACTACTTGTGCTTAAATTAGGAAAATGCTCAGAAATCCAGGTGTCAAAATAGCTGTTTAGAAGTATTGTCAGCTGGTAATAACTTTTTGTTAGTAGATTAAATAATCTATTCTTGAGTATCTGGTAAATCATGCCCCAACTTCTCCCCTTGAGAACTCTTGCAAGGCCTGAATGTTCCTGTAGTTCAGATAGTCCTATCCCAGCTTTTTCTACCTTAGCTTCCAGCTTTGATTTCTCATTTCATCACCTTCTGAGACTGTGAACAACTCTCTTCCTTCATTTACATTATTATTGCCTCAAAGTTATTTATAGACTGATATAAATTACTCACAGACCTTTCCTCTTCTAGACTACTTAGTTTAACCCTGTCATCCTCTCCTCTTCCTTTCTGTTGCTCATACATCGTCATTTTTTTCTCTCCCTGTCACACTTTCTCTAAAGCTTCCCTTAGCTTTGGGGACCAGAACTGCAGGCAGTCAGGTTCTTTACCCACTGATGAGTCTGAGATAATGGCTTGTAATTCAGGATCAAGGATCTTCAGGTGCTCCAGGGAAACACTATTAGCTGTTGCAGACTGCTTCCATGAATGCAAAACCCTGAGGTAAGATCCTTTTCTTGATATGTTTTGCAAGATTCGTGCAGAAACAGCAAGACTTTGACACCAGCCTCTGATTTTAAGATGCTGAGCCTCTGTGTAGCCCCTCTTAGAAACTAAAAAGGTCTTCACATCTCCATTTTCACACCTATTTCTACACATACCTATTTCCTAAGTGTTTATTATTGTCACTAATGTAAGATTATGCTTGATGCAATGTAAATATTATTTATCATTTAAAATGAATTCTATACATGTATCCACCATCTCTGTCTGAACTATGTTCTATGCAACAGTCAGGTTTTGCTCAGTGAAATGTTTACTTGATATTTCACAAATTTATTAATTATATTACACAAAGATTAAGAGATCTACTCCCAAAACTCCCTTTGGATGCTATGTCCAGAATACAGATCAATGACCATCTTATTGACTCAGGGAACCTACTAAACCTTTATCTGCAACTTTCATCCAGAGGTTGTAGTCACCTGATTTGGTCCTGAATGATTCAGAATAGATCTCTAACAAACCAGGAGGGTTTTCTTCTCCACCCAACTGAGACAAAAACTGCAGCCAGCGACTGAAAAAGGCACATTATTCATAACTAGTGAAACATCCTTTAAATTCAGAAGTAACAAGATCATGAAAATCTGTAACAGAGCCTTGTATTTCAAAAGGTTTTGTTCTGACTTATAGGTCCAAGAGCGACTGCCCCAGCTACAAAGTGAAACAGGCATAACTGGGGAAGTGAAGATCATTCCAGGCAGTTACAGAAACTGCCCTCACTGTATGCACCATGTTCCAAGTAAAGGAGAATATCATCCGTACTGAAAAACAAAGCATGTAGTTAAGAAAAAGGTCAGCATAAGATGCACAAGAGCTTGAGAACATATGTGATGATGATGGTGTTACTCATCAACAGCTCTCCAGAAAATCTAGTTTCAGGTGCTAAATGTTGTTCCTTGGGGCAGAGAAGTGCCAAGACTTGTGAAAGTCAGGAAAATGCAGATGTGGAGGAAACTAACCAAACCTTCCTTGGGAGAAGGGAAGAAGAGAAATTGGTGTTATGGTGAATATCATTTGTTAAGAACTTCTTACCCAGGCTGAGACTCATCTGGGGACATCCTGAGCTGGGAAGTGTGACTAAAAAGATGCCAAAGCAGCTTTCCTGAGGGATGCAGATTTATGTGTCTGAAAGTTCCCTGCTGGGAAGAAGAGGTAGAAACACAAATGTGAAATGAATAACGTAGAATTACGGGAGAATTAAGTGCCTGGTCAGTTAGCAGCTATTCAGATTTATTCTCACAACCAAAATCACTCTGCACAGTGGAGATGGTTCAACCTTCAAAAGACATTGTCAGCCAAGAGAAAAGTTCCACCAAGGAATCCAATTCACTAGCATTGTGCCTGTTATTCATTAATCACACTCTCTTTTTATGAAGATGCATCAATTTTCTCTTTCACTTTCGATGCCACCAGGCCAAAAATCTTCTGCTATCAGCAGTCTTGTGTTGTGGGTGATAAATATTTTTAACAAATCACTTGTTGGGTTGGGTTCTTTTTTATTGCAGCTCTAGAAATAAAATTTGCTAAAGCTGCATTCACCTGCATGGACAAATGCTTGCTAATCTCTTCCAAACGCTCACAACCATAAGTTATATTTTTTGTACTTTATTTTTTTTCAACTTATTCTGTCATAAAAGTTTGCTTAATTCCCCTATTTCAAGAGTCTCTTCAGGCATTTTAAATCTTGATATTTCTTCATTGTCAACAGATTTCCAAGTCTGCAGAATAAGGTTTATAGTCATTCTTCATCTCTGGCTGAAAATGACAAATAAAAAATTTTCATATCCACATGCTTTGCATAATTTCACTACCACTTCAAAACACAGTATTGCTCTCATTACTCTCTTACTCTCAATCTCACTGTCCAGGTCAGCTCATTATCTAAGTGAAGTCTTGGTCTGTGTCAATTACTTCCTTCAAGTCACGGACAGTGAATTTAAATAGAATTTTGCTGGTTGGCAACTCAGTCTGAATGTACACATAGGCTACATAATAAAAGATTCTCATTTATAGCTATTATTCTTGATGGCACTATTTTCACTGAAAAACATTTAGTTTAATGTTTATACATAAAAAGAGGAAAATTCTTAATATAACAAGGAGGATAAAATATTGAAAATGCAATAAAGAAATCTTCCTTCAGAGTCGTATTCCTTACTCATTCATCACATTGAATAGCTTTTATACTGCTGGTGCCTTGACAAAACTCAGGTCACAAAATAGCACAAGTTTGAAACTTGCAAAACATTTAGAAGATTTCTTAGACAGCAAATTGAGAGATTCACTGTCTTTTGATGACCTCAGACCGAGGTAATATATCTCAGTTTTATATAAAAATCTATTATCAGCCTCAGCACATGGAGAGGAAAAAAGTCTGTCCTGAACATCAGTGGCAAATTATTCTCTTTAGAACCATGTGGCTACAACCTTCAAATCAACTCAAAGTTGACCTTGAAATTTTGAATCCATAATAAGACCCCTTATTCCTCTACCACTGTGATCCCAAACATAGCACAAATAGTATGAGCTTTTTTATACACAGGTGAACAAAGAAAGTGCTCCAGTTCTCTTTTATCATTCAATCAAAGGAGATCCATTTGCTCTTAGGTTCAGATTCTGCATTTAAATTACAGTCCCGCATGCTGGAATGTTTATGTCCTGCTTGATTCAGGGAAACATCTTTCACTTGAACACGTGCTGAGTATAAACTTGTCTTTAACCCCTGCTCAGGCTGGAGTCCTAGAGTTTCTTATAGAGCAAGATACTGTTCAGTAGTTTTAAAACTGAGTTTTCAGACAAAAATAATTATGGCACTGAATAAAAAATAAATAAATTTGCATAATATGAAAATAAATATCTTCAGGTCATATGAAACATGCTTATCATTATTCTGGAAGTTCATATCTAGAGTCTACTAAACCTCTCAACTCTTTAGACAGCACACGTATCTAGTACACTCCCTGTAGTGGAATCCAAAAATATTTTACAGTCTTTGAAAACGTAGAATTCAGCCCTACCACAACTGTGCATCCATTTCTGGGATGACCCAGCAGCAATTCTGAAGAAAGCACATAATTTTAACAAATGAAGAGAAAAGCTTCCCCAATTTAAATTAGAGGAAGGGTTCATGCACAAACTGTGAGTTGATCTACCCCTAAATCTGGCCAGAGTAGTGGGCAATTCCTGCAATCTCATCAGCAGTGTTGCTCCAGCTAATCTGAGTTTATAGGGACACAGTACATCTGATTTACATGAGACTTTAGTTATGATAAACACCTATAGACACAAACAAAAATTTGCCTGGATGAAGAAAATAATAAAAGCTGCAGGAAGATGGAAAGAAGGTTGTTAATGGCTTCATAACCAAGTCTGTAAACACTGTAAAAAATGCCTTCAGCTCCAGATCAATTCATGGGCACTATTTGCAGACATAGTCAAGAAATGTTTGTCTTATGCTGAAAGGTCTGTAGAAGTGAAAGAACTCAACTTCTGGGGAAAAACACAAAACAATGTATAGTAATATGACAGCTTCTTGTACTCTGCACATTCTCTTAGTATTTATTCAAACTTCTTCTGCTAAAACATTGCAGAGGAGGAAGCAATACTTTCCACTACCCAGCTTAGCAAATTTAATACTTCTGCTACATGATCTGAATATCATTTGAGAAAATAGCAACTGCAGAATGGGAGTGCTGGGACATGCCAACAAATATCAGATTAAACCTTTATGATATAATTGTATAAACCAGTATTAACATCACCACAGATCAGCTACAAAAGAACTTCAGTTCAGTGTGGCAGGAAATGCATGTTAAACACAATTGTGAAATAACAGTAGGATAAATTAATGTTACACAGGAAATATTAAACAGGAAAGCAATTGAAACTTTCACGAATGCTTTCTTTTCTTAAAGGAACATCTCAGAAGAAAGCTCTTCCCTTGTAACTTTATTTTTCTTAGCAGTCAGCACAAATCTGTGTGGGAGACTCTTTGATTTACAATTAACTTGTTTTTAATAGAATCATATCCTTATTGAAAAAATGACATAGAAACATTATAATCATTATTTTAAGCATTAAAAATATGCTTATATTGGATTGCTAATTTTTGATCTGTAGTGATGCCTCTACCTTAAGATAAATCCAAAAATGTAAAAGGAGATAATAGGAAAAATTATGGCTCCTATCCAACACAACTGTTTTGTCTGCCTTACTCTGCTGGTCATTTCAAGGCACATTGTTTTTCTAATGAATGCATTAGGAATTTGCAGAACTTCATTCTCCTAAGTAGTTATAAATCCTTATCCTTCTAGGACTTATTGTTTAAAAACTTCTCTGCAGCTGCCTCTGCTACTCCTCTGTTACCAATGCTGTGACCCTTCTCATAAATACACCAGTTTTGAATCTGGTTTCACAGTGTGGACTGAGAGAGGTTTTTGCCATTTTAAATCTCATGAAGTGATGTCATAAAGAACTGCAGCAAGTACAAGGTGAAAAAAGTCAGTTATTGATCATGAAGTCAAATCTATCTGCTTATTGCCATCATATTTCATTATAATTTTGTCCAGGGAATGGTAAAATTATGTGCAAAATGTTGGTTTGCTCACTTTGGCTTGTAAGGGGATGACTTCATTTAGGTTCTGTTTTTAATTACAAAGTCGTGCATATTCCTAAATGAATCTACAGTTTGAACAAGAGACCTTTCCCCTCTTGTTCACAACTGAGGAAGGATTTGTTATTCTATATCTCATAAAGTGATCCTGTGTGTGATTGTGGCACTTCTTTGTGGATGTTGCCTTAACTAAAAGCAAAATATTTGTGGATATTGAAGGACTGAAGCCAAAGAGGGTTTAAGACAGCTTGTAGCCACATGACTGGGAGCGATGCTCACCAGGGAAAACCAGTCAGCTAATGTTTCCCCACTGGGTGATTCAGAGCCCTGATAAGTGAAGCTTTGACTCAGATTTGTCCTCTAAGGAATCCTTTCACTCATGCTACCATTCTCCAGTGACTGCAGCAAGAATTTAGGGAGATTAGTTTTGGTAAACTAACACTGGCCTTTATGAATGCTGTCCTTCCCATAAGGGAAAAGATTGTTCAACCTATCACTTCTGTTAGTGCTAAAAAGAACCAAAAAAAAAAAAAAGCATTTTAAAGCATCTCCAGTGAATAAAATTTTTCTATAGAAATAAATTTTCTGTTTCTCCTTCCAACCAAAAAAATATTTGCCCAACTCTGCACTGTTGCAGTGTTGGTCAAATGCACTGTTTTGGTCAGGATGGAAAGAATGACATTGTACATAGGACTAGGGAGTAAAATGAACCTGTCACCATATTTTAATTCATTTACAGAAAGAGGAACTTGAGCCTGTAGGGTTGTTTGCCATCAGGTGTTCAGTTGCTGTATGTGAGATGAACCTTCATGCTTCCAGCTGGGTTTCGTCCATTGCCACCGTGTGCGCAGATATGGTGTAGGTCCTGTCAGGGAGAGAAGGTGCAATGGTCACTTTGTTCACACCAAGCTGGATATTAAGGCCCTGTTTCTGGGGAATGATTCCTCCAGATCGTTTTGTTCACTGCACAGGCCTAGGAAAGCCAATTCAGATTCAACATGAGAGACTGCGTGAAACCTCCTTCAGAGGTTAAACACAAATCCAGCTACCAAAAAGCCACCAAAGGCTACTTCAGATTTGTGTTCCATTTGACTAAAACCACAGAAGGGATTTTGGTAAACTATAAATTCAGCACCTCAAACATTTACAACATAGATAAACCCTGTGTGTTCTGCAGATGAGATAAATCTGAGTGCAAGATTATGGAATAATCTGTGGAAGATGTGGAAACTCAAGATTGACTCAATCTCTGAGCAACACATCAGAAAATGCTGGGATTTTTAAGGGAATAATACGAACCAAGAAAAAGTCCTTCGTGCCTCTATAAGTACATACCAAGGCACATATGTTTTAGGTCTTTGAAGCAAATTACAGGAATTCTGCTTTTTAACAGTCACTTGTGTGTGGAATGGTGTTTGTGGCCTTCATGTCAGTTTACACTATCAGATTAACACCCATCATTATCTTGTTCAATCACAGAAGTAAAGTATAGATCTAGATCTAGGCATACAGAACTAGAAGCACTTTTCTTCCAAGTGCATAATTAGTGTTTTCAGGAACTTCACAGGTGTCCAGCACAAATTTTGCCTGAAAGTTGTAAATTAAAAAAAAAGAGGCATTCTTATGAGACTTTATCACACTTTGATTTGTCCAGTTTGAGGTGGGTTTTTTAGTGTAAATGGTACTGCCTGGGTGATTAAGGAACTACTGTCTCTCCCTGCTGATTCTGTGGCTGAAAGGCATAGTATCAACAGTCTAATTATGAAAGGAATTAACACCATTCTCTTCCATTTACTTCACTGGCAATAGAGGTCATCAACACCTTCTGGAGGAAACTCATATGATGACATGAAAGAAAAGGAACAGGAGAACAGGAGTGATCCAAAATCCACTAAAACCAATGGGACTTTTTCCCAAACTGTGTCAGTGGAGTTGTAGCTGGATCTGAAAGTAAGGACTGTCTCCTTGCTTCTCTTTATACACCTACAGTCACTTTACAAATTCCCATGGCAAGAAAGATCCTAAATCAAAACATTCATGGTCAAAACCAAGAAATAAGATTCAATGAGCTGTGATTCTTGGTAGACCTTAGTTTGGTCTTTGGAACATTGATTTCTTAAAGGCATCCTCTCTCAAAGAAGAAATTACCTTGATTTCTTCAAAGAGCTCTTCACCTTCAGCCCTCCTGACCGGCAGCAGGCAAACTTGCAATCAATGACCTGGTAAATAATGGGGTTGTACATGGCTGCTGACTTTGCAAGCAGTGTTGGTATCACTGAGAACTGGATGGGGACTGAATCGGGCTGTCCAAAGGCTGACCAGACCGAGACAACGGCGTAAGGGATCCAGGCAATGAGGAACCCTGCGCAGATCAACATTGCCACCTTGCGAGAGAAGAGACAACGAGGTTTATCTGGCACAGTCGGGCACTGGCAGCACAGCACAGAGCCAGGCAGAGTGCAAGGGAATTGCATTCCACCGAATGGAAAAGGAAAAGGATAACTTGTGTCTTCATATAAATTTACAATATGAACAAAATCTGCCTCTTCATCTAGTGCCTGTTTTTCTTTCACCTGACACATAGTAGTTAATGAGTCTGTTATCACAGGTCTTTAAAAATGCAATAAAGTCTAGCTAAAAATGAGGAAATTAAATGAGATCTCAGAAAATAATAATACTTTGATATTGAATTCAAATTATTTGGGGACGAGATTCCTTTCAAAACACAGAATCTTTTTTTTTAGGATAATATACAGAAAATAGCAGAGCTGTGAAAGTTTTTGAAAAAGAATTTTTGAAAAATGGAAATTTAACTGAGAATGAGAATGCTAGTACAATGTCTATTTTTCTTTCTCCTAACTCCTGTCATGGACTTACACGCCATTAGAATATGTAGATGTTTCAAAAAGCACACTTCCATCAAATATTTCAATTCTGATAATTGTGTTCCTGATAAATTAGTAAAGGACTTCTTTATAATGTGATGAAATGCAACATAAAAAATTTACTATAAATATTAAAGAAAAACTGTTTAGGGTCAAAATTTGTGGTTTGTATCCTCACTTTACCTGAACCAGCCTGCCTGCACTCAGTCACGGCTCAGTAGCATTCAAATGATGCCATGCCACAATACAGCCTGAAGAACATCTGCCATTATACTGCTGCCATTGACAGACTACTGCTGCATCCAGACTGGCAGCAGCACATGTGCATTTATTTGGAATAAGTCAGTTAGCAGGATTACATTTTTAAAAATCACCAGAAAGCACAATGGGTTTGGATATTGTATAACCTTTTCCATACCCTTTTCTTTTTGTTGTCTGTCACTCAAGACAGTGCAGGTCAGCCAAACGTCTCAAAGACAGCCTGTTTGTTATAAATTGTGCCATGGGGTCAAATGGGTTATAAGGGAGACTCATTTTCCATACTTATATTTATCCCAACATTATGTTCTCCCATGCAGATACAAGACAGGAGGGACAATTACCAGTGTGGCAACTCAGATCACATTGAAGTTCTACTTGATCCTTACAATACGAAAAAAAAACCAAAAACCTGTAACCTTAAATCAAAAGTTTCCATTGCTCTTCAAAGGACATTTGCTGAATAACCACAAAAAAAGTAACGATTTGAAACATCCCTTTGAAAGCTGGTACAGTTGTACCAGCTGTACTGGCAGCACTGGCTGTACAGGTACTAGCTGAGATTCTCAGATATGTTTAGACATAATGTCCCTTATTGCTGTATGTTATATAACTTTCAGTTCAGCTCACAAAAAATGCAATAAAATTTGATCAGCCAAGCAAAGTTTGCTGCTTGTCTCACTCTTGGCACAGCTTACAGAGTTTGGTGAATGTTTTACAGCTAAGGAATCTGCTTTTGTTCAATACAAGTCTTTATTTTCAGAGATTTCCTGGCACAATAACCAGTATCAAGGATCATGGCTGTCACCAGTGCCAAACAGAAAATAGATTCAATCAGAAAGGGAAAACAAGATATGGTCTGAGATGGAAAATTCATTTTAGCACTTCACTGCATTTTTATCACCAGTTCATGGCTGAGCCTAAATGATAAATTATTTCCATAAAAACAATTGCAATGTGACAGGACCAATTTTGGTTTACATCTTCATTAACAGAGGAATGCAAACTGTCTGAAAGTTTTA
The DNA here is from genome assembly GCA_013398175.1 of Climacteris rufus. Classification (NCBI taxonomy): domain Eukaryota; kingdom Metazoa; phylum Chordata; class Aves; order Passeriformes; family Climacteridae; genus Climacteris; species Climacteris rufus. Next base: position 668,854 of record VZRZ01005362.1, read on the forward strand.
TTTCCCTGCTAAAATAATCTGCTCTCTATCTGTTTTCTGTTGTAATTCCTGTGCACATCGAACACTTAAATTAGTCTTTACAACTGTTTCTGAAAGCAAAGGGTGTTTTATAGTGGGGAACAGGGTCACAGGGAGATGATACAACTTGTAAGGTCACAGGGGAAAGCTGTGGCAGAGCTTCAGAGTGAATCACGATCTCAAGGACTTGAGTGTCCTAATCACAGAATTATTTTTCCACTCCTGCTTTTTACCCATCTTGGCAGTAACAGAGGCAAAAGCCACTAGAACCACCTTCAGAGCACTGTACTATTGTCTCCAAACCTGCTTCCATGCCCGTACAAAGCAAACTGAGATCAATGTTCCCACCTACCTTGGTCAGCTTCATCTCAAGTATGTGGCTGTTCTGAATCCTGGTATCATAGTGAGCGACTTCTTTGGTGGATGATTTGACTTTTAAAATTATTTTTACGTAGGAAAACACAATCACCGCCGTGGGGAACAGGAGGCAGAAGAAAAGAATGCTCAGCACAAAAGCCTGTCCAGCCACTGAAGCCTGTGCCAGCCACCAGTCCAGAGTGCAGGAGGTCCCAAAGGGCTCAGGGGCATAGCTCCCCACCCCAGCAAAAGGCACCGTGGCCCAGAACATAGCATAGGCCCAGATTATTGCCAGGCAGATAAATGCATGATGTCTCTTAAGCCAGGTACCTGGAAGAAAATTTGAGAGTTACAAGTTCATGTCCAGGTGTATTTGGCTCGATGGAAGCTGTCATGACATGTGGAAGTGCTCGAGGCCAGGCTGGATGTGACTTTGAGCAACCTGGTCTAGTGGGAGCTGACCCTGGGGGGAGTTTGGAGCTGGATGGTCTTTAAAGTTCCCTCCAACCCAAACCATTCTCTGATTCTGTGAAATATGAGTTTGCTTGTCTGTTTCACAACTCTGTTGTGTTCATCTCAGCTCTTTCCAGCTAGCCATAGTGACCCTGATCTCACGTTGTACCTCATGAAGGCAAAGGGACACTCATATGGAAGGTTCCACCTGACTTTATTTCAGGTCTTTGCTTTAAATGGTGATGATTTATAACAGAGGAGAGTTCAGACTAAAGCAATCCAAACAACCAGCTCAGCAACAGCTTGCACACAGCTCTAATTCATCTCGGAAAAGCTTCAATTTGCAAGCTTTTCATCACCACCTATGTTCAACTTCCAGGCCTCTGTCAGGGCTAACAAGTTAAAATCTTTAATTTTTGCAAAAACATGGAATATGGTATTATAACATCTCTCCAGCTTGGAAGCTTGAACCTGTTTGTACTCCCTGACTCACAGGGGAGTTTTCACTCACTTCACACTAATATTAAGAAGATTTCTTCAGGGTCTCAAAATGACTTAAAACCAAAGCAAAGAAATGCTTTGAGTGTGATCAGTGTCCCTTCCCAGCTGATTTTGTGTTTACAGATCACTGGAAGGAAAACATCGCCTGACAAATGATGTATTCATGTATGATGGCTGGGAGACAGAAAGTTTTGTTGTGTTCAGAGATGGAAAAACAAAGCAACAATACAAAATGGGTATTGAACAAGCAACATTATTTTTACAGCTATTGTCACACTCTAGCAGCCTAGTACCAAAAAAAAAGGATGTGTAGAAAATGTATAGATACATAGTCAGGTGCCCTTGTTTATGTAAAATCACCTTAGGTATTCCCTGTACTTTGATGGAAATTTAGTCCCTTCCAATGCAGGGAGATGCCGTGATTCTGGCCAAAGCTTTCAGCCCCTGCCATGGCAAATCTTCTCTTTGTGAGTTCTTCTAACAGACATTTGAGATAAGACACAGTAAAAATACTTCAGAGTTTCTTCGGTCTCAAAATGTTTATTAAGTGTTATCTATAACTTAGCGGCACAGAAAAGTGCTTTGTCATTAATAACAAGGTGCAAAATGGCCTCGAGCACCTCTCATCCAGATTATTTATGTTGGAACTCTGAATTCTGAGAATTTCACTCTTTCTGCTTTAACAAGTTTTGATCCCCAGATATACACCTCATTAGATCTTAAACCCTGGAAAAGACTTCCCTTATAGTGTGATAACCTTGAAATTAATGCTGTATAGTTAAGGTTATGTCACTAGGTGAATTAGGTAGAAGTGTAGACATTTTGGTTTATGAAATATTGTAATACTAGTGTCCAAAATGGAGGGTTAGATGTTGTTCTTTGACTTCCTTTTTTGCCTTTGCTACTTCCCCTTTCTTCTCCAAAAACCTGTGTTTTCTGCCATTTGTTCTAACGTTCCGCAANAAAATCTTTTCTAAACTGTGACAATATCTTTTAACTGGAGAGAATGAAGCATATAATACATCATATTCAAGAGCTGCAAAATATATTGATAGATGTGGTGGAAACACCTTTCACTACTAAATTCACTTCATCCTCTCAGGTTCCATTTCCATAACAGAGATATGATTTCACATTATGACTTCTTGCCCATCCAAGTCTCTTAGATGTTTTAAATAGCTTGCCACACACCTTAGAGGAATTTAGGCATCTAATAAGGAATGTCTCCATGTATTGGTCCATAAGAATTTGTAACATGTGCAATACCTGCATTTGTTAATGTCAATAAGCCTTGATAGACACCAAGTGATTTATCTATGAGGGATTACAAAAGCTCATGGCTTAAGCAGACAACAGAGGGACAAGAGTGAAGGTGTTATGTCTAGCAAAGCAAATTTAGCTGGCATTACTTGGATCATGCAAATGCATTCCTCTTATCTGTGTATTCCCCTTTACATTTAACAGAAACATTCTGAAGAGCTTGATTCTTACTTCAGTGTAGTGAACTATAACACTTTATTTAGCTTCTCTATAGTGATAGATAATGTCTATATCTATATATGGATATATAGTTGTCTTACCATAGGACAAGTAGCAGATTTTTAGGTACCTGTCCAGGCTGACAGCTGTCATGGTAATGAGGCTCCCACAGCCAAAGAAGAAACCAGCCCATCCATACCAGCGGCAGCCAATCCACCCAAACATCCAGCGGTGGCAAAAGAAGGAGATGATGCTGAAGGGTTTGCCTACAACTTCAAAAGGAGAAGAGAGTGTCAGCCAACTGATAAAATCCACCATTAATAAAACCTCCTTATTTCAGGAAGGCAAACCCTCTCCTTGCACAAAATTAATACCACTAAAAGTTGCTCTGAAGTGTGGAGAGAGGGTGTCAGGCACAGTAGATTGGTGACTTGGAGCAGAAGGAGTGTAAATTTAGATGAGCTATTAGGAAGAAAATCATCATTGTGAGGGTGGTGAGGCCCTGGCACAGGTTGTCCAGAGAAGCTGTGGATGTTCCATCCCTGGAAATGTTCAAGACCAGGCTGGATGAGGCTTGCAACAACCTGGGATAGTGAAGGTGTCTCTGCCCATGGCAGGGGGTTGGACCAAGATGATCTTTGAGCATTCTATGATTCTATGACTCATGTGTCCCCATGCACAGGACTGAGTCTAAGGCAGCTGTAGCTGGATCCCACAGCACTGATGCTGCAGTGAGATGAGCCAAGCCTGCAGAACGGCTGGGAATAGGTGCTTTGGTAGACCATGACTGAGTGTCTTCAAGAAGGAGATAAAGAAATTTGCTTTCAAAAGGACTCTTGCAAACCTGTCAAGGCCCAACAGTAGGATACACAGTGAGGGATAGTGTTAGGTGAGAAGGAAAGATGTTGCTATGGTCACAGCATGGGCTTGAGTTACAGAAGTAGTTCCAGCTCCTCTCCATGCCACACACATGTCCTTGGTGCCCCTCAGCAAGTCACCTGGCCACAGATACCAAAACATTCTAAGCTTCCCCAAACAGATGGGAAATATGTAACTATTTGAGAGGCTCTGCCTTAGTGGCACTTCAGCTCATTGTTCCATATGTAAAAGTGAGTGGTGCATTAGGGCAGTAGTGAAGTTAGGTCAATTGTTATTCAATTATCACCTTAAAGGAGGTTTACACTGTTCATATTGTTTGTAAGCATCATGACAAAGAAAAGACTTGAAAATTGCAATTTTCTAGTGGGAAATCTCCACTTTCTCCTAATTATTACCTTTCTCTTGGTCAGAATCTGGACAAAAAAACAAAAAAAAAATCAACATCAATGGGACAGAAAACTCAAACATTTTTAATCTAGGAATAGATGTTTTCCAAACCCTCCAGTTTTCCTTACCAGACTGATCTGAAATTCACCCAGCCCTGAACATTCCAACTGCAATATTCAAACAATATTAAATATTGAACTCCACATTCCTGTGACTGTATTCCCTCCTGCACAGGACCAGCCAGAGCAAGGATTTGGAAATATCTGAGAGCAAGGATCTGGAAATATCTCAGCTGCCCTGGACCAGTTTCCCTGGCTGAACCACAATGTCTGTAGTGTCACAGAAGCTCAGTGAATGGGTTTATAAAGAGGAAATTATCTTGCAAACTGTAATTGCCACAAAGTAACTTATTGATAGAAGCCAAGACAAAAATCTGTATTTTGTTCAAGTGATCTGTAGGAAAATATTTCATATTGTTCCCAAAAACATTCCATTTCACATCAAACTGATGCTAAACTAAGTATTCTGTTTTCATTTTAAACAGAAAATTAAAACATTTATAACAAAACAGAATCTTGCAGAAAATGGCCTTTGCTCCGTCTTCTATGCCAAAAGCATCATGATTGAAAACCCTTCAAAATCCAATTTATTTTTAAACAAGGTACTTTTGGATTAAGGTACTTTTGGATTATTTTCCTTCAGCCTAGGCCTGTAAGGAAAGTTCTGTCTGAACCTGAAGGTTGTGCTCAGGTCTGTGTATGATGTGCTTTCCTTCAAGCACAACAAACTTGCTTTTAACTTTTCAAGCAAAAGCTGACCTCGGTGATTGAGATCTCCAGAAAAATATTAAATATGGCAAGGTCTAGGATATATGCTAACATTCAGTAACTTTACTCATGTAAGTGATTGGCAGTTTTAAAGGCCAACACATTTATTTGCCCAAAATCAAACTTTTTTTCAGCAGCAGGATCCAGAGCCTGGTGTGAGTGCAAAATGAGCCTCATGCAACTTTGAACAAGGGGCTGGTGCCACCCTGTGGAAATCTGCAGGAAGCAGGGACATGGCAGAACTCGTTTCTTCAACAAGGTGTTAAGACAAGTGCCTGAAAAGAGAACATTTTAGAAGAAAAATCATATCTTCAATCAGTCTGGCAGACAGAACACATCACATTTCTCAAGTTTGCACCATCCATTAATTTAAAAAAAAATAATTAGAGATGGGAGAAAACCCATGCATGGCTGTGCCAATCACCGCTTTGATTCCAAAATTTAAACACACAGATAGACAGAGGTTACCCATGGAAAAAAGCAAGATGAAATATTGGTGACAGACCCTGACAGGGAGACAAGCAGCCTCACACTAAGAGGGGTCCCAAACAAGACCAATTAAAATGCAATTAGAATGATTGGGACATGCAGTCTATAAAGTCAGGAGATACCTGTTAAAATTCATCAAATAATAGAATCACAGAATGGTTTGGGTTAGAAGAGAACTTGAAGACCATCTAGTTCCATGCCCCTGCCACGGCCAGGGACACCTTCCACTAGACCAAGTTGCTCACAGCCCCATCCAACCTGGCCTTGAGCACTTCCAGGGATGGGACCAACACAGCTTCTCTGAACAACATTCAAAATATAAAACTGGGGAAGTTCTCATTAAATATTCCCTCTCATTGAAGTGACTATCATGGGATATCCTATCAATAAGATATCATAGGAGCCTTACAAAATAAGACAGATTCTTAAAACACAACGAAAATGGGAAGAGGAAAAACAACCTGGGTTTTTTCAATAACTTCTAAGTTTTGCGAGATAGAAACAGTGCCTCCATGACAGAAATGCCAAAGAAATCACTGGGACTTCTCTGTGTGGTAGCAGTGATATTTATACCAACATCTTTCCTCTGCTGAGCTAGTATTTCCTTCAGAAACTCGTGTTTACTGACCAAAACTCCTGGAATTTGCAGGGGTGAGCAGCTCCTTGGCCTTGTGGCGTGAGAGCACAAACAAACCATCATTTTATATTGCTCAGTGATATTTTGGGCATTTAGATGAGGGCAAAAGCATCTGGCAGAGAGAAGGGCAAGAAAAGGGTGCACTGGAGCTGAGGGTAGAGGTCTCAGTGTATACAACAGATAGGGGACAGAGGACTTTGGAAGCATGGGAATATATTGCCCTTTGTGTTGCACTGGGGAGATCCCATGGTCATGTGGGTTTTTATATCCATTGGGTTGTCTGCCATCCAAAACATCCTTTTCTAAAGGATATCCAGCCCTTTCTCTGTGTGCGCATGTAGCCATGAGCAGCTGAATGAGATTCATGTCAAGAGCCAAAACAACCATCTCTGCAACTCTGGATAAACCTCTCCAAAGCTCCCTCCTCCCATGCCAGGACATCCAGATCGTGGGGTTGAAATAAAGATCCTCCCAGCTGGCTATTGCTTGTACTCCACAGATTGACACAGATGCTTGTTTTTTTCTGATCCAGAGGTAAAGAGGATGGTTACTAAAGAAAAAACTATTAGGTTTGATGAGCTGATGGCCACTGGCATTTTCCAATTATTTGGCTAAATGTATATTTTTGAAGGACTTGGATCCTCTGTATTGCACCCTATGGCAAGAAAACATAATTTTCTGCACCTGTAATACTGAGATATTTTGTGGCTATGGTGCCAGGGTGCACATGGAAGCTGCCTTTGGAGACCTGCCTGGTCCTGGGGTGAACAGGAGCTTTGCCTGTTTGATAAAATCATCCCTAATTTTTCCCCCATACTGTTCATTTCTTCCCATCAAGTTGTTCAGGAATGTTGTTTTCCATTCTCCTCTGTTATTTACATACAAATAATAGAGCAGAAATATCAGTAGCAAAAGGCATTTGGTGCTCCCATGACTTCCAGAGGAATGTCTCTTGCTGCTGCCAGACAGAATGGTGAGATAGTAAAAACAACTGAAAATAAAAACATTAAATTACCTGAAATGCCCAGATCACACACTGCTAAATTAACAGTCATTATCTCAGCAGGTCTCAACTTCTTTTTTCTCTTTGAGGACATGAAAATAACATACCCATTTCCCAGAGTTGAAAGAATCCCTGTAATAACAGAAAATGTAATAACAATCAAATTAGAATCCTCCTTAAATAAAGCAGAAAATCCCATCTTCCTTGTGAAATTCCCTTATATTTTCAGCCCAAACCTGTGGTCCTAGGGTTGGTCATTTTACTCTGAAACAGAATAATCTCACTGTCATTGTGCAGCTCACAGGGAAATGGGCTGCAGACACCTCCCTCCCACAGCAAATGCTCTTTTCCCCTCTGCAGGGCATTGCCTTCACCACCTGAGCCTGCACAGACATTGACTGGATGCCCACAATAAAAGTCTCATAATCCCTCTGCTCTGAACAATCGAAGCTTTCACTCAAACACTTTGCCACAAGAATGAGATTCTGCTGTCTGTAATCACAAAGACCCCAATCTGACCAACCTCACCTTTATTAAATATTCCAAAAAGTGGTTGAGGGATAAATTTCTAATATAATGTAAATTAAGATATTAATATCAAGTCTTAAATCCTACATTAAAATTTATTTCTATCACAAAAAAACAAAAAGTATAAAATAAATGTGATTATTCTGCTTTTAACTTCCAGATGGAATTCAGTGCACGAGCAGGGATCCTTTTCATTTTGGCTGACATCTTTTTCTCCATATCACCACCCAAGGACCTGCAGGGATAAGTGCTTAATCTGCCATGGAACTAATCACACCAGTACCAAGAATTGTAGGGTTTCCAGTTCCCTTAGAGAAAAATGTGTCTTCACTAACTCATGTTTGAAAGAGTTTAGGCTCAGAGTGAGAGTTTTGCTGTGGAAACACAGGACAGCACACAACATCATGGAGCAAGAGTCACACTGAAAGGTGAAAGCCCAAGGGGACCATGGTCCAAAGAGCCTCACACTGGGTCAGAGGAGACAGAAGGAGGGAAGTGAGTGAGATGCTGGAGAGAAGTTCAGTCCAGGAAAGGAGGAGGAAAGGCGTTTTTCATAAGTATTTTAGGTTTGACATCTTTGTTTCTCACTACCAAAATCAGTAATTAAATGTTAGGCTTTGGGGGTTGGAACCACATGATGACAGCTGGAACCAGACAATCTTTCAGGTCCCCTCCAACCCAAACCATTCTATGATTTCATAAATCCAAATTATATTCCCCTCAAGGAACCTGTTTGCCCACTGCAGTAACTGGAAATGGATCTTCCTGTCTTTATCTCCACCCTGTCTTCATCTCCACTGGTTTTTCTCTGCTTATATCCTTCCTGTCCCACTGTGAGGGTTGTCCTGGGTGCTTGGCTACCAGCTGAGGCCAACTCACCACAGTACTACAAAAAAAGTCATAAATAACCCAACTTTCCTCTGTTAATGAGGCAGCAAAGTCATCCTTTGTGATGCCTTCCTACACATGGCTCTGCTGGGGCAAACTTTGTTTCCAGAAGACCCCAGCAGCCTCCCAGCCTTCCAGGAATGCTGCCCTCTCCAAATATTGTACCTCTGAATACCACAAAATTTTCATCAGTATTCTGGCAAGCCAGACCTCAGGAATTGCAGCTCAGTAATTAAATGGGTGTTTGATTATTTAGTGATTAATTTGGTACTTCAATAATTAATAATCCAGTATTTAAATGAGTATTTTATTATTTACTCCGGCCCATCAATGGAACAATCTCCTTGCAAAGGTGCTGTGTCCTCAAAAAATCAAGAAACCCAACCTGGGAACATCCAAGAGGCAGAGAGAGAAATTGTTCACAGAGGCTAAAACCAGACTATTTATCAAGAAATATGAGTGACTGTGGAACAAAATGTTTAACAAACTCAGGAGAAAAATACTTTGATTTTAAACTTTTCAGTATTAAATGTAACACTGATTGGAAACTCTTTTTTTTTTTTTAATACTGGCAGTATTGTTTTCTATATTATTTTCAAAAATAAAAAGGGCAGAAGCCGGCTTATTATTGATCTCAGCTTTTCTCATCAAATTTGATTTACCCTTGGTGAATTAAATTTTAAGAACAACCTACTCTTATGGCTCTGCAAATTAAATCTGAATTATAAGCAGATGGAGGTATTCATATGAATCATTTTCTTCCTTGCAGCTGAGTGAATGAATCTCAGTGCTGTGAGCATTTTTCATATATTTTAATCCTTTTCTCTCTTAATGCAATTTTTCTCTACAGTGATATTTAGGATAACTAGAGTGCCAGCATCCAGTTTGAAATACCTTTTGAAAGCATTTGACATTTTCCTGAATGTTTTTCAACTGACTGGCAGTCTAGAGAGACATCTCCATCAGCCAAGCCTCTGAAGCAACTGCTCATTATTAATATCAATGTTTCAGAAAGCCCCAGCCCACTGACCTCCTAATCCTGTGGCTGGAAGGGGTCCAGTGATAATTCCTGTTTCCTTTTATCTATGCCTGCATCTGACAATTGCTTATCTGAATTTTTTTTTTTAATCCTTGGTGATCAAAACTTTATCTCCTTAGAGGAGGCATCTAATGCTCCATTTCTTCTACTATTAAACGGCTTTTCTAGCAATCTGCTGGAGTCCTTGCTGGAGCAGGCTCCCAGCTCTGGTAGGCTGGAAACAGAGGGAAAAGGCTGTTCAGATATAAAATAAAGTCTCTTTTCCAGAACTGTCTATGACACTGTAGCACTGTTACATATATACAAGGAAAGAGCCAAGGATGTGATAACTAAAAAAGTGGCACCTGCAGAGAGATAGTCAGGCTGAGACTCACAGCCTGCAGGGAGAGGGGAAAGTGTTTACAAGCAGCAAACTGAAGAAATAAGCTGCCATTTCTCCTGCCTGACAGCAGTGTTAAGCCATCAGAGAAAATAAAATTTAAAAATAAGATAGTTCAGAATTTTGTTTTCAATTAAGCTGTTTCATAACAGCCTGAGGAAGCATGCAGCAGGTCTGTAAATCAATAGTGACTTGCCAAGGGGTTTCAGAGGAGCTGACAGCCAGCGGGGCCCCGCTCAGTAGTTTGTCACCCTGCCCAGCTCTACAGTGAATCAATCAAGGCAGTGATGAAAAAGCTGGTGGGGGATGTGACAAAGACAGAAGAAATGGATTCTTATAACCATGTGCACAATCTGATTTTTTTTTTTTAAGAAAATTGAAAAACTACATGTGGAAATGAACTATTCAGAACAAAAGATCATGCGCTCACCAAGAACTTATCCGTGACTGGTCAAGGGCCCTGACTTTCTTCAAAGACAAAAAAATATTATTTTTCTATTTCAAACTACAATACTTCAGCTGTACAACCAGCCTGACCTTAAAAATCCTGCTGAGTTTCCTGATAAGGTCTGCTCTTGCTCATTCACTGTTCAGCTTTTCCTCTTTTGAAAGAAATTTTAAACTCACTTGCACCTTACACAGCTCAAGTGCTAAAAGATGCACAATAGCTGTCCTCCCACTTCCTGGCTTCCCACCTCCTGCTTCCCCCTCCCTCCTGTCTGGATGTCCGCAAAGGTCATCCTCAGGAGGAGCTAGAATTTCTTGGAAGGATTCTGTGAAGGAGTAAGTAATGCTGTTCAGCGGCAAAAGGTGAGAGTTTCAGTCTGAACTACAAGTTATAATAAAAAAAACCACAGACATGGAATCATAAAACCATTAAGTTTGGAAAAGACCTCCAAATCATCAAGTTCAGCCCTTGACTGAACACCACCATTCCCACTAGACCATAGCATGAAGTGCTACCTCTACTTGTTTTCTGAACAATTCCAGAGATGATGATTCCACCACTTCCCCAGGCAGCCCATTCCAATGCTGAACCATTCTGTCAGTGAAAATTTTTTTCCTAATATCCAATATAAATCTCTCCTGGTGCAATTTGAGTCCTTTTCCCCTTGTCCTGAAATCAGCTGCTGAAATGGCTGAGATCATAACTGACCAGCAGCTAAGCAATGAGTCCTTAAAAGAATAAAAAATATCTGTTCAGGGTACCAGTGGTATCTTAGTCTATAGATCCAAGTCCAAGGCAGATGCAAATGCAGCACTTACATGGATAAGTGAAGATCATAACTGGTTCTAATGAAAGCTGCTACTGGAGTTTGCAATGTCCACAAGGGTAAAGTAATTCACCAAGTAAAATGAAATGCAAAACAAACACATGAAAGAAATAAGTAAAACCCAGAGCTAAGTGTAGGATATGATGTGTAGAGCTCCACACATTCACACCTCTGGCTTGAATTTCCCTGGCTTAGGCCACTGAACACAATGAGACCACAAGTCCAATATCAAAATGATTATCGGACTTTTTTGAATTATAATTGCAGTCTCCTCACACTGTTCATGAAAGCCTGTACCTTTATGGCTTTTGGCTTTTCACTGGAAATCTTTGATTCCTGTTCCTTGCCTTAATTTGATTATGTCTATATTTTTCAGGGTTTTTCACACCTGGCAGGGGTGTTTCTTTGGAACAGGATAAAACTACACTAAATACAGTGAGCATAACAAGGAAACACAATGTATATTGGAAGGATTAAATACACTAAATACAGTGAATATAACAAGGAAACACAATGTATATTGGAAGGATTAATTGCAGCTACTCAGACATATTTCCTGAGACTAAAGCTAAGTTTTCTTAACCAAGTGGAAAAAGACCCAAAGTGGGGGTTGTTTTGGACAGTTCAGTGAAGACATCTGTCTGCAGAGCAGCAGAAAAAGGTATAAAGGTGTGAAAAGTAAGGATACATACAATACAGTGCAAGAAGACCAAGAACAGCATCAAGATACAGCTTCACCTGTCACCTCTGCTGCTCTGCATTCGTTTTTCAATAAAGTCACAAGTAGAAGAGAAATGAGAAATAAACAGAAACAGAGGTAGAAGGGAAATAATTAATAATAATAACAACAACAATAATAATAATAAATAATAATAATAACAACAACTCTGATGCCTCCATCACAGAAAAGATCACATTATTTAGATCAGTCAGAGGAAAAGCAGTAAGAGACAATAGGAGGGAGGGATAGAAAACAGAGAATGAGAAACACAAAAGTAGGAATGCTTGACAGATCTTTGCATTTTTTGCAGAATTGGTTGAACAAGACAATGAATCAAAACTGAAATAAATGTCCAGGAATCACTGTACACCCCCTATCCAGCCTTGTCTTCAGATGTCTGACACCTGGGGCCCGGATTTCTGTAGAACAGTTCTGTGTCCTTAGCTCAACTTTAGTGAGAAAATAGTTCTTGAGCTGTGAGAAACTGCCTGAACTAAAGCTGTAAAACATAAAGAAATCCAAAATATGCAAAGAAGGATAGAGCAGAGCAGAGCAGAATAGAATAGAATAGAATAAAATAGAATAGAATAGAATAAAATAGAATAGAATAGAATAAAATAGAATAGAATAGAATAAAATAGAATAGAATAGAATAAAATAGAATAGAATAGAATAAAATAGAATAGAATAGAATAAAATAGAATAGAATAGAATAAAATAGAATAGAATAGAATAAAATAGAATAGAATAGAATATCCTGAATTGGAAAGGACCCACTTGGATCATCAAGTCCAACTCCTGGCCTTGCACTGGGCAATCCCAGAATCCCACCCTATGCCTGAGGGTGTTGCCCAAGCACTTCTTGAGCTCTGTTGGGATTGATGCTGTGACCACTTCCTTGGTTCCACTGCCAGCCACCCTCTGGGTGAAAAACCTTTTCCTAATATCCAACCTAAACCTCCCCTGACTCAGCTTTGTGCCATTCCCTCAGGTGTTGAGGTAAATATGGACACAAAAATACATAACTCTGCTCTCCTCCACGAAGCAAATAAGGCAAATTATCAACAAGAAGGAGCAGTTTATCCTGGGAAGAAATGCAGACCACCAATTTTCCCACTGAACAGCATTCATATGCCACCCCTTGGCACATGAATATTCAAAGCAGAAATCAATCTCAGCTATCGTCCGTGTGCACTAACCAATAGATAATTGTATTTATTCTGCTTGCAAAGCCACTTCGAACGTGGTAAAATATTCCAACACAAAAGATGGGGAGGGTGCTAGCCAGAAAATACTGTTCAGTATAATGTGTAACAGAGGACAGATGATGCCAGGAGCTGAGCAAGGTTCACATGAGCACATCTGAGGGTGTTCACTGCTGCCTAAGCACATGAGAGAAACTTTGAAAACAGGCCATAAAACTCACATGGCATACAGAGGAAAACCTCATTCTGCCCAGGGACAGTTAAACTGCAGGGCAGCAACTTACCAGTCAAAAAAAATTAGTATTTCTTTACTTTTTGCTGGAACATCTACTGCTAGTCACTTCTGGCCACCTGCAGCAGCACGGTCTGTTGACACCATATTTCTAACACATTCTCTCCCCTCCCTCCTAGATTTTTCTTTCTAGTATGAAAAAACATATAATTACACATCAAATGAATTGAGGTTTCTGCCTCCTTTCTGAGAACTGCAAGGGTGCAGCCACACAGTCATGTTTCAAAGACCAATTATAAAATCATTACCAATTATTGTTAAATAAAAGCCAGCTATGATGTCAGCTTCTCTAGAAAGCTTTGATGCAAAGGGGTCTTCCTTTTGGAGATAGTGTGGGATGTATCCTTCCTGGGAGGAATTGTTGTGATCTGATGCCATCCCACTCATGTCCAGTTAAGCGTCTGAAAAACAAAAGAACAGATTTTGCAATAGATCACACCTGCTGTTGGAAAATGCAAAGATATTTTTGTTCATACAAAGGATGCATCTTCCCCTCTTCAATTCTGTTCTGCCACTTCCCAGGGCATTTCAGGATACAATTCAAAATTGCATAAAGCATCCTGCCATGTTTGACTTCATGACTTATTTTATCCAAGAACATCATTATTCACATGGCACCACAATATGAAAAAGTCATTGAGCTATTAGAGAGTGACCAGAGGGGATCACAAGGATGGTGAAGAGTCTGGAGGGGAAGCCTGGTGGAGAGCAGCTCAGGTCACTTGGTTTGTTCAGCCTGGAGAAGAGGAGACTGAGGGGAGACCTTGTGGTCTTCAACATCTTCATGAGGAGAAGAGGAGGGGCAGGCACTGATCTCCTCTCTGTGGTGACAGTGACAGGACCCGAGGGAACAGCTGGAGTTGCATTGGGGGAGGTTTGGGTTGGATATCAGGAGGTGGTTGGGCACTGGATCAGGCTCCTCAGGGCAGTGGTCCCAGCACCAGCCTGTGCTCAAAGAGCATTTGGACAGTTCTCTCAAGCAGGGAGTGACTCTTGTGGATGGTCCTGTGCAAGGCCAGGAGTTGAACTCAGTGATCCTTGTGGGCCCCTTCCTCAGCTTATTCTGTGATTCTGTGAGTCTGTGGCAGTTCTCACAGTAATCCATCTGAGCAGTGTCTAGGTACCAATGTGCTGTGGCTTTCAAGCCAGGGCTTGGGAAGTGCCTTTCCTGAATATCTTAAGGATCTCCGTGTTTCCAGCTTGGCCTGGGAGTGACCCAAGACTGAGAATACAGGAAAAGTAAGCAAGGCAATCGTTTGTGTCTGACAATCTTCATTGCTCAGTGTGTTTAAGGCATACTGTACTACCTGTCTTTACCTATACACATGGTTCTCACAATGCCAGGAAACTGGGAATTACCAGCAAGACAGTCCCAGCAATCTCTTTGTATCCCGAGGGGCACTATGTCTATAGATGGCAGCTCTGCAAATTTTACAGATAAGTGAAAAAATACATCCCTAAATTTTTCTTCGAGTTCTTTAGGTGTTGTGTTCTGTTGCAAATAACTTCTCATGGCCATGGTTACAAGCAACAATTGGCTGCTGAAGTCATGAAGAAGTATCAGGGGTATTAAATAACAGACACCTGGGAAGCCTTGTCGAGTTCTCTTTCCATTTCCTTTTGTGTGGAAATGGGTTAATGAGATTAAAAGTGCTAATATAAATAAACTGAACCCTGATATGGGAAAATGGGAATCTGGCAGACACCCACGAAGGTTATCCCTCCAGAACAACTGAAGAAGTGAGGAACTTCTGCATAAGACAAAAGCACTTCTGACATGTTTGAAACCACCCAGCCAGAAGCTATTGAGGGTGTTCAGATCCTTCAGTTCTTCTTGCCAA
The DNA here is from genome assembly GCA_013398175.1 of Climacteris rufus. Taxonomy (NCBI): domain Eukaryota; kingdom Metazoa; phylum Chordata; class Aves; order Passeriformes; family Climacteridae; genus Climacteris; species Climacteris rufus. The sequence goes on from VZRZ01005362.1 coordinate 684,051, forward strand.
TGCTTGGTGGGGCAGCAGTGGCATTCAAGACCTTTGACCTTGACTCAGGACTTCCATACCCTTTGCTGTGGAACCTGGGACACGATGTGAAGCTCTAAAGTTTTCTCCTCCAAAGTCCAACTTAGAGGAAGACTGAGAAGGAAAAAATGTTTCTTTATTTCACCCATTTGATCTCTCTTCTGCATCTTGAAGACAGACAGTCCTGTCAATAACAGACCTGTGTGGCCAGGTACACCCAAAGCACTCCCAACCCTCTTCCTGCTGCCCTTATAGGCTGGAAGAGAAAAAAAATATTTTATTTAGGGGAATTGAATCATGGAAGCACACTGCTACTCTAGACATGTGAGAAACCAAAAAGGTCACCCAGGCATACGGCTCCACATAGCGCTAATTGTTTAAAGTTCAGCAGCTTCATTGTTTTTCTTTCTTACTTTTTTTTTTTCCCATGATAAAGGGAAACATAAACAAAGGCTGATTCATTTAAAAAAATTAAATATTAAATATGGACTTTTTAAAAAATCTGCTGGTCCAGACAGCAGAGCAGGCACCCTGGTACAGCAGCCTAGACAGTCTAAAAAGACCATATTGTACAAAAGGGCTAAAGGATAAATCTGGGGAAAAATCAGGATCATCCTTGTCCATCCTATCAGAGTCGCAGGTCTTGATCCAGATTCCACCTGGCCTTTAGAAGGATCCTGATGCTTTTCTGTCCCCCTAGCTTGCATGGTCCCACAGAGGCTGCAGCATTTGAACCATGTGGGTGGCTGAAGTGATGCAAATAGAAAAGCACATCTGGGACCCGTCAGCACAATTTGGGTTTGATACAAACATCAGAGTGTTTAAGGGCGTGTTCTTCTTTTGAGCCACAGTAGGACCTCCCGCTCAACATTAGGTGGCTCACAAGGACAATACTGTGCTAGTTACAAGCACACAAAAAAGTAGCTTTAAAGAGGAAATTTCAACTTCTGTATGTGCTAAACCCAGCCAATGTGCAGCCAGTGGGATTTTTAATCTGCCTTAAAACAAAGGTGAAGGTTTCCCAGGCAAATCACAGCCTTGGGATGGGAGGGAGCCCTCTCTGATCCAACCAGACATGGAAGATTTTGCTGCTTTGTTTAATATAAGTTGTTTACCTGTTTGCAAATGTTAATGTTGCAACAGACTAGTCCTATCTGGTTGCTGAAAAAGAAACACCTTATCTTGGCTTTAAGCAGAGAGAGTACAGTATTTCTTGAAAATTTTCAACAAAAATAAAAGGAAATTGTTGTCTAACTTCCAAGAAGATACACAAGATTTCCTCATTATTTTAAATCACGTCTAATGAATTAAAAATAAGTTTCAGATTTAAGAAGATAAAAACCAACTATGCTTGATTTACACACAAAGTGTTACAGTGACATATAATGCAGGGTTTAATAGATTATGGCTTTAAAAGATATTAATTATCCTGGTTAGGCAGGAATTAACTGTGCCCCTCAAATAAAGCTCTATTTAAGAATCAGATCTCACTTTTAGAATGCATAAAACAGAAAAGGATGCAATTAACATAGCAGAATAATTAGTCCTCTCATAATTCCAAGTCAAGAAAAGCCATAATCCTGATCAGAATCTAGTGTCTAAATGTTGGGTAAAAAAATATGGAGAGGGATAACTTTTATAGTATTAGGCAAAGCCTAATAAATGTAGGGGATGTGCATTTTCACAGATGAATTATTTCAGGAACTAAGATTTGAACTGCTAACTGTTGGTTTTATTTATACATGTATTTTATAAGGCATCATGGTATTAAAAGCCTGATGAAGGTCATAAATATTCTGATCCACAGCTCCTAAAAGTTAATGGGTCAGAAACAGGGACTATAAAATACTATTTTAATAGAAATACCAGTGATCCATGCTTGTAGCAACCCTCATTGCTTGCAAGTTCCTGGGAATTTTGAAAACATATTGGGAAGCTACAAAGGGGAGGTGTTCCAACCCAGGTTCAAATTATTGTGTCTTCTTAGTGGGTCTTAGGTAAATGTGGGCACAGAGTGGCAAAATCTGAAGTCAATCTAAATTAGTAAGAAATCTAAATTAGTAATTAATCTGAGTGAGTAAGAAAAAAATCACGGTGTTTATGTTATCCAGCCAAAAATAGATGTTTTCTGTTTATGTAGAACAGAAACGGATAAGTTCTGTTTATGTAGAACAGCCAAACTGGTATGAAGTGGGGAAAGCATTTTTGTAAATTTGAAGGAAAATGAAGGAAGTATTAATGCCAACCATTAAAAAAAGTCTGAAAAAACTAAGTGTGTTGCAGCTCAATGACAAAAGTTGTTTAGTATGAGAAAAAACAGTGCATAGTGTGTGTCATAGGAATCTCAGAAACTGAACTACTCTTGGATGCTGCAGAAGTCCTCTGTGAAAGTTACTGTGGCAGTGATGTTTTAATGTGCTTGACAAGAGAGTACAAGAAATTAAATATTATTTTCAAAGTCATGGCCCACAGACCAGGGTTGCAATTATTTATAGAAGCAGATTAATTTACCAAGGGCTAAATGGCAGAGTGAAACAAAAGATGTCCGTGGACACAGAGTCATCTCATAGAAAGGATCAGCAGAGGTTGTTTTGAAAGAATTAATACTGCTAAAGTGATAACATTATCAATTGTGTTAATTAAGAAAATAATTTTCTGCTCTCTCCTATGTTAAAAACAATAAAACTATGAATAATTGCATGTGACTCAGTAAAAGACAAAAGCTAGAAGGATAAATTAGTGCCAGCAAATATTATCTTTTTAAGAGGAAAAAAGGTAATTATCTCTTCCTTTAATTTGTCCAATGACATCCATTTCTCAGTGTCTCCACAGCAAAGTTAGTCAGCTCCCAGTGTCTGCTGGATCCCAGCTCACACTGTCCAGTGTCATCTTTATCCTAAACTTCCCCCGGGTATTTTGAGGAGCTCATTTCACAGACAGAGCCCTGGAAGCACAGGCAAAGGTCCCAGTGGGCATTGCCTCATCCTCCCACAACATCCTGGCTGCTGCACTGGTGGCACAGACCCTGATGGCTGTCATAACTCATGTCTCTGACACACGTCCTTACCCAAGTATTCCCCAATAGTCCAATCAGACAATCTGTCTAGGAACATCAATAACGACGACCAGAAAATTTATCTCAAAACGTTGTAGTAGAAGAGATTCTTTCAAGAAAAATGGGCTTGATTTAATCCCATTTTAGGGGTAAAACCTGAAGACTCAACCTATGGGCTGGAAATCTGTCTTTTGTAGATTTGTTTAACCACCAGGCTGCTGGTTATTTTACAGTAGTTTCACTCACACCTCTTGGAGAGGAATCATGACTGTAAATGCACTAAATTAAAATTTAACATTTTCTACATTTCAGATGTGCACTGTGCTCTGTCACATCACATCCCACTGTTGCTTTTGTGCTAATAATGATATAAACCAGTAAATTTTGTATCTCTCATGTTTCTCCCACTAGAGAGAAACAGAGAGCTTTTGAAACAACAACTTTTGATGTGTTGGTACCAGGAAAACACTTCTTGTCCACCTGTGACAGAAGAGCTGCCCAAACAACCTAATGTGACATCACACAGCAGGGGTAAGAGAAAAGATACTCTCAGATCACAGAATGGTTTGGGTTGGAAGGGACCTTCAAAGATTATCCCATTCCACCCTCCTGCCATGGGCAGGGACAACTTCCACTAGACCAGCTTGCTCAGAGCCCCATCCAACCTATCCTTGAACACCTCCAGGGATGGGGCATCCACAGCTTCTCTGACAACCAGTTCAAGTGCCTCACCACCACCAGTGTGTGTGGTCCCCATCTCAGGCTAAACACCACTCAGATATTTTTAATAGAGCCTTGGTTGGGTGCTTCTATTTCCTTTCAGTCTTAAGACTATGCAGTAAGACTTATTATTGAGCTTTGAAAAATATGCAATAATTTAAAAAAATGTGACAATTACGAATTCAAAAGTGTACACATTTTAGTCACTGAATAAAAAAAAAAAAGAAAATAAAGAAAATAAAGTAAAAAAGTGAACAATAAGACAAGCCTGTTTTTAATTAAGTCTTTTATTCTGGTTAATAAGAATACATTAAAACCCAGATTCTCAAAAGATATTTTGGGACATGAGTGCTTTGTCTGCTGTGGTAGGCACACTTGGACAAGCACTGGAAAATAATCCAATTATCAAGGACTAGTTTGTTCTTGCTGCCTCACAGGACCAAAGGCTTCCACATTGGTACGTCTGCAACATCCAAAACCAGGAGCAGAGAGCACTGCACCACAGGCTGCCATCCAACCCATCTACAGACCCTCTTCCCAGCACATTCTGTGCTGAAAGGCCCCCAGTGCCTCTGAAAACAGATTTAAAACCACAACAAGAGAAACCAATCCGCTCTTCCTATTAGAAATGGGTTCATGCTTATATCAGTGCTGCAGACACTCATCTTTAATTAATACAAACAATTCCACTTTTAAATAATATATTCCTTAAAATGGAACTGGTCCACTATAGCCAGCCTCAGGAGATCCAAAATCCTGACTCAGACACTATAAAATGTCAATATCAAGCCTCAAAACTTCTGAGATTAAAGAAAAAAAAGTGATCTGGGGTTTTTGTTTGGCCTAACCAATGCAGCTTTGCCAGCCCTGCATCAGTTTTGCTCCCCACTCTCTCCTCATCTCTCACTGGGGGTGTTTCAAGTGTCCTTCATGGCTTGGCCAGGCTATTCTTACCCTCAGGAAGTCCAGGACACACCATCCCCATGCCTGTCAGGAAAGAAGTTGACCACATAACAGTGATAACCTTTCTGATCTCTTCCTCCTGTATGGAGGGCACTGAAGGAGGGGGGAGAAAAATCTTGGTTTTTGCTACAGAGCACCTGATGTTTTTCCTAAGATTTAGGCAAATCCAGGGAATGTTCACCCAGGGTTGCCAAAAGCATGAGGTTTTGCAGGAGCTGAGTGACAGCAACCATTACCTGTCCAACCAGTACCTCACCATTACTTGTCATTTAACAGACAATCATAGAAACAAAGAATCATAGAATCACAGAATTGTTTGGATTGGAAGAGACCTTAGACACCATCTCATTCCAACCTCCAGCCATGGGCAGGGACACCTTCTACTATCCCAAGTTGCTCCAAGACCCGTCCAACCTTGGCCTTGGACACTGCCAGGGATGGGGCAGCCACAGCTTCTCTGGGCAGCCTGTGCCAGGGCCTCACCGCCCTCATAGTAAAAAATTCCTTCCTAATATCTAATCTAGCCCCACCCCTGCTGGTTTATTTCTATTATTTGTAGGCTACTGATATTTGAGTTCAGGGCTTTATAGACCCCTCAGTGGCTGACTCACTGCAGACACAGCACAGGACTTTCCATGACCAAAACAAACTCCAGCTTCTGAGCCTTTAGGTCCCATATCCCTCTACAGCATCACCTGGAGAAGATGGGAAGTTTAAGGTAAGTGTTGCCTCAGCAGCTGCAAACCACTGACACAACCTGTCCAGGCTGGGGTTGTGTCCATTTGTATTTCATCACACACCAAGACTTTGTCACTGTCCACCTTTTCCATCCTAGTCCATCTGTTTTCCTGTCTTCTGAAGGCAATTCTTACAGCCCCCTACCCTTCTGAGGAAGCAGAAATGTCTGGAGTACCAAGCATAGAGCAACCCCCAGGGTCCTGCCAAGTCTCATCCCTTCTTCCCCTTGATGTGCAATTTTCATCGAGTTGCTAAACCTCTTCCCCCTGAAGGAAAACAGAGTGAGTTGGCATCTACAAGGGAGGTGGGCCAATGGACTAATGTGTTCTGGTGAAATGGCTCCCACGTCAGTGATCTGAGCAAGAATAATGTGTTCTGATGGTTTGGAAAATTATTATAAACCACAAGGTGTCCCAAGTAATGTGGAGGTACAACGAAGTACAAATGGACTTCTTAGCTCCAGTAACAACAGGCTCAGGTTTTGCAGGAGATGGCATACTCTGAGATCTGAAGTTGTGGACAGCATCTTCAGAAGAAAACGGATGTGTTTACATTACGGAGATCATACTGAAATTTCAGATTCTTCCCAGCAGCCTGTTATGTTTTCAATGTTTGATGTGAAAAACCACAAGTATTCTTGTTTTCAAAATTTATACAAATAGTCCTCAATACCTAGAGAGCAGGTAACAACAAGCTTGAAGCCATCTGAAATACAATTTATTTGGTTTTGGGTTTTTTTCCCTATGGCTCAATAAAACAACAAATAATGCTCTCTGTATTTCAGTGCCTGCTAAAATCTCTGACAGTGTCCATACATATATTTGTGTTCAGGAGCAAAACCTGAAGGTGCTGGGGCATGCAAATCATGGAATATTTCCTTCAGTCCTTATTTGATTTCATAGCAGATATGGGTTTGTTAATAACAAATCCTGGGTTTGTTACTACAGATGAATGTCCAGACTATTCCTAATAATGGAAAATTCACAGCCTCCTGAGTTAAATTTTTCCTGAAGTTAATAAAAATTTTCAAAAAAAGAAATTTGAGATCACTCAACTTCTTAAACAACTTACATCATTAGGTCAGAAGGACTCATTTTCCTCCCAAATCATTAATATCTGATATAGGTAGATCCTTTAGGGGTGGAATAATAGTAGGGACTCATCCCAGTATTTTAGGGTTGTAAATAAAGCAGATTCAATAATGACTCCAAAAAAATTTCAATTCACCATGATATTATACCACAAAAAACACATGAATTGCAGGAGCTTTTGGTGCAGGAAGGTGAGAGGAACGCAATAAGATAAATTCAGAAGAACCTGAATTCAAACATAAGCATTATTTTATCTGGTGAATAGAAGGCATTTAAGAAGCACTGAAAAAACTTGATTTGGGAAATTAAAACAAAGAACCACGTAAATGTAAATGTTTGATAAACAACAATAGAGATTTCCTTCTGCTGAGTCCATAAAATCAACCTAACTGCAAAGCATCACAGACACCAACCCTGCAACAAGAGCTGATCACTCTCTGCAAAGTTCCTCTGTGTTGATAGCCAGCCTATTAAGAGGAAAAGATTTGTGTTCCCATGGGATCCCCAGGGATCCCTCTGACACATCAGAATTTCTTTATATCCATGTTTGAGCTCACGTTGGTCACAAATTTCAGGGCACCCACCAACCCCTGCTCTTGTCTGGGGCAGACAGGGTCATATTTTCTTGTAATAGTTTTCCTGGAGTCCTGGGAGTGAGTAGATCAGCTCTGTGAACAAACATCTGCCCTTACCCCTCTTTTTGTCTTGCAGAGGGAACTTGTCTGTCTCTGTAGAGCTGAGCCAAAACAAGGGTAAAGAAAGCAGAGGCAGACATTTCACAGAATCTGAAGAAGCTGCAAAGGTTGCATTGAACATTTCTAGGGTAGCAACAGCACAGCATTTCACACTTCTGCTTTCCTGAGGTTGACTTGTGAAAAAACCATGTGCCACTCAAATGTGGGAGCTACATAATCAGCAGAGACCATCCAGAAGAAAATGAAAAGCAGCCACAGTTCATTTAGAGGGGACAAAAATAGTCTCAGTAACCCAGCAAGTGACATTTTAACCAAGAAAATTGTACCCCATTTGTAGCACCACAGGGGAACAAGCAACGAGGAAAAGCCATGTAAACAATACCAGCTGAAGAACAGAAAGACAACACCAGATCACAAGATACAGCACTTGAAGTTCTGGTTTAGGCTCCTGGAACACTTTTCAGCAGGGGTTTCCCACTGCAGAGGAAATCCTGTCCCTGTGTTTCAACATCACTGTCCATTTGTCCACTAAACCTGTGTCCTGGAGACACACAAAAGCCTGACCCTGTCCCAGGGAGGAACAAGTGGCTTCCTGGCAGGCCAGCATATGAAATCCCATCTCTTCCCTTCTCATGTGAAGTATAAGGCTTGAAGTAACTAACTGCACAACTATTTTTCGGCTGATAAAATTAATTAGAGTAGCTTAGTCATCTATGTGCAGTCATATAACGAGTCAGGGGCTGGGAATGCTACTTGGAAATGATGACTCCCTTTCCCTCACTCTCTCTGCTGGATCCCTGTCCTGCTATTACAGGCTGATATTGAAATAGTCCTTTTGCTTCCTGTTTATTATTGATGCAGTTCAGCACTGCAAATTGGGGTGCAGGCACCCAGAGAGGGTGCCTGCATCCAGCTCAGCAAAGAAACACCCTCCAGCTGCATGCAAACACAAGGATTTGCTGATACCTGACTCTCAGATGAGCACTTCAGTGCTATTTTATTATTAAATGAAGCTTAGAGTTCTGCTAAATGAAAAGAACTGCATTTGCTTTGGTGCAAAGTGCCATCACAACACTGTGCTGACCTACAGTTGTACAACTCCAGGCAATTCCCTTCTGCCTGTGAACAAGGGATGTGAACACAATTTCTGCAATTGCTTTCTCTCTTGTTGTAAGGGAATGTTTTGGGATATTCCTTTTAATTTCTTACTTTTAAATTAACTAATGATCAGCAGAAAATCAATAACAATCAGATAATCAGTATCAAATCAATCCATATTTTAGGCTCCTGATATTGCCCAAAGAAACAAAAGATCATTTGTCTTCCAAATTCGTTCTTCAATAAAGGCAATGCCAGATTTGTGCAGCACTCCAAAAAGACTAATGGAAACACCAGTCCAAAAGGGGCAATATTTATCAAAATGCCATTAGACTGGCCAGTCCTGTTACATCATGAAATTATCCCTGGTTATATCACACATGCCTGGAGACTCCAATGCCTTCAAAAGGGGTGGAGGAGGAAAAGGAATAAATGACGCCATGCAATAGCAAAACTTTCAGAAAATTTTTCTGAATTTCTCAGGTACATGTCAGAAGGCTGCACCCTAGCATCTTCATTCGTATGATGAAACATTTTATTCCACAAGAAAAAGAAGAAAAATAGAATGGCAGTCAAAAGGATACTCTGACAAACTAAGCATCAGTGAAGATAATATGAAAACAGACCTAAATTAAGAATGCAGTAAAAATAGGTAATGTAAGCACCCAGGTGCCATTGTGCACCTGAACATTCTTGTGCATGTACACACTCACACTTTCAACATGTTACAAGAACAGGAGGAGAAACAGGACTTACCTTATCAATGAACTCTGTATAGAGCATCCCCCCCAGAGCTCCACAGCCGCTTTGACTTGGAAGTCTGGAGCAGCGTGATCAGTAAAAGCATAAATCCACAGTGCTCTTGCTGTTTCAAGTTGTAGAGTTCAAGAGGAAGAGGGGAAAACCAGTACAGCGCAATCTCCCTCCTTCTCCCCCTCTCAATTCGGACTCCCAGAACCTGGATTTTGTGCTCTCTCACTCTTCCCAGCGGTGCTGCTGCCGATCTTCCATCTCACCCCACGAAATTCACTCCCCGGAGCATCCTGCCCCTCTGCCCGTGCCAGGCAGCTTCCCAAAGTGCGGGATCACCTCGGAGAGGGGCCCCGGGGCTGTATCACCGGCAGAGGAAGGGCTGTAAGTCTGTCACACCACATGTCACATGCTGCCGGGTGCCTCCTGCCAGCACAGCTGGAATCCCGTGGATCCCCCACGCCACAGAACGCAGGATGCGGTTAAACTTGAAGGTGCTTGTTCTCATCAGGTTACTCTTACTTTTCTGGTAAGAGAGGAAAAAGATGTGCAGTCCTAAGAGGTGCTTTCACAGAGGTAATAAAAACATCTTTCAGTATTGCATTTCACTTTTCTTCACCAGCACCACCAGGCACTTATAAAACTCGCCTGGATGGTAGAAAGATGTGTGTGTAAATCATCACCACTACCCTGAACTCAGAGAATATTCACATTAACTGACAACCTTACTTTCTAACCCCACTGCAGCAAAATAAAATCTGAAACCAGCAAAGACGTTTACAAAGCTGAAATACAGGGATTGATCCTCGATTTTCTTCACCAAGGCAGATTTCTGAGTCTGTGTGTCTGAACCTCACAGTGTCAGTTCTCTTTCATCACCTGCCTGCTCAAGAAGTGCTTTCCAAGGTAACACAGCAAACTGCTTGGGTAAAGAAAGAATATTGCAGGGAGCATTTTTAGATGCTTTGTAACCTGATACTTACCCTATCACCTTTCTGCCAGGGGCTAGGAATTAAGAGGATGCAGAAGTCACTGAAAGATTTTAAACAACAACTTGACATTTTAGTATCAAAGCTAAATAGAGATGATGACACTTTTTTTCGCTTCATTTAAGAAGAATATCGTCGTGGTTTCATGGGTGTCTTCCCAGGCTTGCCAGAGATGGACAGATTATAGTCTATCAGGAAAAGATGAAAAAGGACTCTCTCCTAAAATGGTAAGAGAAGATAAGAGGCAGCAAATGATTTCCAGAAATATGGAGATTCTTCTGAGCCACAGCAGAGTCTCACAGTAAGGCTGGATACCACTCTCTGTTACATAACAAAGAAAAGCCACCGGTTGCCTCTGTTCCTAAGGAAGGAACTGGGAGTAGCCCAGGTTTTGGGTACAGACTGGCCCCAGTCAGTTCATCCTTCCTTGGCACACATGGGTCCTTCAGCCCTAAAGCACTGCAAGTAAAGGGAGGAATCATGAAACTCCAGAAAGTAACTTTCTAACTGACCCAAAATCCAGGCTACACCATCAAAAATCCTGTGTGGCCAGTGAGGCCAGTTCACTGCAGAATTGACAGCAGCACTGTGCTTTCTGCTCAGCTGCTTTGAAGCAGAAAATGCAGAAAATGCTTATTGTTAATGTCATGTTTTATTCAGGGGGTGAAGAACCCTTGCAGAGAAAGGTGGAAAATACTTTATTTTCCAAGGAGAAAACTCATTCTAAGTAAGGATTTCAGTCTTCCAAAGTATCAGTGTGTCCCATAAAAGTTGCAGACACCAGGAAAGCTCGTGGGATGTGTATCTCTGAGCCCTCCAAAACTGCTCCTGTAGACAAACCCTGCAAGCCTGGAGAAGAGAGCAAGGCAACTGCCTGCTTTGTAGGTGATAAGTCCTGAGGACAGGTGACACCTGGTGCCCCTTTCCACCTCCAGTTTTTCACATCAACATGAAGCAGAGCAATAAACAGCAGCATTTAGTGAGGGTTAAAGAGAGCAGCATACCTCAGGAGGGTCAGGATTTGGAAAGGGCAAAGAATGGTGAAAAGGGAAGAAAAGATGGGTGTAATTCAGAGCATCACCCAGAGTCCTTGGCACTAGGAGATACTAGGAATATGCTTCTTCTCCAAACAGTAGTTTATTTAAAGAGGACTTTGATAGTTTCTATGGACTCAAAGAACCAGATGTAAAGTACAAATGAAAGTCCTCCTGGGGCTTGTTCACTTATCTCTAGGAAAGAGATTGCAGAAATCATGGCTAACAACTCATGAAAGGCAGCAATGGAGGAAATTTGTGTTTATTCCTTAGTTTATCGTAGGTGGTGTTGGTGATAGATTTTTTTCATTGTTAGTAACAGATCATCCATGTCAAGTCCTCATCTTAGCTCCCATCTTAACTGGTCTTGTTTAGCTAACTGGTCTTGACTTGCTTTCCTTGCTCGAGCAGCAAAGTAGCCAGGGCACTAAAACACTAAAAGCAGCAAAATAAGAAAAGTTATAAGAGAGTAATTTTTTTTTAATCACAGTCTTTGTTCAGTAGCTTTAAACCCTGGACTTGCTCATATTTGGCAAGATTCCGTCCTCCCACATATGGCAAAATTCCAGCAAAGAGCCACATGTGAGTGAAAATCCTGGCATAGTACAGGTTCATAGATGGCTGGGAAAGCTCTATTAAAAACATAGGATAAAAATATCCCATAGCAAACCACAAAACTGAGGAGTACTAGAAGATTTTGACTGGACCAGGACAGGCTGAGAATGCAGTTCAGTGTTGTAACAGGTCTCATGACCTGATTCAGGCTTAGTGAAGAGGTGAGACTTAAGGATTCAAGCTGTTGAACAAACTCTTCAGGAATCCCAGAGGAAAAAACCCCACAGTGTGGAAAAAGTTCCACTGAATGAAGATAACTAAGAAGCTGCTGGATGAATCTGGGTGGCATGTGCCATGGGAAATAAAGAAATAAAAGCCAATATTTAACATGATTGCAAGGACAGAAAAATTAATATTATATTGATTTTTCTTTTTTTTAGAAAAAAATGTACAGGTTAAAAAAAAGGTATGGGCAAAAAAATCCTTCACCCTACCGCTTCATTCATTCAATTTTTCTTTCTATTTTTAAAGCAGTTTTTTTTTTTTAAATAGTGATTTAATACAACAGCAAATAAAAAATACATTAGGATGGCAGCATTTCTATTACTGATACACCACAGCACTGCAGTGTATCTTTTCAACAACCAACATGAAGCACAAAGAAGCTCCATGCTCACTGAACACCGCTACTGAATAATCCTGGTGCAACAGAAAGAACATCAGTGCAGAACAAACATGGTCATGAGCGAAGGGCAGGGTGTCTAAAATGTTCAGTGTATTTACTCACATGGTTATTAAAAAAATATAATTGTGACTTGATGTTTAATGTCACACTGGTCAACTGAGATAAAAATTAACTCCCTGCTCTGCTTATGTGATTTCATCTTGGCTACACAAAAGGGGAGGAAAGCAGGGAATTTGAGTGCAAGGGCTTCATCCATCAGGATGTGTTCAACAAAACTGTTCCTATTCCTATTATTCTCTCATTAAGAAATAGATGTCAGGACTCATTAGAAGGCAAGGCTATGCAAACTTCCAAGTCATACATCACAGCATGTGACACAGTGAATTCACACGGTGCCAGTGCAGAGCTTGAGGCACAGAAGGGCTGGGTGGTGGTGGGTGCCATCCTCTCCTGGGGGCTCATCTTCTGTCTGCCAAACATGTTAACTGAGCCATGGACTGTGCTGGATCTACTGGCAGCACTTTGAAAGATGTTTTAGATACCACTGCTGCAATGGGCTTGGCCAAGTGGAGCAACTGTGCATATGCCCAAGTCTTCCTTGTTGGCTTGACAGTGGATGAGCTCTCGGCCCTCACCCTTGAGACCTTCTCCACAGTGACTGACCCACTGAGAGAGACACCTTGCTCAGCAAATGCACAGGGTAATGAGATCTAAAATAAAATCTTAAAACACCTTTCCCCCATCCTTCTCTTCTTCCCAGGCTCAGCTTCACCCTGGACTTTCTGGCCCTCCTCCCCTCAGTAGTGCAGGGGTCAGGGATGGGGGCTGTGGTCAGTTCACCACACGGTGGCTCTGCCACTCCTTCCTCAAGGGGAGGGCTCCTCACATTCTTCCCCTGATGCAGTGTGGAATTCCTCTCCCAGGACACAGTCCCCCATGGACTGTTTCAGCGTGAGTCCTTCCCACAGGCTGCAGTTCTGCACGAGCTGCTCCGGTGTGAATCCCTCCTATGGGCTGCAGGCCCTCAGGGACAGGCTGCTCCAGTGGCATCCCCTGCAGGTTCACAAATCCTGCCAGCAAACCTGCTCCAACCTGGGCTCCTCTCTCCATGGGGCTACACGTCCTGCCAGGACTCTGCTCCAGCACAGGCTTCCCACAGGGTCACATCCTCCCTTGAGCATCCCCCTGCTCCAGTGTCAGGTCCTCCTTTGGGCTGCTGGGGATCTCTGCTCCCCCAGGGCCCCCCAAGCTCTGTGAGGACAGAGCTGCCTCACCATGAGCTGCCCCACAGGCTGCAGGGACCTCAGCTCTGGTACCTGGAGCACCTCCTCATCCTCCTGCTTCACTGGCCTGGGTGCCTGCAGGGTGTTGCTCTCACATATTCCTACTCCAGCTGTGAGCTTTTGTCCTTCCTTCTTAAATATGTAATCACTGGGGCCATGCCCCCTCAGTAAGACTCCACAGCTGAGAGCAGTCAAGTGAATTGCCCTCTGAAAATGCCAAGTTTTCTAGAACTGGAGAACAAGGTCCAAAATTAGTCCTAACTCTAACTTTTCATTACACATCCCTCCAAAACAACGCGCACCAACCTCCACTGCAAACGTAAGCAATGTGTCCTTTAGCACGCATGCATGGAGCAATGTATTTCTCTTACTAAGGCATATAAAATCTGTGTGATCAATCAAGCCACTAATTCTGTCCTCTGGGTGTGCAGAACTTGCCAAGGACAACTTCAAACGAGGCCATCTGCTGACAGTTCTCTCAGGCCATCTGGGTACGTCTCACTTCAAAAAAAGGCCTGACTCCAGCAGTGAGGACACTTTGGGATTCTCTGCTTTCAGCCAGTGGTCCCCAGCCTCCTGAGGGGAGGAACAGGGATGGCACAAAGCAAAGAAACAACCAATAAAGTGCAGGTGAGCAGAATTCTGGACTTTATCCTACGGCATATGAAGATAATTAACATGCAGGCTAAAATTCATCTCACCTAATGGGAGCTGGTGAAATGTTAAACATCAGCATTTAAATATCTGTCAGCTTTTTATCTTTAAGCTCGAGAAAAAGCAAGCAAACAAACAAGCAAGCAAAAACAAGCAAACATTATTCCACTTTCATGATGGAATAATTCAAAAGAGGAAATAGGTTAAAGAGAAATGGAAAAATGTAGTTTTATTAAAAATTTGAAATGAAGAATTTTTATATTAGATACCTCCTAAATACTCATGTGTACTGAAAATACACATTAATTTTGAAAATTGAATAAGAGTTAAGCAGCTGACCTGCTTCTCAGTTTCTTAGGGAAATGAGGGCCACACAATTAAACTGCCCGAAATTTCCCCAATTACTTTTGAACTTGTTGATTCCCTTAAAAACAGAAACTACTGGAAATTGTCAATTACATCTCTTTGAATGCTTTTAAAAAACAGCAAGAACACGGATAGTGGAGACACAGAACCACAGGTAAAGCAACTGCACCAAATTTACACTTTTGGAGGAGCTCACTTTGACAGCAAATCCCTTCTCTGTCCATCTTTATCTGGAGAGATGTGCTTGGGTTTGTACCTGCCATTCTTTCAGTACAAACTTCTGTGCTGTTTGTGTAAGTTTTGTTAAACTAATCCAACTTGTGACAGTTGTTTTAGCAAGGGGCTTTGCTAAGGCTCCACCCAAACCATTTCTCCCAACTGGAACTGGAAGAAGTTTCTGCTTGTGCAGCCACCACTGCTCCAACACCATCCTCTAGAGATCATAACGATTTTAATTTGTGGTTCTCATTTCAGCTCCTGTTTGTTTAGTTCCTGAACACGCTGGCAGCCTGATGGTTGGTGTATGTTTGCCTACAAATCACACTGCACCCTTTTGAGTTAACAGCAGAGAGGATTGAGATTGTCTTGGTATCACATCCTAAAAAAACATAAACCATTTGCAGAACCTGACAGAAAGCGTGAAATGAACCCTTTTTTAATATATATATTTAGTGAATGTGATGGAAAAATTTCCTCACCAAAAGGGTTGTGAAGCACTGGAACAGGCTGCCCAGAGAAGTGGTGGAATCACCATTCCTGCAGGTATTTAAAAATGTGTAGATGTGTGTACATGATTTACTGGTGGGCTTGGCAATGCTGGGTTAATGGTTGGACTTGATGATATTCCAGGTCTTTTCCAACCTAAATGATCCTGTGATTCCATGAGAAGCTGGAATTACTGATGGAGCCCCATATCCTTGAAGCAGCATTGCTCTATCACCACTTACAGCTCCAGGCTTTCCTCAGGTCCATTCTCCTGGGAGAAAAAGGGGAAAAAACCAGAGGGAATACTTTTTATCCAGCTCTGTTGATTTATCCCCTATTAAACAAGATCATTAAAAGCAAAGTTTTGTGCTATGTACCTGATTTCCAGGACCTCACGAGTCACTGGTTTATCCAGCACAGTGAAAAGATCTTAATTGTGTCTTGTGCCTACAGGGCCTCCAGGAAGGAGCAGTGAGGAAGGAACTGCAACAGTCAGATCAGGCAGTTTAACACAAGGATGACTCAGCTGAGGCCACCAGCTGAGATGTCCAATGGCAAATATATGTGTAAATTATATTTTCAAGTCTTTTTTTTATGCTGCGTACTCTTTGGGCACAGCGGACAAGAGGAAACACCAACTGGCCTATAAAGCAGAATCTCTTGAAGAGAAGAGAAAGAGTGGTTGCAAAAGAGAGGAAAAGGAAAATAAATAAAGAACGGGAGAAGTAAAAGGCAGGGGGGGAAAAAGAAAGATATTCAAACCAGTAAAAGCAAGAGAGAAAAGTCTTGAAGTAAATTGAGTTGGGAGATGAAAGAGGCTGATTGGAAAAGAAGAAAGAGTTTCTGAAAATACATCCTCATTCATTTAAACTGCATCTTCTATGGTGCAACAATCCCCAAAATCCCCTTAAGAGTTCAGGGTAGAGACATCTCCCCTTTTCAACTCCCTGTGCAATTCCACACCTCAGCCTTGTCTATCACTTGCCTTTTCCCCTCTCTCCCCACTCCCTTGCCAGGCACTGCTGCTCCTCTGTGCATGTTACACATTTTAGTCCTTGGACCAGTCTCCTCAAGTTCCCAGTCCCACAAGTGCCAGGCTGGAGTTTATTTACCATGCTCTATTTACTTGGAAAGAAAAACAAGGAGCCATGAGGTGTTTTGGAGACTGTTGTGCCTGTTCTGGATTATGTCCATGGTTCCCTGACTAGACAATTTGTCCCAGCTGGGTAAGAGCAAGTGAAGGAGCAGAGAAGTCTCTGCATGCAGCAAAGTGGTAAAAAGACTCAACCATTAAATTAACAATTCTACCACCAAAAAACCCAGCCCTAAACAGAGTTGCCTTCAGTGTAACAGGAGGTGGCAGAAGTGAAGAAAAATTACAAGTTTCTCAAGTCACCCAGAAGGGGATGGAGATGAGCTTGGAGATGTGAAATATCAGCTTGTTGAGCTTTTGTCACTGATTAATTTCTGCTGGATTAATTAAAAATGAAAGGTGTAGTTAACAAAATATACATATATATATATATATATATAAAATCACAGCAGGAGGTTATTGCTTTAAAAAATTAATAAAATTTCCTGGCCAAGACAAACCAGCACTCAACCAACAAATCCCAGCTGTGGGCCAGAAACTATTCCCAAAATGGGGCTTGGATGTAGCAACTTCGTTTTGGAGGCCAGAGTTGCTTCCTAGAACTGAAATCCTGATTGGCACCAGGGCCAAAGAGCTGCTGTGATCCTGATAATGCTCCTACTGCCAATCCCCCCCGCATGTGCTGTTTAGTTCTCCTGATGAACATCCAGGACAGGTACAGACCTGGCGTATTCCTGGTGGCTTAAATCAGTCAAAAGCAGTTTATTTGCCTTTAGACCAAGGATGATTTTTTCTCTCTCTAGCAGTTAGATGTGGATATAAGGAAATACAATTGTAGAAGTACCCCAGTTTCTGAGAAAATATTGACATTTTAATTTTCCAGTCTGTGGAGTTTATGAGCACTTTGTCCTTTTAAATATTAAAGCCGATAAGAGATTTGACACTTTTTTCAAGCTCTTTCTTTAGACAGCAATTAATGTCCTCCAATAATTCTGAGTGGCATTTTTGTGTCACCCCACAGCAATATTACACAGGGTGTTAAAGGTAGTAAGAGCCATTCCTGCAAATAAAATCTCCTTTTTTCAACTAGTCATTGTGCTGGGTTGGTGGTTGGACTTGATCTTAAAGGTCTTTTCCAACCTTTATGATTCTATGATTCTATCAGTACATTTCTAATACAAGAGAAACTTCTTCACTTCTAAGGGAAGCAGTACCAACAATATTTGCAGTTAAAAAACAAAAAAGGCAGTCTAAGTGTTCTGAATAATGGCACATTGGATTTTAAGGAATTTTTGATCATTAATATGCAAGGAAACAAATGTACATCTGCTTCTATAGAAGATATGTCCTGATAGCAAAAACAAATAAGTGTTGCCTAATTCTTGAAATAGGAGTTTTATTATTTGTACTTTTTCTCCACAAACAAAATCATTACCTTTAGTGACTAATTCTTGTTCATACTATACCAAGTGTTGCAAAGCTGTTACTGTTCTCAAATTGCGAGCTATCGTTAAATCCAAAAAGCTTTTATATAACTCAAACTACGGCTCAAGGTGGAGGTTTAATTACTTCAACATGCATGGGAGCAGATAATCTATTTTCTGATGTTATAATATGTATAAAATGTCAAGCATATGTTTAGTATAAGAAAATTCAACATTCTTTTAAATCCTTTTACACAACGGTATATTCTTAACAAGGTGATTGATGTTCTGAGACCAAGTAGATTAATTGAGAGAGGATAAAAAGAACAGAATAAAATTTACAAGGTGAATAAAATCCAATGAGGCATATATGTAAAATACTCCTAACAGATTATATTCACTAAGAGACAGAGACCAAAGGAGAGATGGGGCACTGAGTGACCACAGCACAGAGAGGTGAGGAGGGAACCAGTACCCATGGCCATGGAAAGCAGATGAGCCTGGCTCAGTCTTGGACAGATCAATGACCACAGACCCAATGTTTCTTCAAAACCCACCTTTTATGATGTCCTTGTCGCAGTATAAAATCTGACGATCAGAGGGATGGAGAAAAATTCTGTGTAAATAAGAGCTCTTTGCACTCTGTGGATTAATTTTAGAACCTTCACATTATAAGAACCTAATGTCCCACATGGCAACTGAGTAAAGTTCCAGTAAAAAAGTGCAACCTGAAGTGTTACCCTCTAAAAACATTTTCTTCCTAAAGGAATAAAAGGTTTGAAAACATGCAAACCCATGATGGTGGATAAGCCTTCACCTCAACCATTCCAAGTGTTCAGAAAATATCTACTTGTTTATTTTAAATCCCTTGCTGTTTGCAATCTTTCCCTCTAAAAGGTGACACACCAGTGTTACGATCTCTGCTGGGGTACTGGGAGCTCAGAGTCAGAGGCTGGACCTTATAACACAAAATGGAACTTGAGAAGTCTATCTAAGAAGCAGAAAATTATTTAATAAATACCTTCATTAGAACAGCAAACACGTAATTTGAAAATAATGTTGTTCCCTGGAAGGCACAGAAGGATAAAAGATAATTACTGGAATGCTAGCTGGAATTTTCACAACTTTGAGAGCAATCCCTTAAGGACCAGTAAAAGATTAACACTTTCTTACTGAAGAAAGGATGTTAAAAAAATAGACTCAGGCATATCCTGACAGGGAATCACACACTAACCAGCCACTGCTGGACATGCTTAGATTATTCAAGGGCATCCACATAAATTATATATACACTTCACATTTGCACACCAATGTGCTGGTAGGACCTGGTGAAATGCATATTTCCAATGTCACTGAGATTTTCTCTAGGAAAAAGTGTTTTGTCATTAATTTCTGAAGAGAAAAAGAGAGAAGCCAAGATTAAATTACCTCATTATTTCAAGCTGACTAAAAATGGGAAATGCAGATCAAACTGACTGGAATAACATGTTGGCAATTTCTTTTAGCAATAAGAACAGAAAAGTTTTATACTTCTATCCCATTTTGTTTTGGTTTTTTCTGAATGATTTTAACAGAAGTGAAGTATAGAGCTACTTTGGAAAGCAGCTGTAGAAAGAAATGCACGTTTGAGTGAAGTATTAAGGCAACACAGTGTTTTTCCTTCATTCCCAAGAACTTTAAGGGAATTCAAACCATTATCTAGGAGGCAGGCACTCATACAACAATGAATATTTACAGCTACTTCACTAAACTACTCTAAACTTTGCTTTGATCTGGTCCCTAGTCCTTCTATACCATGAAAAGAAAACAGATTTACTTTTGCTCTGTCACAAGCAAACACAGTTCAGCCATGAAACCATCTGTACCAGGATTGTGTATTTAACTCTCTGCCTGGCACCTACACACCAGCCCTGAAAGCTGCAGCCTCCAGTGCATCACTGGAAACACATCCTGCCTTTGTGTGCTCAGTTGAGGAGATATCCTGTAATTTTATTTTGATTCATTACTGTATTATGGTCCTCTAAAGTCCCAGTAAAATGGGGGTTTGTCTAAGCTTGGAAAGGTTTTCTGTCTAAAATCTACAGTCTGACAATGACATGAGGCTGAGATTGAGCAATATTATTTTTTTCTGAACATTTTATGATATCATAATCATTGTTTCTTATTTCAGATTGTGAACCTGAAGCAACTACTTTTAAGCAGAAAGATGGAGACAAGTTTTTTTTTCTTGTTCCCACACAATTTGATTAAAGGGTCCCAAGATATTTCACAGCAATGTTTTGTCCTCACACCCCAAATTAATTTTAAAATTATTTAACTAGTGATTTTCTGTATCTATTACACCATCTATTCAATTGCAGGGGGCTTCCTTCTCATTCAATTTCCTTGAGATTTTTCAAATCCTGAAATGTAACTAAGATATTTCTAAGATTACTCTTCACAAGTCATCGTAGAGGACACTAAAAGAAAGTGATATTTGTCTATACCTTTGTGACTGGCTTTTAAAATCTTTGCAAAAGATAATTTAGGGTTTTTCTTAATTAACAATTTGCCAGCAAAATTAGTGCATGTCAAATTCATGCTAAAGTTCAAGATGATCAGCACATAAGGGTGATTTTTTCCTGAGAAAAGTTCACAGCCAGAAATTGCCTCAAGAATGTTAATTTAATCAGTTCACACTGACATTTTCCCCTAAAGAGAAATCAGATAATAATAGGAGAAGTCACATCACCTCACATTTCTAATGAAAACAAATACCAACAGCACGAAATGTTCAGCTGATGCAGCCATAGTGTATGTGCAAAGGTGAAATTGTGCATTAACTTGCCAAAACAAAAAGATGTTTCCATTATTCTGCCTAAAGAATTCTTTCCAACATTTTTTTTTTCGCTAATATGTGATTCCATCTTGGAATGCAGCATGCAGCTCCAATGACAGAGGATTTTTAAAAACCCCAAATAGCACAGAAAATCTAGGAAAATTATTAAGAAAGGGGGTTTTTCTGAGAGTACATGTAGTTCCTGAGGCAAATCAGCAGAATTGTATTTTGATACTAAGAAAAAGAGATGAATGTGCCAAGCATAGAGGAAGGGGGAGGGTAGTGAATTAATTGTGAAGTGTGTCTTGGGCATTATTTTAGACTAGACACGCTTGGACTAAATTTCAGTTAAACCTTCAGCCAGACAGGGTCCAAATTGGTATCAGTTACTCCACGTGGAAAGAGCCTGGAACAGATGCAGGGATTGGGGAAGAAAATGGACCAAGGAGAATGAACTGGCCTTCTAAAACATCTGCTCATGCTTGTCCATAACACAGGAAACAGAACTGGAAATGACATTTGTTACTCGTGTTGCATTTACAGTCTGTGGTACAACTGTACACAACTCAGGCTCCAGTAGAAATTAAATCTGGAAATGAAAGTTTTCACAGGGAGAATCCTGACTTGCTGTTCCCATAAAGTCTTTATCAAAACGTTCACAAATTTGAAAGAACCCCAACTTTCTCCACCAAATATGGGTGCAGTGGAATTGAGAAAAGTGTTCCAGTTTTATCCAAACTCTTTGTTCTGTCATTTTTAGAAAATTTAATTATCAGTCAGGATACAGAAAGAAGACTCATGACTCGTACTGGACAACATCCACACCAAAAATTAACAAATCCACGGGTACTGGCCATACAGTTTCTTGTGCAGATGATTCAGGACTTCTTTTCTCTTCCTCCTCCCTGACCACCATC
Source organism: Climacteris rufus (assembly GCA_013398175.1). Taxonomy (NCBI): domain Eukaryota; kingdom Metazoa; phylum Chordata; class Aves; order Passeriformes; family Climacteridae; genus Climacteris; species Climacteris rufus. Next base: position 705,702 of record VZRZ01005362.1, read on the forward strand.
TGACCCCACCCTTGGCACTAGCAGATACAGACAGTGCCCATGACTGCCACGGGGGAAAATTGCAGTGATGCTCTGGAGCATTTCCTGGCTCGCCCCTCCAGGAGGAAGACAGACATGGATTTTTTCCAGGGCAATTGCATTTTGCTCATAGAGTGCTGCACACTCTGCCACAACACTGAGGGAGGGACAGAAGCTGAGGAAAGTACTCAGCTGCAAATCCCTCCATTTGCAAACTACTCTATTTCCTCAAAATTTCCCTTTGGGAAAAGGCAATAAACTGTTTGAGAGTCCCAGGGAGAGAATGACAAGGTGCAGGTTGAAGGCTAGTGATTTTTTTTCCTGAGCTAGATGTAGCTTGGGGTCTTCACCTCATCACCCTAGCTCTAAAGAGTTAGGTCAGTATTTACAGAAATTACAAATCCAAATGCAGATATCTGAAGTTTCTGAAAGTTGCCAGTAAAACATGGCTGAATTTACAATACATTTCCTACCAACAGCATCACGGAATCCTAGAAAGGTCTGGTGCTTGCCAGTGTTACTCCTGATATATTTGGGTAGTGTAGGAGATGTTTAGCAGTGAACATGGGTTATTACCCTGCACACACAGAGACAGGAAGTGATCATAAATTACTGAAAATGGGCTGTATTCAATAATCTCATGCATGCTTCCTGCTACACTACCCCTCTGAAGAGTTAGGCTCAGTGACATGGGGAATTATTTCACACATTTCCTATATTTTTCTTAGAGACTTCTGTGAGAAGCTCCACAAGATCTGAGACTATGCAGAACTCTAATTCATCTTCAGAACTGTTAATATCTGAAAAGCAGATTGAAGGTTATACCACAGTCTCAGAGACAAAAAACCTGTTATCTCATTTAGGATTTGGTCAATAAAAAGAAAAAGGTTTTGTGTTTGTGTGTATTATTCTTTCAAATATGTAATTTTGCTGTTTAAAAAAGCACTATCCTTTGGATTTGCTTTGTGCAGCTGGCTCTGGTTAATAAATGAGGCTCTTCATGGGATGGAGAGCTCAAAGCTCACACTGCAAATTCCCCTCGGGTCTGCGCTCACACTGATGAGAGGGTGAAAACCTATGACATTAAAATGACAGATTCCATTATATTTGCACCTTCAGTGTCTGTCTGGTCGGGAAAAAGAAAGTGTGAATGTGCTGAGCAAGATGACTTTGACTTTTTAAAAATGCTTTTATCCAGGTCACACAAGGAGCCCATAGTTGTACCTGGGTGCTGATCCCTGAGCACAGGGGTGCTTTCCGTGCCCTGGGCTCCTCTTTGGCTTCACATGGCAGTAAGAGCACGAGGTGTTTTCCATGCGACAGTCAGACCAGCAATTTCCAAAGGTGTTCAGTGCACACTGAGCAAACAAAAAATGTTTCAGAGATGGTTTTTAGCTCTGTACTGAGTACACATGAGTAAACAAGCTGAGAACTGAGAAAAACCTAAACTCACAGCCCATCTGAAAATCTACCTGAGAGTTCCTGCAGTGGGAGAAGCAGCAAACAAAAGGGTAAGAACAGCCAGTATTGGGTCCAGACTGCAGCCAGGAAATACTAAGGACTCAAAATCTGATTTTCATCTCAAATTCAACACTGTCAAAAGATACGCAAACATTGTTTTCACTGACTTCTCATAATGAGACTGCTTCCTATTCCTTTGGTGGACCATTTCACAGGGGTGAAGGAACATTCTTAACCCCCCAGAAAATTGCTTTGCTGTTGATAATAAAAGAGTGAATCTCTAAAACATTCAGATTTTTAACCAAAAGTTATTTCTTTGTAAGCAAAATGATTTTATTTCATTTCATATTGTTTCATATTTCTATATTCTTCCACATCATTTGCTTTCTTAAAATCCTTCAGTCTGTTTTAGGGAAATTTTTTTTCTGTCACCTCAGCCTCTCTGAGAAGCTACTTCTGTATCTTTGATGACAAAAAAAAAATATTAAAATTAAAATTAATTTGGTTTTCCTTATCTTTCTCAGATGAGTGCAGGCAACAAACAACTGCACTGCTCTGGGCCCCCAGCCATACAAGCTCTAACAGACACCACGTCTTTGCTGCTGGCCACAAACTGGTAAATTTTAATCCTATCAAAGGCATTTCCTTTAATTGGTTCAGTGGTTTATTTTAATGGGTTCTACATATCCAAAGCCTTATAAAGATGTTAACAAAAATAAATAATTCCATGCACAACCTCTATAGACATTGCATGGCAAGATGTGTTTGTTCCTGCACACAGAGAGGCTGTGCAGTGTATTTTAGTACATGTACTTACCTACACACACCTTTAAGTCTGGTGATAAAGACAAAGAATAAATCTATCACTTTCTACCTTTACAGTACCTCACTAAAAAAAAAAAAAAAGTTACTACACTGACAAACGCGTTGCTAGAGAAAAGAAAGCCATAAACTTCATCCAAAAGCTGCTACAGAGGTGTGCAACCTGAGACAGACCCACTCTGCCCACAACACTTCAGGAGCAAAAACTTCCTCAAAACTCATAGAATTGGTGTCTTTCAGTCACCTTTCACCAGAAGCAACACAACCAGAATGATGTAAAATTATTAACTAACAATAATTCTGCAAGAAGAGAAGGTTGTGTGGAGATTTCTTTGTAGTGGTAGGACAAGGAGTAATGGGTACAAATGGAAAGAGGGGAGATTTAGGTCAGATATACGGGAGAAATTTTTACTGAGGGTGGTGAGGCTCTGGCACAGATTGCCCAGAGAAGCTGTGGATGTCTCAACCCTGGCAGTGTCCAAGGCCAGGCTGAATGGGGCTTGTAGCACCCTGGGGTAGTAAAAGGTGTCCCTGCCCATGACAGAGGGTTGGAATGAGATGATTTTTAAGGACCTTTGCAACACAAACCATTCTATTATTCCAACTTAGGATTTTGACCAGCAAAAAAGGAAGCACTCCTTTGGAAAAAAAGGAGTCACACATTCGTCAGGAGCATCCCATTTTGCATGTTTATTCCTCACAAACACTCCACAGTGAGGCTGCTAAACAACTGCAGCACTCCAGATTACCTGGGAGAGCTCCTTTTTCCTTGCAGGTTTTCACACACATCCATTGCAGGAAGAAGACCCAAATTCCTGTTACTTTAACACAGCTTGTAACCTGACGGATGCATTTGTGCACTAAATTAATTCTTCTGTCTGCTAGCAAAAACGAAAATCAATACAAATTCAATACTACAACTGAAAGGGAAAGGAAAGGTCTGAAAGGGAAAAGACAGGTCAGTCTATCAAAAGAAGCTTGAAAGGAGGCTTGACCACATCAGAGTAGAGAAGGCTCTGGTAAATCTCAGCAGTTACTTCTGGCCTAAAATACAAAAGCTTAAAAAAAGTATCAGTGAGACTTTTCCCAAAAGCAGACATTTTCAAGGCATTTAGGGTGTGGCAGTTCATTTCAAAGGGAATTTTAGTGTTAATCAGCACACTTCAAAGTCAGCCTTCAAGTCGTGTCTTCCACAGATCTTTTGACAGAGCCTGACACACATTATACTCCAGTAGCTTTACAGCTTATTGATAAAAATGTCAAAATCCTCTGTTCTACTGCCCTATCCCTGCTCTGACTGCAGTGCCTGTGCTTGAGGCACAGGAGATAACCAGGGGATTTCTGCTGCACCTCTCCAGCTGCCCAGATGAATCCCCCAGGCTCTCTGCAGCGAGCAGGGATTAAGATAATGTTTTGTAATAACAGAAGAAATCCAGGCTGTCCCAGAGCTCCCAAGCCAACCATCTCAGCAATGTGGGAGGTTTTCAGCTGCAGCTCAGCAGAAACAAGGATGGCATGAGTAACTGTCATGACCCAGGAAAAAACGGATCATGTACTGTGGAAAGAGAAAGGCACAGAGCAGTGTGATGGACCTGATGTGATCTAAAGAGGTGGGGGGTACCCCAAGCCCAGAGCTGCTCCTTTGTACCACCACAGTCAGGATGAATTATTGACATCAGTGGGGCATTTCTGGCAAAAAAAACATTCTAAGAGAAAGGATGGGGGCAAAGACACTACTAATGAGCAGCAGGGTGTATTGAAAAGGTTGGCATTGATGCCAGTGTACTGAAAGGAATGCCCCACCTTCCTTTTCCAGAGACATCTGCCTGGAGATGGCCACCTGTAACCCCAGAAATTCTCATCTGGCTGCTGATAACAATATTGCAGTAGGAAGAGCAGCCTGGGGCAGGGATCAAGTGTTGAGTCCAGCAGGGACCTTTTCACAGGCTGGGGATCTGCTTCACACCCCTGCGCAGAGCCCAGGAACTGGTGGTGACTGTGAGCCTGTTCAGCAACATCTGCATAAGGAAAACTCACTGCTTCTCAAAACACTTGTTCCACTACTCATTTATCCCTCTTACAAGGGTATTTAAAGCCAAACTCAAGCTAAATATAGCTCCATCTTCCAATAGCCCAGTAATTGCAACAGCCTGTTCCCTGCCCAGAAACACTGCAGCATGAATAAGAATTACTTTATAAAACTCAACATGCACAGCCCAAGGGTTGGAATGATCTTGCTAATAAATTCATTGTTCAACACTTAATCCTCAAACAGCCCAAAGAGATGATTTATTACTGGTCTCAACCTGAGACAAAAGTACCCAAAGGGTACGCATACATCTTACACAGGGGTTGAAGAGTTATAATTAAAGATTGATGCTAAGCAAGCAAGAGAGCACTGGGCTTTTCAAGCTTAGCACTGCTGAGCAAATAAAGGTGCCATTCCATTGACTAGTTGCAGTTAAGTAAATAAATAGACCTCAGATGGCTTTTTCCAGTTGTGAAAAAAATGGCCTTAGCACACGGCTGCAGAAATCAGTGACAGATGAACTATTTTTGTCAGATCAGAAGGGACATGCACCTTTCCCCAAAGCCTGAAGGAGCCCCAGGGTGTCACTGGAGCCAGGCTGGGTTTCAGACACAAAGGGAAACTGAGGTGCCTGAAGGAACCGTGTCCAACCACATCTGACCTGACACACAGATTGCATGTGAACAAGTTTACAAGCTTTACACCATTAGAAAGGTTTCTCTGTTGTGCCCAGATGGAAGTCATTGAAGAAAAACACCACTGTGAAAAATCACAACGTTCAGAGCAAAACTGTGGAAAGATTTCATGACACTAAGAGGTAACAGGAAAGTTTAAATTCTGAACAACTCCAGTGGCATTTTACAGAATCACAGAATGGGTCAGGTTGGAAGGGATCACAGTGGGGTCATCTGGTCCAATCTCCCTGCTCAAGGATCAAGCACACGGCACAGAATTGCATCCAGAGGGTTGTGGAATCTCTCCAGTGAGGGAGACCCCACATCCTCTCTGGGCAATCTGTTCAGTGCTCGGTCACTGCACAGGAAGGAAGTTCATCCTCAAGTTCAGCTGGAATTTCCTGTGCATCAGTATCCATTTGATATTGATTATGCCCCCCTTGAGAGAAGGAAAACAAAAATAATCTGTTTTATAGTGCAGAAGGTTAGAAATGGTAAACAACATCATCAGCATTGCCCTGCCTACAGGATACAAACAGGACATCTGACCTGGTGGGCAGGGAAGGGCAATGCTGGGGAGTTTATAATTTTGACCTGGTGGCATTCACAGATTTCTGTGTTAAAAATATACTCACATTGTGCTGTTGGCCTAAACAAAACCACTGAAACAAGCCAGAGAAGAAGGCAGTGCTCCCAAGGGGCCCTCCCCCAGAAGCACATCCACCATTTTAGGAGCATCTTCACTGTGGGGCAGGAGGTGAAATAGTGCTGCATGTCCCAAACTGTGCTGTCCCCTGAAATGAGATTTAACCTTGGGAGGACATAACCCCACAGACCCTGTTTGTGTAGGCCAGACAACCAATGCTGTAAGTGTATGGAAAAAAATGGGATGTCCAATTAATTGTGATACCTTGACAAGGAGGGCACTGGGGGTTTTCAAGTCTCACCACTTTGGCAGGCAGGACGGAACAGCTCCAAAACAAGCTCCTGCATATCAAGGGCTCCAACTGTCCCACACAACACTGACATTATTAAGCTGTTGCTACACAGATAATTTGGGAAACTGGCAGAATTCCAACTCTAGTGATTCCCTCTCAGCCGAAATTAGAGCTGGGCTGTGAACCCATGGCATTCAGAGCAATACCAGTTTACAACCCATGAAAGACAGCTACAGCTTTCACCTCTCCAATATATTTATTCATTATATGCTCCTGCTCAGTTTAAGTTTGGGGTATTAAAAATAGAAGTTCCTGCACCATGAACCGGTTCTCTGTAAAGCCCCACACCTCCACACCCCTCCTCGTTATTTTTAAATACCTAAATGACCATAAAATACAGGGTAAAACACCAATACGTGCCAGCTGCTGAAAATAAGCACCACACTTCAAACATCCTTTGACAAACAGCAGATGAAACAGATTCCTTTCATGGTGCTATTCCCAGGGCAAGACTCCTGCTGAATTTCCTGGGATTTTGGAGGGGGTGTGTATAATATGGGAAGAGTCATCTGAGACCATCTGTAAATTCCACTGTTGTAAGAGACTGTGCTTTAACATACACACACATGAGAGGGGGGCAGGTGGCTGGGTTGTGGCAAGTGTCCTTAAATTTCCAGGTGCTATAAAAACCCCACACATTTCAGTAATAAAATGACACCAAGAAGCAGACTTTGGTAATGGTCTTTTTTAATTTGCTACAGCAGCACACAGGCCCAATTTTCCTGCTCTTTGATTAAAGCTCTCCAAAGTGCAGATGGGCTGTATGAAAGCATCAGGGACAGACACTTGTAACAAGGGCAGAGTCTACAAGGAAAGAAGAAAGAGGAGGCAACAGAGCCCTGAGGACAAGAACTGTCCCCATGGCCCAGGCACAGCTCTGCCCTCCAGGCCCCACTCAGCTTCTCCCACTCGCACATGTGGCTGTGGGTTTTTCCATGCCAGGGCATTTTTCTCCCTCTTCAGTAAAGGCTTGTTGATGACATTAAACTGTATTATTTTGATTTCAAATGTGTGTGAAGTCTCATGGGGATAAGTGATATCTGACTTGAGTAATAACAGTGAATACTACAGGGCATTTATCTATATTTTTGATAGAGAAAGACAAGAACTACTTATTAGAAACAATGACAAAATGTCAACTTTATTTCCATGTGAAACCATTAATTCATCCTGACAAGAGGCAATAATGTTTCTATCAAAGCCTCCATTAGAAAGGGTTTCTCAGACCAAGGACAGACGTTTTAATTAAACCAGATACCCCATCTCACATGAAAAAAACAATTTCCTTTGTTAGGACATGGCATGGGAGATGTCCATCCACTTGACTGAGCTCTGAAGAGTATTCCAAGCTTGCTTTTCCACACCTAAAGGGGGAAACTCATTATTTGCAGAGTCCTCTTTCTTTTTCTTTTTATCTCTGTCATTGTCTTGCAGGACATGAAAAAGAATGAAAATTCTGCCCTGACAGATCAGAAAAGGGCTTTGTGCAATTCCTCTGACACTGAGGACACTGGTACTGAGATGGAGAGAACAGCTGCAATGCAGAAACAGAGTTGTCCATCAGTCTGGGAGGACAAATGAAAATGAAGAATACAGAGGCAACAAATAGAATCAGTTTTGCTCAAAAGACAGACAAAACCAGCTAGATAATGCTCAACATTTGTACATTACATGAAAACTTAAATAATTTTAGAACAGCTCCACATACTGTACAGCTCCTCATTGCACTGACAAAACAGAAATACAAAGAAAGAAATTGAAGCACTGAAATGGCAAAGGAGGACAAACTCTCCTCACAGCAGTTTTCACAAAGGTGAGAAACAAGCTTTATGTATCAGCATGTTTCCTCCAAGGGTTGCAGCAACACTGATGGTTTCTTGCTCCTGACAGCAGGTTCAGGGCTTTTCTGTTCTGGTTTTCATGATGCTTCCCATGGTTGTGCTCCCAGACAGTGCTGTCCATGCTCTGAGCTGGCCCAGCCACCTCAGCTCACCTCAAAGCAGCATTTCTGTGCAAGAAGTTCTCCTTTCTTCTCGCTGGTCAGAACAACTGAAGACAACTGTCCACTGCTAGGACTAGGAGAAAAAAAAAATCAGGTCAGATTACAGGTATCACCTGTGGAGGGTCCATTTCCAACCGGAGATGCCTCAGCATTCTGTGAGAAACACCACAGGATGGTCACCTTCAAATGCTCCCGCAAGAAAGGCTCCAGCAGGTCTGGAGAAACTCAGGGACCTGAGGCAAGAGTCTGCATAACCCTTCCAGGTGTTTTACATATCCAGCATTAAACCCAGAGAAACAGTCCCATTCTGGGCCCCTCACCACAAGAAAGACACTGAGGGGCTGCAGTGTGTCCAGAGAAGGGAACAGAGCTGGGGAAGGGTCTGGAGCACAAGTCTGGTGAGGAGCGGCTGAGGGAGCTGGGGGGGCTCAGCCTGGAGAAAAGGAGGCTCAGGAGGGGCCTTCTGGCTCTCTGCAACTCCCTGACAGGAGGGTGCAGCCAGGGGAATTCGGGCTCTGCTCTCAGGGAACAAGGACAGGACAAAAGGACATGGCCACAAGTTGTGCCAGGGGGATTTAGATTGGATACCAGGAACAATTCCTTCACCAAAAGGGTTGTCAAGCCCTGGAACAGGCTGCCCAGGGCAGTGGTGCAGTCACCATCCCTGGAGGGATTTAAAAGACGTGTACATGGGGCACCTGGGGACATGGTTTAGTGGTGGGCTTGGCTGTGCAGGGTTAATGGTTAGACTCAGGTCTTTTCCAATCTACACAACCCTGTGATTCTGAAGCTTTCTGAAACAAGACTTTTTTTAAACAATCATCTCAGGTGTGACAAACTTTTCCAGCTCTACTGAGTCAAACTCCATGTTTACACCCAAGTTTACAAAAGTGTTTACTAACACCTTTCCCCTCTGTTATGCCACAGTAAACACCCACACATGGTTTCTTCCACCCAGGTGAGTGAGACAACATTGACCCAAATTCTTAGGCATACACAGCCATGGTTTCCACATCAAGTTTTGCCCAGTGAGATCACTCAATACTTTTATCAAATGTTGCTGAGTCATGGGATTAGTGAAGTTTCCATCTGTTGTTTCCAGGCTATTATACTGGTGGAAGCTTGTCAGAATTTTAACTTTCTGATTTTCAATCCTGACAAGATGCGAAACAACTTTATTGAATCTTTGTGGGTCTGTAAAAGAATGGTAATCTCAATTTACTAAATTTGGAGGAGCCAGGAGCTACACAAAGATGCCTTTGGAGCCTCCCCTGCTCCAAAAATGACCCAAATGCTGGTTTCAGGAGGAATAGCTGGATTAACCCCTCTATTTTTCCCTTACATACCAAGTACAACTACATGTGCACACACTGTCACTGGAAGACCCTCTGCAGCTTTCAATACAAAGATCATAACTGAATAACAGACTGGAAAAAAGCAAGGAAATTACTTTTCCCAAGTCCCAACTGAACTGACACAGTTTTTTTCTGGCAGACAGCAGGAGCACTGCAGGTAATTCTTGAGACAGCTAAAGGGGATTCCCTTTTATAAATATTGTGTGAAACCACTAAAGCCTTGGTACCAAAAGACATCTAAGAACAGACAAAAGTTTTCCAGTAGAGGTAGGAAACAGTGGTGTCAACACATCAATTCTGCCAAAGCTTCCCTAAGAAGCTGCTAAAACTAAGTTGTTTCCTTAAGGTTTAAACATTTGCTTTTAATGAATTGTCCTGATATTTTAAAAAACCTCAAAATCCTATTTTTGTGAAGGCAGTAAACAGGTCATTATATATTGGGATTTTGTACTCCTAATCCTGTTTCTTGTTCAGTTACCTTATAGTAAATCTAATTCACAGATTGGAGAAGTCACTGGCATTGTCTGTCTAAACGGCTTTGACATCTACAGGTGAACAGATCAGATTAAAACACCACTTTGAACTTTGTAACAACAGCAGTAGGTTATGCAGAAGTCACAAAAACCTACTGATTGCTTCTTCTGATATTTAGAAGCTTAACATCCTCAACACACTTCTGAGGCACCTGTATAAGAATATGCCTTTGAAAAATGCCAAACTGTGTAAGATGCAGTGGATGGTTCCATTCTTTCCACGTACAAATAAGAAGGTGTTCAAATTGGTAAATTAAGCCATTAAAGGGAATAAAATTAAAAATATTTACCTTTTCTAGACCCCACTTCCGCCTTGATGAAAGGCAGTGCATCCTTAAGGCTTCTCTTGTCTGTAGATTTAAATAAAAAATATTAAAGGGAACAGTTTCTCAAGGTGTAGAAAATGTTTATATAAGCCAGAATAAATACCTTTCTGTCCAGAAGTGTTCCAAACAACAGGATGAAGAATCCCTAAGAAATTGCAAAACCAGTTAACAAAACCAGCATAACCACATGGCATTTCTGAAGTGTTTCTAGGTGTCATTTTTTTAAGGATTGATCTCATCATCTGTGACTCAGGTAACAGCAGTGCACAAAATGGGTTTATCCACCCAGGTCACACGGGCTCTCTGGGAACATCAGGGATAGATAAAACTTGTGTTAGTTCTTGCTATGAGTTGGACTGGGGGTTACAAACCAGGACTTTCTCAGCCCACTCAGTGCAGCCTGAGCCAAGAAGAGCTAAGGCAGACTGGGTGTGCAGCAGTGCAGCAGGTGACACTGGGTGTTTATGTTGATGAGCTAATCAAAACCATGGAATGGAATCGTTTGTGTTGGAATTGACCCTAGAGATCATCTCATTCCAACCCCTGTCATGGCAGGGACACCTTCCAGCAGACCAGGTTGCTCCAAGCCCCATCCAACCTGGCCTTGAATACTCCCAGGGATGTAGCAGCCACAGCTTCTCTGGGCAACCTGTGCCAGTGTCACCTTCAATGGCAAGGGAGAATTTTCTGTGGTTTTATTGATAAGAATGAAGCTTCTTTGCAGTCCTAGACATCAATTGGTATGTTTTACAATTAACAGAAATTAATCACCTTAATTCTTCATCCCACTTTAAACCAAACCAGTTTGTTCCGTTACCCATCTGCACCAACCCGGGACGCCTTGTGTATCATGGGAAAGGGCTGAGTGGAAGGCAAAGCTGAGGTCCTGCTTTTCATGCCCAACACATACTGCCAGCCCCTCTCTGATGTGATCCCTTTAGCCCAGGCTGAAGTTCTGAGCACACACACCGTTCCCAGTGTCCCAGAGGTTACCTGGAAGGCGTTCAACAGCGCGAACGTGACGTGGAACGCCAGCGAGTGGCTGTCGAGAATCGTCGCCAACCCAAAGCCCCAGGTGAGGCCCAGCAGAGGGGTCAGAAGGGCCACGTTTTTGCAGACTCGGATCATGCTGCTCAGATCTTGTGACTTGCAGCCTTCTCCAGCAGAGGACTTCCCAGTCTTCACCACAACCACAACCACCACGACCATATTCACGACAATAATGCTCAGAGCAGGTACAACAAAGGCCAAAAGGGCTTTTGTCTCATACCAATTGAGCCAGCAGGCTCCACTCCTTAAATACCCGTTTTTTGGTTCAGTAATAGCAACAGTGAGGACAGATATGACCAAGGGACATCCATATCCAATACAGCATGCTGCGGCTAGAAATACAACCCTTGTTATCTTAAAAAAGATTAATAATAATCCATAGAGAATCAAGAGGCCCAAGGTAAACATCCAAAAAAACAAGGCAAGATAGAAAAAGTGAAGGAAAAAAGTGGCTGCTACACACAGCTGATAGTTCAGGGCTGCATTGTGCACAATGGCTGCCAAGACAAACAGGACGTCAGCGACGAGAAGCGAGGCGGCGATGTTGACCAAGCAGAAGTGGCGCATGTAGGTTATTTCGGTCTTTGTGACGTGCTGCCAGACCACGGCCTCGATGCCGAGGCAGAGCAGCAGGCTGAGGATGGACAGCCCCAGGCCCACCCGTGTGAGGCCGTCCAGCAGCGGGCTGCGCGGCACGGCTGGGGCCAGCAGGATGGAGAAGGCGCGGTAGGTGCGGCGCCGGGGCGCGCAGGCACAGAGCACGGCGCTGCCACCCTCAGCCCGCACCTCGCACGCCCCGGGGTCCCAGCGCCGCTCGCCCGAGTGCCACCCCACGCACTGAGCCCCCGCCTGCTCCAGCTTGTTCAGCTTCTCAAAGGTGAGCAGGATGTTCTGGAGCTCCTCTGGCAGAGACACCGACAGCACCATCCCGTTCACAAAAGCGGGGTCCGGCTGGTTGGTCTCCAGGATGGCCCCGAGCGTTGGAAACGCAACGCTGACGGCTTTGGAAGCCTTGGGTAACCTCAGGAGCTCTTCTTCTGGAATCACCACGTGCCCAGTGATATTGCCTGTGTCACTGAATGCCATGGAAAAGTCAAAGCTCTTTCCTGAAGTGTTTTTGTGAATGCTGTAGCCTTTGGTGGCGATGAAGGGCTCCTGGATACTTTCTGAGCCGTTTCTTAAAAGAAGTTTCCCAGCAAATAAATTCACTGAGTCCAGCAATACTGAACCAGCATTTCTGTCCTTTACAAAAGCCCAGTTGGAAATGATGGAGCTGTTCAGAATATGGTTTGCTATCCTGCTGTAGCTCTGAAACAAACAAGCAAAATATAATTAATTTGTTTATGTTAGAAGAAACTATCATTCCACTGGCAGAGCCTCCAAAAAGGCTCATTTAATTAATAAATTATTTCTATTAAATGTATTCCTTTTGACAATGAACATGTTCCCATGATCCATCCCAATCAAACCTAAATATCTCATGACTAGGCTTATCCTAGTCTGTTCATATCATAGATCAAATGGTGATTGGAGAAGTAAATAGAAAGCAAAAAATCAGGACACCCTAGGTCTGTTCCAGATGCTGATTTATATCACCCTCCCTCCATTTCTTCCCCCACTCTCAGATTTATGAGCTTATCAGGGAAAGATCTCAGGTTTCACTGTATAACACAGGGAAATTCCCTGTATGACAACATAGCTGCAGGTCAGCACCTCCATGGCTGCCTTCCCCCCAGTGTCAAACTTTAAAAATTAATTCTTCCTTGTACTGTTATCCCATTCTATAACAGCAGTTCCTGGAAACTTCTGCTTTTAAAGAAATTTAATTCTAGTGTATTTTCATCACACGTGACTAAGTCAGTTTCTCTGACAACAAAACAATATCCCTCTCTGGAAACTCTTTCCAGGTGATATTCATGTGACTTGCAGCCATCACTTCGTTGTACAGTGACCTTAAGGACAAAATACTGTATGGATGCTCTGGAAAGCTCAGAAGCACCTCCTAAAGCCCATAAATACCTTCATTTTTCCTCTAGTGACATTCTCTGATAGCAGCAGGGAAATCTTCTTTAGCAAATCCACTATATCAGCAATGTTTCCTGGGATGGCCGGTGAAGACAGGATATCTGGGAGGATGCATGAAAAATCAGCCTGGCAGTTGCTGTTCTCATGGACATCAGCACCAAAGTGTTTTGCTCCACCTGCAGGCTTCCCATGCCCTGGCTTTCCTCCTGCTGCAAAAGGAAGGTTTTCTCCAGCACCACCACCGTGTCCTCCAGAGCATGGAAGGAGTTCACTTCTGGATATCCTCTGGAGGGAGAAAATACATTTGTGACTATTAATGAAAAAAATGAAAACAAAGCCACAGCTACAACCAGGCAAGAAGCCCAGTGCTGGGTGTGCAGACAATGTGCCAGATGGACTAAACTCAGGACTAAAGCTCATCTGAGAAGAATGTCATGGTTGTACAACACACACGAAGGAAGGGGCAGGAAATAAATGCAGTGTTTTATTCTTGAAGTTGCTTGAATAAGATCTTGAAGTTTAGGAGAATATATCATGAATCCTGTGATTATTACATACACACTGGTGTTGTTGATGGTGTATTCTTGTCTTGGTTAAGATCCACATGAGGAACATCAGCCAAGTAAACAAGGTAACTTTGTTTCTGAATTTTTTCCACACAAGAATTTCCCAAATATATTTCCTATCACCTGATTTAAGATTGTGAAAGTACAAGTGTTATGAGGAAAGGTTGAGGGATCTGGGAATGTTCAGCCTGGAGAAATGGAAGCTCAGGGGGGACCTTATCACTCTTTACAGCTACCTGAAATGAGGTAGCAGTGAGGTGGGGATCAGGCTCTTCTTACAGGCAACAAGTGACAGGACAAAAGGAAATGGCCCCAAGTTGCATCAGGGAAGTCTTAGATTGGATATTAGGGAAAATTTCGTCACTGAAAAGATGGTCAGGCACTGGACCAGGCTGCTCAGGAAAGTGATGCAATCACAGTCCCTGGACATGTTCAAAGAAGGTGTGGATGTGGCACCTGGGGCCATGGCTCAGCAGTGAACACGGTGGTGCTGGGTTAATGGTTGGACTCAGTGATGTGAGAGGCCTTTTCCAACCTAAACAATTTTTTGATTCCATGAATTCAGAACCTGTTATCAAAGTATTCTGTGTTTTTCTGTATTCTCATCTCCCTTTGCTCAAGACTGAAAGTACAAGGAGGGAGGGGCCGTCTTTGCAAGAAGCGATGAGCACAGGCCAAAGCAGGTGCACAACAGTTGCCTCACCTGAAAAAGGGACTGAACATCCAGGCTTGCACAGGCATCCGACAGCATTTGCCACTTTCTGTCTTCACATACAAAGCTTGTCTCCCCATGGAAGGAGGGAGAACAAGGCTGAATACAAATTGCTCCATTATCTTGGCAGGGAATGAGATTTATACAGGCATCTGAAAAATAAATCAGCAGATATTGTTATAAGGTGTAAGACAGCATACTACGGTCCATGAGGTAAGTATTAGGGGTGTAAAGTATTTATAACTGATAATATCTCACAAAGCGTTAAACAAGACACATAATTAGTCACTGTACCTTGCTCATTACCAGTCTTTGATTGATTACTGAGAACCTGAAAAATAAGGAGTGCAGAGTAAATGTTTACATGAGTAAGTAAAAGATGACTCCTTGGTACAAAGCAGAAATGGTTTCATGAGGAAAACAATCCTTTTGAGGTCCAGAATGCAGAGCTCATGGCCCTTTGCTTGTACAGAACAACTCAGAACCCTCTGCTTAAAGTTTGTCTCTACATAATATGAAGCCTTCAGTTGGACCCTTCTACTGAAGGGACACTGAGCTTCTACACAGGATCTCAGATGAGGGAGAAATTGTTTATGATGAGGGTGGTGAGGCCCTGGCAAAGGTTGCACAGAGAAGCTGTGGCTGCCCCGTCCCTGGAAGTGTCCAAGGTCACCTGACGGGGATTTGAGCAGCCTGGTCTAGGGAAACTTACCCTGGGAGTGCGGTGTGCAGCACTTATGGCTGGGAAGGAGTGCACAGCCCAAAGGAGCAGGCAGTGGATCACCCTCACATCCATCCCCATGCATTTGCTGCTTTCCTCCTGGAAGAAAGATGTTAAAGAATTTTAGACTTCTCTGTTTCTACTTTTTGAACTGGTCAAAAAGCTAAACCTATACCAAAGACTGTCTTTACTGGGCTTGCAAGGTGATATTCAGGCATTCATAGCTTCTTACCTTTACTGAGAATGATTTTTGAACTCTTTATTTAAAAAAAAATAAAATAGAATCTGTCCAACCCTGGAAGTTACTGCATTAATAATTTACTGCAAATTGCAAGCTGAAGAGTTTATTAAAGCAGTTCCGCCTGTGGGTCCCTTTTGAAGTGATTTAAGACAGTCTCATCTCCACCGGGTTCAATGCTCTGCTCTCCTTGGGCAGTTCCTGCCATGTGAATAGGAAACTTGGGAACTCAGGGCATAGATATAAAAATCTGAGAAACAAGGACCAGACTGAAGAGTTATTTCCTTTGCAGAAGGATTCAGACCTCTACTCTCTCCATGAAGTTTCCCATGGTCCTTGGTAAAAGCTAAACATTCTGGGATGCAACTTGTTGCAGGCATATTTGTTGGAGAAAAATAAACCAGCAAAGGGAACAAAGGAAAACCAATGTGAAACATCAAATCTGATTATTAGATGCTAGACACATCTAAGGCAAAAGCAACAGCTGCTGTGGGCTCAGATCTGAGACACTGATCTTCTATCACCACATGTAGAAGTAGACTGTCACATACTAAAAAAAAATAAAATGCATAAAAATCAGTGAGCTGAAACACTAAAGCAAGAAGCAAATGCACAGTGGGAAAACAGGATGACAGCTGGACCTCAGCAGAGGGCAATGTGAAAAAGCTCATCAAATTACCATATCTTGAGAGAAGCCACCCAGTTTTCCCCCTGATATGTACTGATCAGCCCTGATGATGCTGATCAGAAGCAGAAGGGAGCCTGCACTGATAGAGCAGAGATGTGTTTTGCCATCCAGAGTCTCCAAGCTCTCTCTGTCTGAAGCATCAAAGGTCCAGGCCTGCAGCTGCTTACCCCTTTCATCTGTGATATTTGTCCACCAAGCTATGTTTTGAGATCTGTAGGCTTATTACTTAATTATGAAATTACCATTAAAGAGCTCAAGTGATGCACTGAATTTCTAAGGTAGCTCTAAAAGAGAGCCTCATGCCAGCCTCTGAATGCAACTGTTAATAGGAAAGGCATTTCCCAGGTTAAAAGACAGCATCCATTACCTCTTCTAAGGAAATAAAATGGATAAGGAGAAGCACACCAGAATACTTGGATCAATATTGCCATGAAAGGGAGGTGGCTGGGAAACACCTACAGATTTGAGATGAAAGGCTGCACCAAATTCTTTGCTGATTTCTGCAGTCATTAAATGTTTACTGTGTGCCCATAGCCCTAATTCCATTTCACAGCTTGGAACCCTTGAGCTCATCATATTTCACCATTAATGAATTCACATTCATTTTGTATTTAATCACCAATGGAGCTCCACCTAGGGCTGTTACCTTTGAGTGAGGAAGAAATCTGGGACATCTCCAAGGATCTCAGGCTCACCAAGACACCGGCCCCTGTTACCAGTGAAACACTGAGCTCACTGGGCTGCATTGTTTGACTCATCTTGGAAACCACCCAGTCCCAGCACTGCAAGAACTTGCCAAGGTAACTCCTGTGCAGCAGGAGAAACCTGGAGCAAAACACGTGAGACAGCAGCAAGCCACCGTCACTTTAGGAAAACACATGGATATAGTGACACAGGGCCACATGAAAGCACAAACAGATGGAGGATGATGTATCTCTCACCATAAACTGTCTACCTCCAATAATCCCTGCCTTTCTAAGAAGCTGTAATCATGCTACTCCTCTGTTCCAGAGGCTTCTGCTCCATCAGGACACAGGCTCATGAGCAGCTGAGGGGTCAGTACCCTCTCAAGTGAAAAGGACTTTCTAGTAAGAGGACACTTCCAAACCCAGCCCAGGAGATTGTCCCCAGCTGCTGATCCTCCTCCTCCAGTTCACTTCAAAGCCCTCAACAGAAGGGAAACAGCAAGAAGTGGGGGGACAGATAGTGGTTATAAGAGAGCAAAGAGCCTCTTAAAACAGTAAAAAGAAAATATAAACTGATCATGAATTTAAGAAGTAATCCATATGTCGGTTAATGCCCCATAGCCTTAAGTTCAGATCCCTTACTCTGTGACTCCTGACAGAGTAAAATGGAAGTATTTTGTAAAATCATACAAAACTTTCTTCCTTTCCTCTACCCCAAGCACATTCTTGTTTTTAACTTCTGGCACACTGCACAGCAGCCTGAGTGCATAGCTACCAGAGGGATCTGTCCAAACACTGGCAACTGTGGGAACTACACCCCCACAATGCTGGACCCAAAGTCTCTGGCCAAAGGGTCTTCATCACCTGGAGTCACCTCTCTCCCCTACTCCAGAAAACAAACTACAGTTGTTTACAGGGAAAGCACAAAAAAAATTATAAGCACACATTGTACAAATTTAAGATTTATGCCATAATTTCATAGAGAAATATATATTCCCAAATACTACAAACTTGCACTGTGCGCTTTTGACATTTATTAAAATACCAAATCCATGGTTACAGAACCTAATCTATTGGGTTTAGGCCATACAACTTGCTTAAAGCTCAATAAACCACCATAAAATGATCACTTGCCATTGCTACCAAGCAAGTTAAGGCTGCAGCAAGAGGTTTTTGTGTTCACACGGTCATCCAAGGATCAAAAGTAAAGCTCTTCATTTTCCAGAATGGTATTAGTTATATTTTTAAAGGAATCACACTTGGAAAGTGTGAATCTAAGTAAAGCAAGTTCTGAGACAAGAGTGATCTCTAGCCATAAGAAAACCCCAGATTTTCTTAAGAGACAACACTGTGATTAGTGACCCATCACCAAACCACAAGAAAAAAATCAGAGGTTAATTAAGATAGCTAATTATTTTCACAGATGTAAAGAGAATATAAAAATGAGGAAAGAAGTGCAAAGTAAAGAAAGCCTTAGCAATCAAATGCATTTTAGATTATGAATGACCCAACTGAAGAGACCCCTGGCAATTCTCAAGCAGCTCTGGAATAATGATGTTCTGTGACAGTACTCACCGTTTTCAGAGGTCTGGGCTCTACTGTGAGCAAAGTTACTCCAGCCAGGGATCCCTGAGGTATCAGATGTGACAGTCTAACCACTCATCTGCTGCCATCCTGCCCAGTCCCATCTCAGTCTCACCCAGCCCTGCCTGGGTGCTCTGATTCATTTGGAGTTTTCCCATGAAGAAACAACGTTGGGCAGCAGCTGCTTCTTTTCTTGCCTGGCTAGATTAAGGCTGAGGAACCTGCAGACAAAGGTATTGCACTGCAAAATGACAAAACACACCCACAAAGCTGCCAGATTACCTCCTCTGCCAGCAGTCCACAGCCATGAGTCACAGCTGTGTGGTTGGTACCCTTCCCCCAGGGGAGCAGGCAGCTTCTGCTCTTCTGTATTTCACAGAATCATGGAATGGTTTGGGTTGGAAGGGACCTTAAGATCATCTCATTCCAAGAACCTGACCTGGGCAGGACACCCTTCATTAGAGCAGGTTGCTCAGAGCCCCATCCCACCTGGCCTTGAACACTTCCAGAGATGGAGCATCCACAACTTCTCCAAACAATCTTTTAAAGATCTCAAAACATTAATGATCAAAATCTGGTCAAGTTAATGCACTACCCTTCCTAATACAAGATCACACTACTGACAGTACCTAATACAGCTAAAAAGATCAATGAGCAAGTAACAACCTTTTCTTTAGGGCTACCCCACCATAAAGGGTGAGAGTTGTCTGCTAAACCTTGTGCCATGGTCACTGCTGGCTCTCTAAGTATCACCTCCAACAGCCAGAAATTTACAGCAAGCAGTTCATCTCAACAGAAGAGCAATTCCTAACACTCCTTCTACACACAGGGCTGACTGGGAAGAGCTTTGGTCACTGAATTTTTTTTCCCCCCACATTCCTGCAGTGTGTTTGTCAGGAGCTTACAGGGTTTCCTGTCATTTTACTGCTGTCACAACTCCAAGCAGGCCTCAGTGGCAGGCATGGCTCCACTTTTAGCCTGAAGGCAAGTATTATTTACTGTTTTCATACAGCCAGCCTCACATCTCACATCAGGATCAAGTAGGAATTTAGCCAGGCACAAGCAGACACAGCCAACAACCCACCTGGGAAGGTTAAATTACTTACAGATAGAGATCAATTAAAAAAAAAAAACTTTTAAACAAGAAGGGCCAAAAAACAGATCATGTCAAGGTATGGACACCTGTTTTAAAAGGCTTCTTGCCCATGTCACCTGAAGCTGGGCTTCTACACACTCCCTAAATTTTTACTATGATGGCAAAACTGAATGGCCCCTGATTCTCAAACCTCAAGAGTTCTCTGAGGGACACAAAGCCCAGCATCCTGCAACACACACACTCACACACACACACACACACATATTACCGGGATGCCTGTTATTACGGCTTATCCCGGTAATCAGTCGAGATGTAGAATTAATGAGAGCTGGAGTCCGAATGTTCAGAGCAAGGGCGGACGGGGGGGGGGAAACCTCTTTCGTTTAATTCTTATATACACTTTTAGAAATCACAGATCATTGGAGAAAGTTAACACTTCCGTCTCTAACTATATTGGTTACAAGAAGTGTCCGTCAAAAGGATCTGTGTCCATGGGAAAGGAATGTAAAAAGATAATTTTTACAACAACATAGCTATGTTTACAGAAATCGTCCTTGAGACTGTCTAACAGAGAAAACTAGCTATTTTACAGTGAAAAATGGGCAACACACACACACTTCTCCCAGGAGGAAGAGGTGTCATTCTGTGCTTCCAGGGGGCTTGGAAAGATCCTGAAACCACGACTCCCAACAAAGAGGGCGCTCCAAACCTGAACCCAGCAGCACCAGTCTCATACTTCACAGGCTGGTTGGGGTTGTTTGCATTCCTCAGTCACACACACAGGGAGGGGTTCGTCTTCTCAGCTCTTGTAAAATGCAATTACCCAAGATTTACAATCAGCTGCTTCAATGCTGTGCTCACCACTTGCTTTCTCAGAGACAGAAACATCTCAGGTAACTTCTATAGCAGGCAAAAGGCAGCTCTGAAAATCTGTTTGTACCATTTCATTTGGAAAGACTTGTGCTAACTTAAGGCTTTAATAAAAAGAAGGTATTTATTTAAAAGTTCAACAGATAGTTTGCTACACAACTCAAACCCAAACCTTGCAATACATTACAGGTTTCCATCAGAAACTCCACTCCCATGGAGTAACATTAATGAAAAGAGTCATCTTTATGGAAAAAAAAAATAAGTACATCTGTAACTCTGGGTTTTTTAAACTATACTTTTTATGGTAACAAAAGCTTTTGAGATAACTTTAGGATTGAATAAGAACCATGCCTTTTAAAAATGCCTTTCTGTTGTTCTGTTCATTTGCCTTTTCCCTCATCCA
This sequence comes from Climacteris rufus, assembly GCA_013398175.1. Taxonomy (NCBI): domain Eukaryota; kingdom Metazoa; phylum Chordata; class Aves; order Passeriformes; family Climacteridae; genus Climacteris; species Climacteris rufus. Next base: position 726,559 of record VZRZ01005362.1, read on the forward strand.
TATCCCTATTAAACACGCCATACCTTCAGTGTTCTGTTCTTCACTATATTTAAGAAGGGACTCAAACAGCATTTACCCACATTACTGAGAGGCAACAGGGATCTTAAAAAAGGGCTGTGAAGATGCACAGTAAGGTCAGTCCAGTATGGACGAAAAGGAAAAGAAAGGGGGAATAAAGAGATCCTGAGAAGCTACAGATTCCCAGTTACATTTAGAAAGAAAACCAGGAAGCTTTCCAAGTGTTTGGATCCTAAGCCAACCTGACAGTCAGGAGCCAGAGCATCCAGTGAGGAAAAGAAAATCTGAAAGCCTCAAAGGGAGACTATATAAACACTTTGCTTTCTTCCACCCCCCAAACTCCTCCTGCAAGGTAACACTCCTGAACAGAATTGAGCAGACATGTGAAGAGGTTTTTATACTCATTTTATTGGCTGAGTCTGGAGAGCATGCATCATTTTACAGCACCGGGAGACAAGTCAGTGAAGCACAGAGCTCTCAGGAACCTGTACTGTGGAATGTCTTCAAAACCATTACCCTCTCCCCCTCCAGTATGCAACACTAGCTGAAGACAAGACAGACACACATCAGGGCAACTTCCTTATGGCTAAAAATACTCTTAGCAGCGACTTTTAAAGGAGGGTTTATTAAATCAAGTCATTGCACTTGGGTCATTTATTGCTATAGCGAACAAAGGCCATTAAATAACAAACACCTTCCATTTGTGGCTTTAACTGATTGTCTTGTTCTGTTCATCCTCTACAAGCTCACACACAGGCACCATTTCTGCAGAGCAACCCCTTCCAAGATTTGTTTCGTGCTCCAACCACAGAGAAGAGCTTGTACAACAAACCTGGGTGCTCCATTAGGCTCAATTCTCGTTTTTCACCACCTGCTTTACAGGCATGAATTCCAGGCAAGAGTTTAGTGTCTGATGAGAGGCATTACTGCTGCACATGATTCCTGAATTCATCTGTGAGGCATTCGGGCAATTCAAAGTTAAAAGCATTAATATTGAATCAGCTTATTAGCAATTTGACTAGCAAATATTACTCAATACCTGCACAGTCTATTAATCAGTTTTCAATCAAATTTCATTACCTATTTGAATCAGTAATCGACAGACATCCCCAAACGACTTTTTGACATTTGTATTTTATGACATATCAACTATGAAAAAGGTACACTCTCAAAAGAAACACTTCCACATCACTTGAACAAGTGACACATTAAATAATTACAATATTTATGACTACTCCCATGAAGAGAAGCTTAATTCCTTTCTTTTATTGGTGAAGTTGCCAAACTTTGTGGCATGTTTTTGTCAGGTAAGTTATAGCAGACCTAAAGGAGATGAGCTGATTACCTACAGAACCAATACATTTTACTGGCTTTCTAAAGCTATTTGTTTTTTCATTTTTTAATTCTTTAATCAGAAAAACACAGCAAGAACTATCATTGTCTCCCACCACTTTGCATATTATTTGTGTACTACTCTGGTGCAAGTGTCAAGCTCAGGGGTTAAAGATAATGGTAATCCACAATATTTCAACTTCTCTTCCACAAAGCAAAGACACCATCCTGGACACCAGCACAATGATGTCAAAGCAATTGTTCCAATCACTCATTAAAATACAAAGATGTTACTAAGTTTAGAGGTACACAATATACTGAGAAAGTTTATGGCATAAATATATAAATATTGAGACCTTTTGAGAGTATCAAAGTTCCAAAGGGATTTATTTGGAGATATATTATAAACAAAACCTGACTATTGTAAAAACAGATCAAGATGCATATTGAACCACTAGAAAGACTGATGACTTCAGTTTAGAAACACAGAAGTACAGATGCTGTGACTTAAGGTTTACTTTTTCATGCTGCATACTGTGTATTTTAGGCACAACAGGTTGAGTTAAGACTGGACTCTAGCTTTGTTTCTGTATTCCTTGCATGTTGTGGTTTTCAAAGTCAATTTTGTCATAATTTCATGATTCAATCCTAAATCCCTTTTTAATCCAATAGTGCAAGTGACAAACTGTTCTGCTGAACTATTTGAATTAGATCATTCATTCCTACTACACTGCATAGGAGTTTCACCTGCTTCATTGCACTAACAAATTCCTATCTCATTACTCAACTGATGAACAGCATAGTATTAATATTCTCACTGCAGACAGGCACAACAGCATAACCCTGGGTTAGACTGTCGAAATTATACAAATATCATATATTCCCTTTTGCATGTAGGGGAAAAGTAGTGACAACAAGTAGGATACAGTTATTCCATCCCTTCCAATAGACTATTTTACAGATTAGTTGTAAAGACAGATCACCCTATTTATAGTATAGATCTCTTTAAAAATTAAGCTACAGGTATTCAATAAAAATCTATTAGGAATTCCCTCTCCTTTCTATACAGATTCAGTAGTATTTTCAAGCAAACCAAAAAAATAAGGTCTGCAATTCCAGCACAGTAAGAAATAAGGCCTCTTTTATATTGGCAAAAAAATTACACCATTACTCTTTTTTTTTGTTTTCTTATCTCTCTGAATATAAGACTATATTCCTTTTTTAACTATATTTTTTCTTAAAGACTGTAGAACACCAGCATCCATTATTATGCAATAAGAGTCAGTTCTCCTTGTGTTCAGCTGTGGATTCCTGGTGAGTTAAAAGCATTGAGTCCATAGCTGTCTCATGTAGACATCACTGCTTTCTTCAATTTTTCTATTTCAAGCTGGAGAAATGGACATTTTGAAAAGAAACAAAGTCAGTATTAAAGCAGCTATAAAGTGTTCAGAGCTTTCACCAAAGTTATAACCTTTACATTCAAAGACACTGAAGCATTGTGCATAGAAGCATTTGACAGCTCAGTATTTACAGCTGATTTTGTACCACTATTTTGTTAAACAAACAGGGATTTAAAATCATTAAAAATTTGCCTACAGTTCTGGAATAATCTGTTTAAAATTTTAAAATAATCTGTTTTGTAATTCAGTTTATTTAGATAAACTCACTCTGAAAAAAGCAGTCAAAGGTGGGCTATAGAGTCACCTGATACATCCCCATGTAAAGCTGCACCATCACCTCAGAGTAAGCTCCTAAAACAGCCTTCATGCAAAATACAATTTGTTGTTCTTCAAATGGAGTTATAGGATACCTGGAAGTTACCTCCTCCTCATATCCACTGTGTATTTAAGGCAACTTTTTTGATTGCTTCAGAGACACATTAGAGAGGCTCACCAGAAGTTTTTCTCACGTGTCAAAAGTGCCTTTGTAGCCAGTAAGATGTGCAATTCCACAAATAAAATGCCCTTTTGCAGCAGACTGACAGAATTTCCCACAATGAGCTCATCCTATTAACTACTTAATGGCATCATACTGCACTGCAGGTAGAGTGCTTCATCAATAAACTGAGGACTGGAGATCATTCCTAAGGAATTTTTTTCAGATGCATTCTGCTCTTTTGGCAAATTATCCACACTTAATATTTATACAATTCATCAAAAATTTAGAGAAATTACCCTGTTTTTCTTTTGATTACCTAAATTAAATTGGTCTTTCAATGTTATAAAGGCAAAGTATTAACTATATCTCAGCAACACTAACCTGAACTCACATCCCAACACCCACAAATACTGTTATAAATAATATTCCAAAGAAAAAAACTGAAGCTGGATCTTCTCTAAACACCCAACTGCCTCATGAGGCATTCATTCAATCACAAACTAACACAGCAACACAAAAAGAGACTGAACAGGTTTGTTAAGACTTTCTGTGACACCAAATTCCAGAACAATGCCTGCATAGCCCTGAACTGCCCATCCCCTCCCAAAGTGGGAACGTTACCTCCAGATTGCTTCGCAACAGCTTCTCTTCTTCCAAATCCTTCTTTAGTTTTTCCAGTTCTCTCCTAGTAGTTGTTGAAATACCAGAAAGAGAAGTTAAAAGGGGAAAAAAAAACTTCACAATACTGAGGACAGGATGTACAGCCCTTGTTTAAATTTTACAAGTGGAATTCCCATAACAAGGCACATGCCCACCAGTGAACTGTTACTCACATCTGTTGGACCACAAGATTCCACCATCTCTCAACACTTCTTACCCATCCCTAATTTTCAATCCCAATTATAAGCAGGCTACTTAAATGTTTGTGCTGTTATTTAATCTGGAAAGTTGAATTTAAGCTAAAATATCCTGGCAACTTCTACACAGAGAACAAATTACTTAGAATAAAATGTTCCTAAAACATGTTTTATTTTACAAATATGTTCAAGCAAAAAAGTCTTAAGAATTATCATCAAGTTGATGAAGAACTAGCTTGCTAATCTTCAGAACTCATAATTTAGTAGCTTTCTTTGGAGACAAACTGATCTTGATGTTTTAGAACCTCTCGAGAAGTCACTCTAAAAGTCAGTTTAATTAGTACTCGTCATAATTTAAACACTGACAAAATGAATGTCTGTGCCATGAAAATAAAACCAGAAAAGGCAAATTTCTTTTAGATTGAGTAAACATAGTCAGGATCAAACACCCATTGCATTTTTCTCCATCATTCTCCAAACACAATTTCCCCCTCACACACACAATGGGGTCACCAGGATCACCACCTGGAAAAGCTCAGTGTCAGTAATATCCTTCTCTACTACCAGTCATGTCAGTACTTCAAGTACTTGTGCCTGTACATGTACTTATGTTATTGCCACAAAAAATTACCTACTTCTCCTTACAATGAAAGCACAAACTGTACAAGAAATACTTTCAAGGAGACGTAATGAATGCAGGAGTGCAGAGTAGGAGGGAAAAAATGTGTACAAATTCCAAAAACACTCTGACATCAAATTCAGATGTATTTAGAACATTTAGTAGGATTGATTTCTATAGAAATCAATCTGAATTAATGTATTAATATATTATTAGCAGAGAACAGCTTTCTTACTTTAAAGTGTGGCATTGAAGACATTTATAACATGCCTATATATCCCTTTGCATATTGAAAAAGGAAATATTTACCCATGTTCTTTCTTCAGTGCATCTACTAAATCCATTAAGTCATTAATCTGAGTCCTGAGCTCTTCCACAGAAATCTTTTCATCATCTGTTTCTCCTTTATTTTGGAGGTCTCCAGGTAAAAAGTCGAGTATGACAGAACTTGGTCTCTGAGATGAAGGTGGAGTTAGTGGGCTGAATGCAGATGGCTGAAGAAATAAATCAGAAGAAAGGTAAGAAGTGAAATCTTGATGAACTGGCCACTTGCAGCACACAGGTTGTACCAGGCTGGGAGCTAAACATGCACAAATTCCCCTAATTTCCTACTTAAAAGGTAAAAATCTGCCCAATGAAAATGGAACTACTGTAGTGTATGAGATTACTTTATACAGCTCATAAGTAAGGATTTACCTGAGGTTCCTGTAGTCACAAAAAAAGTACTCACACTGCAGTTCTCTACACTTTAAAAAAAAAGTGATTTAATGGATCCCTTTGGATCATTACAAACAAATTTTGTGAACTTTGCTGATCTGCTCAGTTGTTCTGTCAGGAGACCAAAGGCTGAGAATAGAACTGAGCTGGGAAATACCACCTGTGCAGTATTCCTGTGACCAGATACATCATCAGAACTCATGCCCTTTTCAAGTATGAATGAACTACAGAATTAAATCTCTTAGTATGAACTTTATAGTAAATGACACAGCTCCCTTGCACTTAAATGCAAGCACTGGCATTTAGATGCTTGCATGAACCTATACTGGAAATGCAAGCAAAATGAACAGAACACCAAGCTGCCTGGTACTCCTCTGGCTCCTTGGTATTCACCATACCTTTTTTGTTTCAACTGGCTTTGGTTTGGCACTTTCTTCTTCTTTCTGCACCTTCAAATTTTTTTCTGGACCCACATTTTGACTTGCCTGGTAAACCATTTAAAAAGAATGAAAAAGGTTTTCAGAATTCAAAAAAATATTAAAAGTAAATTTTAAAAAAATCACATTTTTAGAAATGCAATAGTAAAGGGGAAAACCAAGTAACTCAACTTAAATTGTTAAACTTTTTTAGGGGCAGACTTTTCTGTCCTTAAGAGTCAGAATTTTTCTTCCCCACATTCAGCTGAACTTAGATCAAACACAGGAATCATGGGCAGGATTTTCAAGCATAGCTGCAATATGTAAGTCCTTGATGCTTTTGGGAGCCTGTAGGTGCTTCCATAAAACACAAACAGGCAGTAAATGGTAACTGGCATGACTGAACTATACAACATCCAATGACAAAAACTGATTTCAAGGACACTGCACCACCTGCTTCTCACTGTCTGCCAATCTCACAGCAGCACTAAGATCACAAGTCCCACGTTACAGCAGCATTACAGGGCAAATTTATAGTGGCCAATTGTCAAAGTCACACACAGCTCTGAAAGTGTCTTTAGTATGTACCACACCTATTTCACCATCAGTGATGCCAGAGGAGCTGAGAATTTCCTGCAGCAACACCCCATGGAACAGAGACTCCTTCAGCTGCAACCCAGTTCAGTTGTTTCTCTCACATTCACTGCCCTGCTGGGAACAAATCTCCCTCCACACCAAGGCTAGAGGAACTAAACCTCTGCAGCATTTTGCTCTCAGGAAAATGGCTCACAAGACTCTCCCAGTGCAGTCCTACTTCCTGGGAAGTTGGTAGTAGTTCCCTACTAGGAGAACACCCCCAAAATACTCACAGGACTACTGCTATTGAAACGGGAAGGCAGCCTCCTACCAGGCATCTTGGGCCGGCTGGCAGTCGGGTGGGACAGATTATCTGAGGTAGCTATGACATCATCAAAGCTTAACAGATCTACAGAAAGAGGAAAACAAAGACCACCATCAAGACCAGGAGGTTTTGCTGTGTTCTTCTGATCACTTTCTTCTAACTTAAGACACAAAAGAATTATCAGAATTCTTATTGCTTTGAGGACTTCTGGCATATACAACACAAGATGTATGAAACAACTGCGTGACTTTGACAGATCTGGGAAACTGTATTTTCCCCTTAAAAAAATTAAGAGTTAATTCAACTAGTATTTAAATTCAAGTTATGAACAGAAGAAATACTCTAGCAATATGGCAGCATCTGCAGAAAATATATTTATTACTTTTTTCAAGAGCTGCCATATTCAACTACGAGAGCACATTTTCTTGTCACTGAACTTGCACAAAAAGCATGAAAATGCAAGTTTAGTGACTAAAACAAAAATAAAAGCAACATGGTAAAGTATGTACTGGTGTACTCAACACACTGGTGAACGTTAAGACAAGACATGAACTGCACATATTTCTGTGCAGGGTAATTTTTTCATATGCAGCATCTAAAGATAATACACAACTTCATAAGGGCTGTAATAAAATACTTCAAAACTCCACTGTCATACTCTATTCAATCACATAGATCTCTCTGCTCATTAGTCTCTTCATGTTCACAGCTCTGGGTAAACTCTCTCTCAGATCAGCAGAAATGTTTTATGTCCTCTGGGAAGAGGAAACTTTAGGAAAAAAGCTGTTAATAGGAAGAACTGAACATAAGTGACCTTACTAACATAAGTACTTCACCTAGTTAACAACAGGACTTCTTAACCATTTATCCACAAATATAAATGTACTTACCTGGCAACAGATCTCTAGTGAGATTGAATTGTTTTTTATTTAAGCATTGACATAAGATTATGGTTATTATGCATCATTTTACAACCCAAATCCATCACTTACTCTATAGAATAATTAAAATTCCACGCAGTGTTTATAGGCACCACAAGCAACATCCAAGATTTTGGGGTTGATTTTTTTTTGTGACCTCTGATTCCTACATGACATTATGATTTAACAAACAGAACCCATTATGATACCATTTTTCCTATGATCTCATTCATTTTGATACTACAGCAAGACGTTAGAAAAGAAAAAAAGCCCTGAGAACACTGAGCCAGACCATTCACAGCCCTTCAGTGCTTGGATGATTTAAAATAATCTGATTAATTCTTTACTCACATATTGTCAAAGCTAATCTATGTTTGCAGGTACTAACTTTTCCACTGAATGTTTGAATAGATTGTAATGTCTTCTCTGCATTAATATTCTTGAAGTCCTTAAAACATTCACCTCTTTTGTCCAGCCCTGATCAGATCTGGCTCGTCACCCATTCCCTTGTGGAAAAGAAAGTCTTTATAGCACTATCTGTTACCAATCAGTTTTGCTGCTTTTTACTTCTATAAAGAGAATGTCAAGACAGTCTTTTGCAAACATGCAATCACACCTGCAATTAAAAAAGCTGGGGAGAAAAATAAAGAAGGAAGAAACAGAAGAGTGATGAATGGCAAGCGGCTGACGGAAAAGAGGATGAGGGAGAAATAAATGTGAAGGGATTTCTCTTGTAGTCTGTGCCAATAAAATATTTAATATGTGACAAGCACCAGTGACCCCCCCATGAAGGGGGGTACCTTCATGGTCTTTACTCAGTTATCAGTAATCCCAGAGTACCAACCCATCACAGAGTGGTTTGGGTTGGAAGGGACCTTAAAGATCACCTCATTCCCCTCCCCTGGCATGGGCAGGGACACCCCCCACCAGACCAGGTAGATCAGGATTTACATTAGTTAGGTATGATTAAAAAGGTTATTATTAAAAACATATCTGCCTTTTTCCCCATCTCAGTAATTTCTGACTTACAAGGATCCTTCCTTCTTTTGTCATTCTACAGAATTGAAAAATCATTTGGCAAGAAATTTAAGTAATTATAAATTTAGTTGCTATTATGATTGTAATGCCATCCCTGTCTCCACAAACAGTAAACATCAAGCATATTAAGAGTATTAAGAACACATTAAAAATAATGTGATGTTTGGAAAAAAAAAATCACAATATTTGACAAGGCTTGAAGATGAAGACTGCTGCAGTCCTGAAGTGTATATTATTTAAATATAGATGGTGGGACGACACCAAGTCAAGGATTTTTTCCATATTTCTAAGAGTTTCTACAGGAACCTGAGAGAATTGCTCAGCATTATGATTTTACCAGCAAATTACAGTCAGAGGGAATTCTGACTGTACTTGCATTTGCATTTTTGCTTTTCCAATTTGTTGCTGTAGCATAGGGAAGAAATTAAAACACCGGTTGGTGGGCATTGGGGTTTGGTTTTTTTAGTGGTGGTGGGTTGGCTGGTTTTATTGAGGGCTTAGGGGGTTTATTTGACTGTTTTTCTTTTTAAACAGCATTTTTAGTTATTTTGAGAGAAAATTAAACCAACAAACCATTAAACCAATAGTGATACTGATGAAACCCACTGAAGGTTCACCATTTACACCCATTTCAATCAAGTGATTTATCAATTAAGATTCTTACAGACAGCCTGTGAGTAATTGTTAAAGGAAATCCTATCATAGTGCCAAAAGATCAGTACCTAACACCTGGGGATAATCTGGGTCAAAAAAGGACTGCAAGGCTGGCAAGAGACCCTTTTCTTGCTCAGAAGATGGGCTAAGCTTAAAGTTACATAGGATGGACTATTAGAAATGTCTCTTCTGCAAGCTGACCATGGATCCAGCACAGAACTGTTAGGAGCTTTGACAGGTACAATTAGATGAGAGGTTTTGTTAACATTTGTGAATGTTTCAAGGCTTAAAAAGCCTTCACAAAAAGAAGCAAAGCTGAAGGGGTGACTGAAGAAATTATGGTTCCACCATCTCATGTGGCTGGGGTTTAAAGACCCAAAACAGAAGTGAAACTTACCCAATCTTTTAGAAGGACCCACACTAATCTGCAGAGTGAAAAGATGGCACCCTTTCTCCTATTACTCATCTTGCTGAGATTTCACCCCAGAAATTTAGGGGACAGATACAAGCTATCAAAGATTTAAATGCCCAAAGGCTTCATGATTGTGTAATTTGTGTGTACAGAATATAAAGCCATTCAACCTACACCAGACATGCTAAAGGTATTGAACACATTTCACTATAAACAAACATTAAATTTGGCTCATCAATAACTGAACTGTAAATTTTTTTCTTACTTTTAGTTCCCACCACTTCCTAATGGAAAAGTATACTTAAGAGTAACTTGTAACAGCTAAGGAAAACAGGCATTCAAACAAACAAAAAAAAAAAAGCATTTTTAATAGAAACCCCAAAATTTTAGTACCAATAATTGCAACTGAAAACCACGCTTACTATGTTAAGAAGAGGATATGTGTATGGAATAAAGCATTTGGATTTCCTTAGAGATTGTTATCTTACCAAAATGGAGAAGGGTAGGGTAATTTCCTGACACGTAAGAAGGGAAACATGGCAAACAGGATAGGAAACAAAATCTGGAAAGAAAAGTCAAGGAGAGGAATGTCTAGAAAAAGATTCTGAACAAAAAAATTATTTTACAAAGCAGGAAAAAGAAACATTTGTAGAAGAAACAGAATTGCTTTATATGTTCAGCATGCCAGTATTACAGCTTCAGTCTTTTACAGTACTTGCTTCTAACCAAACAGAAACATTTATGCAATTTTTCAAATAAAGCTTCAAGAGGAGTTATTTCAATGTGATCAATGTTTCTAAATGGTTTTGATTATTTGTCCTTATCTGATAGCTGGAGGCCTAATTTTGGTACTGGGTGGTTTTTTCCTTACAGAATATTTACAGCTTCTCCTTGTGCTAAACTGAAAGCAGCTCAACCTACACCACAAGTCATGGCCAAAGTAAGCTGCAAATAAAACAGGACCCATACTTCAAAAGAAAATTTATTCTCTAAAAATTCATCCACCTCAGGATCATAACTTCAAGTGGGGGCAGGAGGAATTAAAAATAAAGACTCTGGTAAAGAAGTTGCCAGCCCCAGTCATACATTTCCCCCTCATCTTTTCCTATCTATTCTAATTATTTTAAGATTAAACACTTAAACTTTATATAAGGACCCAACAAGTTTTCAGTTTTATATAGCCTTGGCTGCACAGAGTATTATGTCTTGAGCAGCAGAATATATACAGAGAAATGTAGCATGAGATTCATCACATTTTACTGGCAGGAGTGTGGATCAGTCCCTTTTGACAAGAGCAGAAGTGATTCATGCAGATTGTTTTAAGGAATTTCAGTTTGACATAACAGAGGATTTTTGAAACTTTCCTTCAACAGCAGCTCCTTGACCCTGTCAGTGCTGCATCCCCACATGAACTGCCCGAGCCTCCTTTGCTTGCTCTGCACCAACCAGAACTGAACACACCTCACAACCTTGTTGTGCGCCCCTCTTCTCTGCCCCATCCAGGTAATAAAATATTTAATTTCTTCATAAGTCTGTAAAAACTTATGCTAGCAAAACAAAACTCATAGATTTTTTTTCCACATCTGTATAAAATTAACTTTTTTATATCACAGAATATTCTGAGTTGTAGAATATACATGAATATGTAATATCACAGCTACTAAGTTGACAACCTGGTTATTAAAGATGTCAGGATAATTTCAACTAAAGGAAAAAAGAAAATATTCCATCTGTTTTCATAAGGAATTTTTTTCCTGAGGTTAAATGATACTATGCTACACAATAACACATCTAGTACAATCCTAGAATTTATTACACTAATGAAATAGCTAATAATCATAGAATGGCTTGGGTTGGAAGGGACCTTAAAGGTCATCACCTTCCACCAGCCCAGGCTGCTCCCAGCCCCATCCAAGCTGGCCTTGGACACTTCCAGGGATGGGGCAGCCAGAGCTTCTCTGGGCACCCTGTGCCAGGGCCTCCCCCCCTCACAGGGAAGAATTTTTTTCCTAATATCTAATCTGAGTAGTAGGACAAGGCTTACATTTTTAAGGTGAGGTTTGCATCCCTCTTTCATCGTGGTTTATTTTAGCCTGCAAGTCTTTCTTCTGTACTCTCCCCTCAAACTCATCTTTAAATGGAGGCAATAGTTAAACTGTGAATCCAAAACCTTTCAAACAAGGCCCATCACAGCATAGGCAGAGACTTTCTGAGGAGTAAAAAAAGAACTTATACTTTGGTGTAACACTGATAAAATCTGCAATATTTTAATACATGCTCAAGCCCAGCTTTTTGTAGCTCAGAAAAATGAAGTTTCTGCATTAAAAACGTACATGAACTGCCCTTTCCTCATATGAAGCATTTACACTTAAAAAGTGTATTTTAACATGCTCAATGAAAAAAAGTCAGGAGTATTCTTTTCTATTCATAAACTGCTTCAAGTTATTTTTATTTTCCATATGAATTTATTATACTTTAGGACCACCTATTCTACAACTGGAATATCATAATTGGCCTTAAAAAAATAAAGTTATGATTTTTTAAAATTTATTACTAAAAATCTTCTCTGATACAAAAAGTAGCATTTAAGATATTTGAGATATTTGAGCAAGATGAACACTGCAGGTGCAACTCATTACAGCTTTTTCTGAAGTGGTTAATCATAAAATAAAAATAATTTTGAGTTTAGAAAAATATGTCCACAGCAGCTGATCTCTGCCTAAGAGACACAGAAGTCTGGTATCAGTTGCAGTGCCAGTAAAGGACAAAAGGTATCAATACAGTAGCTCAGAGATTCTCATCATTAAATGTGCGTGATTTAACCAATATCTAGGGGATATATTTAGAATTAAACAGATGCCAGGTTTGGCTCAAGGTGCATTAAGCAAAGCCATAAGCATGATACTCAAATGTACAATGTTCCATGCTTTTTTAATGCTCAAATTTAAAGTATGATAAAGTAATAATCTAGAATAGCTCTGAACTAAAACACAGGAGGCCAAAGCTAGTGGCATTACTAAAAATTTGCAAGTTAGCTAGAAAAGCAAAAGTCATCTGAAATGCAAGAGCAGAACAAACAGAACCAGCCAGTAAGAAAATCAACTTCATAAAAACTCAAGATACAAGTGGCAGCAAAACAAACATGCTTTCAAATTAGAAGAACAAACCACTATCTACATTTCTCCCTCCCTGCCCACTGTTAGAACCCAGAGCTCACCAGCTACTGCAAACACCCTCCTGACATCTGTTCACCCCTCCTGACTCTTACCTTCAGCTGCCTACAGCACTTATCAAAAAATACACTTTCTCCTGAGTGTATCCTGCATAAATGCACTCAGTGAGATTCTGAGTAAATGACTCAAAGCTTATTCCAACCCTGTAAAACACAGCAATCCAAACACAAAGACCCAAAAGAACATTTCTATTCTTACCTGACTCTTTAGAGCTCTTTAGCACAAGTGAATCTATGTCTACTGATTTTGGTCTGAGTGGTAATGGGTCAGAGTCTAACTTTGGTTTTGCTACTGGCTCAACTTCAGATTTTGGTCGAAGGGTAACAACTTCTCCATTAGTTCTGTAGCAAGAAAAAGAGACAAAACACACCTTTAATCAAGAGATTAAAGAGTTTAGCAGTGAAACATACCAAGAATTAGAAGTAAACTGAAAAATTACAGTACATTTTATCACTTTCTAAAGCCCTGTTAAAGTAGATCAATTCTACTGCTACAAAAGCCAATTCTTCTGTTCCAGCTCTCACAGACTTGTCAAATGTGTAAAAAACCCTTGTGAAAATAACCCAGAACTTTTACTATGGGACACACTTTGGCACTTCAGTCCAAAATAATACACTTCAGAAAAAAAGTGAGCTGAATAACATCTTCAGTAATACCTCTTAAAATAATTCAGAAACTGACTCCTTGACATTAAAGAAATCTTCCTGCAGAGGAAAAAAGGCTGACAAGAATAAGTTATTTCTTGATGGATGCAGAAAATCTACCTTGTGGATGTGGCTTTTGTTCTACCACACATTCCCCTGCCATATCTGCTCACATCACCCACAGACAAAAAAAAAAAAAAAAAAAAAAAAAAAACCACCGAAACACCCAAACAAGTAAACCCCCACCAAAACAGATACACAAAAAAGAACAGGTAACATTTTCCTTTACAATTTTTGCCATCACAAACCCATGCTGACTGGGCCTGATCACCTGACTGGCCTGTACATGCCATATTTAAACTCTGCCCCTGTCATTAATGCACCTCTCCAAGGCTTTATTTCTAAGTTTTATTGAAGCAGAAAATGAGACAGCAGCCTGGTCTTCCTAGAACAATGTGAAACTTTCAGACATTTGAATGTATTTAAATACCACTAAGATTTAAAGGTTTCAATTATCAAAGGCCCACAGCTTACTACAGATCTGTATTTAACTGCACGTGTGTATCCCTGCAGAGCAATAATTATTTTCTAAACTGGAAGTGAACATGACTTGTGGTTTTAAAGAAAATAATCTTTACTTGGGAAAGTCTCCAAACTACCAAGTGAAGATAACACAATTCCATGTGAAAAAGCATCTGAGGTACAAGCTCTTTGATGTAGCAGCTGTCTGCTTTATTTGCACAAGGCCAAGTGTATCACAATCTCACTTTCTCATGGTTCTTTCAAGGCAACTGAACATCCCCAAGGGGCAGTTACCCATCAGTTTATTTACACTTCTGGGTAAGAGGCTAGCAAATACTCTAATGGAGACAGAAAGGAAAATTCTGTGTAGGAGACTGTGTAGATGCAAAATTAGTCTCAGTGAAAGATTATAAAGAATTGTTTCAAACTCATGAGAAAAAAAATTAAGTGGATCCAAAGAAGTATTTGTCCCTATTCATCCAGGAACTCAACTGAGAAGGCTCAAGAGAACAGAGACTGAATGTGGTTCTGTAGTAGGTGCTTTCTTCCCCGGAGGAGAACATGAGCCCCAGTGAGCACCTTCAGCACAGGTACTCCCTGTGCTCAACTCTCCCTTTCCATTTACCTTATCCTATACAAAGTCCCCCAAGCCTTGAACACTAGGACAGCTCAAATTTTTTCAGCACAACAATGTGCTGAAGGGTCATATCCACAGATTCTTTTACTCCACCCTGTTACTGTAGCTACAGCAGCCCCCAGATGTGCAACTTCATCTGCCCCATGGTCAGTCATGCTGGAACACTGACTGAGATGGGTTCCAGGTCTCCAAGGATTTGAAAGGTCTGAGTTCACACTCTTACAGACTTGGAGCTCTAAGACACTGCTAGGTGCAGGGCAAAACTTAGCCTTGCACATTTCTTCCCACCTCATCCATGAAGGAAGAGCAAACAACAAATCCAACCAAGTGTGGGGTGGATGCAGTTTAACTCATACTGACTTGGATGCAGGTGATGGCAAACCAGGCTTGTCTGGCCGTTTGGGGTGCAGGAGCCCTGCCCTCAGTAAGCTGTTGGTCTTGCTTGGAGGAATTGGCTTCTTGGGTGGTACTTGAGGAGCTTGTGGCTTCAAAGGCTTCTGATCCAAAGCTCCTTTTTCATCTGACAAAAGAAGTGACATTTTAAAAACCTCACGTTGTCTAGAATTCTTACACTGCTAATCAATTACAAAGCAACTGTTGTAAGAAATACCTTTCTTTGAAGATTAAAATGAAAAACAGATAGCAAGTGTCTTAAATGATACCTTACCAAAACACACAAACTGTTTACCTGAGCTTAAAAACATTTATCTTAAAGTGAGATAAATCTTTCTACCAACATGAAACAGTAGTAATAAATTATGGATTCACATTATTACACTGCAAATGACAGCTAAGAACCAAAATTTTTTTGTACTGCTACTGTTCTGTCTATGAATTCACTTTATCTCCTCTTAAAGGGATAATATTTTATCTCTTTTATCTCTTTTTAAATTTTATTGTAAGTAGACTTCTTACACACATAACCAGCATAATTTATCTATGGAAAAAAGCAGAGGACATGAGTTTTTATCTGAATAGCTGAATTCATTTTATCTAAAGTTTACCTTCCTACAAACAGATAGAAAATAAGTATGGAGAATAAAAAAAAAATTATTTGTTTTTTCAATGACTGCATGACCTAATTGAATCCTGTCCATAGGAGCTGACATACAACATATGGGACACTGAAAAATTCAAGCTGCTTCACAACCAATAGCTGCATAGGTTTCAACCTAGGTTTTCTAACTCCACACTGTGGGATATCCAGAGCCAACCTTCTACTTTCCCCTGTAAAACCATACTACAGTTCAGTCAGGTACACACCAGTTACTCAGGAGTTTAAAAATAATTGATAGGTTACAGCAAAGGGTTACAGTTCTTTACAGTTACTGCCCTTACAGGGCAGTAAATCAGGAAACTGGGATGGAGAGAGTGACCTTCAGCTTTGATTCTCCCCATCGTCCCGTCCTGTGATTTGCTTTGAACCAAGTATTGATCTGATGTAAAATGTGTACATATGCTATGGATTTGGGGGCAGGGTTGGGTGTTTGCTGCAGCTCCATCCCAGCTAAGTGCCTGGACTGCCAGGTCTGTCACTGATTTCCTCTGAACAAGTCCTGCAGCCACTGAGAGTCAGTTCTCCAACCCTAAATGGGAAGAGGCCAATTTTCTTTCACAGGAATAATGGGAAGTAAACAGATCCCACAGATATATCTGCCAAAAGGACTGCCCAGGAGCAGAAATGCCTTCCTGCTTTGAACACATGGACATCAGGAGGAGATATGAACAAAAAGGCCTAAACTGGTTGGCATCTCCTCCCAGTCTCTCAGTGTGGAGTTAAACCCCAGGATCCTGGAGCAGGGGAGGATTTGCCACACGGTGGTGCTGGCAGCCCTGTGCAAAGCAGCAGTGCCAGCCTCCCCTGACTGCTCACCCAAAACACAACATTTAGGGGTTTTAAACACCCAGCACCAGCCAGTGCTAAGTGCAGATCAATTGGCTTTATTTAAGCTATGCTGAGCACAAATTGAGAATTACCGTTTTTGCTTTTAAAAATAAGTGAGTTCTTAGACAGGGCAGAAAAAAACGCTGCCACTGAATGCTATTCCTGAACTGTCATCTGTCAGTTCTCCCTTCTCTTACTCCCACTCAAAATCTGAATATAAAAAATGTCTACAGCTAAGTGGAAAAAGTTCATACCAAAGGCCAAGGTTCACCATGAGCACAGAAACTGGGCATTTTTGCTGGACAAAATGACATGTCTCTTTTTTGCATTTTGCTCCTCAATGAAAAAGGGGGATGGCTAAAAATGAGCAGTTTAGTAATGGAAATAAAGACACAAATCTGAAGACATTTACACTGGACAAAAATTTCTACATGACATCACTGTCTTTCACTATAAATACAGAAATACTTACAGAAGCACTAATTTTAATTTTTGATCAATTTTTGATCACAATTAAAGGCAGATTTATTAGTCTCCTAACAGGCATAAAAAATGTCATGGTTTTACAACAGCTTGTGATTAGAGCTGCTCAATTAATATTATTTTTCTGAGAACTAATTACAGAACAATTTCATACTTAATGAGTTTAATTACTAGTTTTAACATGGCTATTTTTCCACAAGTACAACTGCATTGATAAATGGGGCTATCTTCCAGTAAAACACTACTTCTGTCTAAAAAAGTAACTTTTGAGATCTGATCTGCAACTGAATGAATACAGGACAAACTTTTCTTCCATCATTTCCTGTAGCTCAGTAAAGGAGGGTTCTCTACCTTATGTAATTTTACAGAAACTTTCATGTTCCTACACATTTTGCATGTGTCACTCACTATTTTTTCCTATATTCCTCCATGAACAGTTGAGCTCAACTATGCAAAGGTTAACACTATAGTAAAAACAGAAGCAGTTTAAAATTAAACTTGCTTCGGTTTAAAAGAACTAAAAGAGTCAAGTGATCAACACTTCTGGAATTATAGAGCTGATCTCAATTCACACCTAAAGAAACTGCTCCAAGAGATAAAAATAATTTGTTTGCTCACAGACAGAGCAAATAGAATCGGATTTAACAAGCATTTTTCATATGCAACAACTGAGAAGGTGCCTTGTTTAAAACAGGGGTTTTAAGAACTGCCCAAGGAAGCCAAGAAACCTCAGCAGCCTCAGGTGCAGAAATGCTGGTCAGCCACAGTTCACCACTCACAGGACAGTTGGGTTTGTAATTTGGTTAGGCTGCAGTAACTTCAGAATTTCTTCTACAAGGCCCCACCAGGATATCTGTTTCAGCTTCTCAATTTTAAGCACAATCAAACATTTTGAATAGGCAAGTTTCTCAAATACTAGTAGCTTTTCTTAAGGAAAAATGTGTCCTTTAAATTTTAAGAATAAAGCAGTAACTCTCTCCAGATTCAGTGGAACTTGAAAACCTGGAATCTAGCAAGAATTAACAGGACAAGAAATCTCTGTTTCTGAGCACTGTGACTGCAACATCTATCTCAGGAGTGTTGTAACTGTTCTGTGCAGGTCTTTCAAAATATCTTTGATCAGAGGTTGCCAAAGAGTGAGAAGCAGCAGATAACCCTTTCCTTTCTAATAACTTCCTGCTGCTACTCAAAACTGCAATCCCTGTCACAGAACCACCCTTTGATGCACTGAACAGTAACTCTGTTATTGTGCTGTGCAATAGCCAACTTTCAGAATGTAATGCAATAACAAGAAATAAACATTTCACAAGAGTGTAGCAGTTCTTTTAACCACTCCAAAGATATTTCTGCAACATCACAGACATGACAACTTCAGCAGATGGGATCAAGAGAGTCTGTATGATGGCTCCTGAACAAGGAGCCTATTGCCAAAGCAGCCAAGACAAAAAACTGGAATTCATTTACAAGAGCATGGTCTGAAACCCACCATGAAGAAAAGTGGCCTTACCTTTTTCTTCAGGCCTCAAAGGAAGGAATTTCTTCTCTCCAGCTGGCAATTCAGGTCTTGCAGCTGAATGCAAAGCAAACCACAGACATTTCTCAAAGAGCTTTAAATACCTTGGTCACTAACTAAAAATAAGATGTGCACCAAGTTGTGTCTCCTCTTTTGAAAGGAGTTTAATACCATTTAGAAACACTCATTTGAGCCCAGAAAATGGTAAGCCATTATTAAAATGTTTCCAAAGTAGGCTCCATCATAATTTGGAAAAATATACAGCAACATCAAAAATACATAAAGTATGAAAAGTAACCTCAAATTGTGACTATGAGTGGCTGCATTACTAAGAAATACAAAGCTACTTCTGAATTTTCTTTTGAAGTCATGCACTGCTTCTGAAATGTAGTATTTTCTCAGACCACCACACATATATTACATACCTGGACTTTTAACTGGAGGTGGAGGTTTCTTTGGCTTCTGCAAAATGAAGGGAAGAAAAAAAAAAGTCAAACAAACAAGCAAACATGTATTCTCTGTATCCAAGACAGCCTCACTTGTGGTTTGTTTTGCATACTGTAATGTGGAGCTTGTTTACCAGCTGATTTCAAAGTATTTCACAAAGGAAGCAATCAATTCACAGAGAGGAAACACAAAGACCTGGAACAATTCCTCTGATATCTCCCAGACAACCAGTTCAGAACAAAATTCAGGTCTGTTCAAATGAGATCAGTGCTTCAGCAGTGTGCGTAAGCAGAGGGACATAAGAACTAAAAATCAAGAATTATATCTTTCCTAGTCCAAAGAATTGCTCTGATCACACTCAATTTTAATATGTAAACTTCAATCTTAAAACATTGCCAGTTTAAAAGACTAACCAGGTAATTTTTTGAACCAAAACCAGTCGCTCTCACTTAAAAAAAAAAAAAGAGTTTCTAAATTAAGTTTCAGAGGAAGGGCTTCAATTAATTGACTTCTAAATCACAAGAAAAAAAGAATAGATGCTGGCAGCATTTGTCTCAAAGACTGCAGTGACAAGGAAAACATTGCTTTGAGTTTCCTTATCACAGCATCTTTAAGTAGGAAAGATGGACAAGCTATGCAAGCCATTAAAAATTTCTGAAGTATCAAACTGAAGCAGTTTTTACATTGAAAATTACTCTTTTGAAACACAGTCACTGATCACTTTCACTTCCCTTAAACTGACAGACCTGAAGTTGAATCTCTCTCCTGCTGAAACAAGACTGGCACCTCTCAGCCACTCATCTTGGAATGGGATTCATGAAATTGCTGTACAAGAGGGGCCTTAAGGGTTGTATCAAGTAAAGATACAAAAGTCTACAAAAGCCACTTGTTCTTTACACAAGCACTGCTGAATCCATATGGGCTCAGTCTAACACAAGCCCTCCAAATACTCCTTGCTGTGGGTATTTTTAAAACAGTTGCTATGGATGGATTTCACTCCTGTGCCCCTGCAGCTATTGAATAAGCTCTTCTTAACGCAGCAAGATTTTATTCTGACATGTCAAATGTAATTAAGCAAGCAGGAGAACCCATATTCAATTTCTTTCTCTGGTTTCAGAGGACACAAAAAGCAAGTGAACTTCAGTAACAAGACTATTTTCTTTCTTTTCCAAAAAAGCAACATTACCCAGCTGTGCAGCACCACTGCCTAGATCAAAATCAATTAAACAGAGCTCAGCATCAACTTGCCATTATATGGTTCTGGTCTTGGTTTTTACTAAGTTGATATCAAATAGCTGATTACAACAACCAGCCATGCAATGCCTTGAACCTCAAAGCTGCTCAGTGCAAGGTGAATCCTGTGCTGAGACACAGCACACAAAGCAGAATAAAAGATCAAAGCAAGGAAATGCTGTTTATGGTAAAAGAATGGTTTTTCCCCCCTTTCTCAAGGGAGTAACTCTGTATTGTGAAACAGCAACACCACCCACCCACTCTTCAAATCAAGTCACTTGTATGTCATGTGTGGCATTTATGCCACCCTTGCACAGCTGAGAATCCATCTGAAAAGAACACTCTGACTTAGGATAAATTTTCTGTGTATGTGAGGCAACTCAGGTTAAATGATAAATCAGTAACTCCTGATCTGGAGCTGAATCCATCCCACCTGGGGCTGACGTGCATTTGTGAACTAACACAACCATCCTGACAGAACCAAAACATCATGCTAATCTCAACTTAAAGAACTGTAAAATGAGGACCAAAATTACAAACTCAATGAGTATCACATGAAAACATGAATTTCTACAAGTTAGTACATGAAATGGTGAAAAAATATTTCTAAATCCCACCCAAAGAATATCCTTCATGTACTGCAACCTACTGGCAAGTCCTAACATGGAAAATTCCCAGTCAGACCCAGAGGGGTCATTCAGCATTTTGTAATTATAGTTACTTAAGGACTTAAGATAGAAAAAACCAACAGCTTATCTCCTTTCTAAACAGTAAGGATTGAATTCAGTAATCAGTAACACATAACACCATCCTATTAGAATTACACCCTTTTCTAAATGACCTAACCATCCTCATTAAGAGTTCATCTCAAAAAACATTCCTCAGTTTAGTATTTACAGACAAGTTCAGACACAAAGATTAACCTTCACATCTTTCTTCTTTGATACAGCTAAGTCAAGACAAAGTTAAAACTGCCACAATTGTAGTATTTTAAGCAGCATCATGTGCTGTGAACTCTTTTATTCTTTGCATTTTCATAAATAATTTCTTTTGATACTAAATGATACTAAATGTAAGAACTTACAGGGAAGTCTTTATCAGACTCCTGTATTTGAACAGCAAAGTTATCTGGGAAGACTCCTTCTTTACCATTGAGCTCTCCTTTCCACCAGCCCGGCTCTCCAGTGTCCTAAAATAAACAACAGCTCATTTCAATCAATATTTACTGTCTTCCCCAGAACAGATACAGTTACAGGAATAACTTTTTCCCTTTTACACACAACATAAAGTAACTGTTTGTCTGAAACTGACCAACTTAGCAAGGGGAAACAGCTACAGACCAGATCAGGTTTGGTCAGTTTTTGTTTGTTTTCTGACAAGCAGGATGAAATTATATTACATCACATAAGATAAGGGTATAAGGATAAGATCTGCAAAGGGAAAGAAAAAACAAAGCCAGTTATGACCCAATGCACAACATTTGATGTTCTCAGCTTCCTTGACCAGCAAGTTATTCAGTAAATACTACAAATATTATTGGCATGACACACAATTCTACTAAATAAAATGATTCTGATGTGATAGATCAGGTCCACTGGTCTGAAAAGGGTGAAGAAGCAAAAGAATAGATACTACTGAGGGAAAAATAACCATATTAGGACATAAGAAAATAAAATAATGGAGAAATAATTCAGTGGCCCAGAAATCCATGACACAATGTTACTGGATCCAGGCCTCTGTCCATCACAGAAAGTGTGATGCTATCAGGGTATTTTAGCAGCATAAATAACAGCTTTCCTCTGTGCCTCAGGTCCAAAAAAAATCACAGAATCCTTCAACGGTTTGGGTTGGAAGGGACCTTAACGATCATCCAGTTCAAACCTCCTGACATGAGAGGGATAACACTCACTCTGGACACTCCTTTTCACTCCAGTTTGGACCCCTGTACGATTTGGGCAAATTGGTTTAAAAAGACAGAGAGACAAGAGATTCAGTGCAGATGGGGCAGGGGCTGCTGTGTTTACAAAAGGGTCTTCCATAACTATTCTTTTCCACTGTAATTAGGATCAATGATGCTCATAATATCAGTCTTCTTGTTAAGAGAAGTGGCCATCTTTTCCATAAAATTAAAATCTTACTAAAGAAAAATGTGATAGTTTTCTTCTGCAGGTGTGTGAGAGTTGAAGATGAAATTTTCCACTTTTTCAAGGAAAGTCATTATTCCTTAATATAGCAGCATATAAACTAACAAGACTGCAGAGTAAAGCTGGGAAATTAGGTATGGGTAAGTTAATTTCCTATTCAGAACCATCTCTGCAACAAGATGATCTATCAAAAAGGTGCTTTCAGAATTCAACACAAATGAGAGCATTCAACTAAATAATCACATTTCTCTGAAGAGACAGAAAGCATCATTAACTTCTGTATGGTTATTCTGAACAAGTTCTGAAGGTAAAAGGGCTGTTTGCAAAGCACTTCCAATTTTCTCACTGAAAAGGGATTTGGTACTGATTGTCCACTGATCCCACTGGCCTTTGAGGACTCCAAGATAACCTCCCACTCTGGAATGATCTTTAAAGTCATCTCTATCTCCACCAAGTCCACAAGAAAAAAGTTGACTTTCACATGAGACAAATGAGTCTACAGACTCTCCTGGTCTCACAATTCACTCACTGCCTACCTGCCCAAAATCCACCCAAGCCATACACATGGTTAGAGCAGCCCAAACTCCCTTACCTTACTGATTATTTGAATGATTTCGCCTTCTTTAAAGCTGAGTTCATCATTTGAGCCTTCATAGGAGAATATTGTCCTGCAATATTCCTTGGCTGGAACAAAGCAGCACAATTAATGTGGATACCATGGGTAGTAAAATACATAATAACAACTCACTTATGCTGTCTGAGAGCTGAGAAATAAACACTATAATCACACTTCCCTTCCAGACCAACCATCTGAGACTGCTTGATCAATGTTCAATATGTTCCTATCACAAGAGAAGGAAGATTATGTATTTATAGAGCAAGGGAGATAAATCTTTGAGAAGTCAGGAGTATAAGCCTCAAAACATTTTTTCACAACAGCAACTTCATTCAAGCCCTCTGATTTCAGAGAGAAAAGGAGTTAGAAGTGTAACAGTTAAAATTGCAACAGCACATCTAACCTTCCCCATAGCATTTATATATTCATTTTTGGGTTACTTTAGACAAAAATTGTTTCAAGCTTAAGAGTTTATATGTTTTTCTCAAAATTGATCTAAATTTCAAATTTGAAATGCTAATTAAACACAGGCAATTGTTTTCAAGTAACATCCTTTATTAACACATACAACTACAGAAACTTCAAGCAGCTAACTTGCTGGAATTGTGCAGTGAAACCAAGTAACTGAAGCAAAGGCATTCCTTGGCTAAGCACCTGAAACCAGAGCTCATCTGAGCAACCAGCTCAGACAGTCACAGCTATTCTGCAAAAGCAGAAAGAACTATTTTTTTCTTTCCATTTGCTACGGTTCAAAACTAATCCATTTAAAACTATGATAACAATTCAGGTGGAAAAACAAGAGGATTTGTTTTCCTTCTCCACACTAAACAAAAACAACAATGAAAAAGGCCAAAATACGTAAATATAAAATTTTTAACCCCAGCACACTTATAATAATTTAGCAGATAAAAGAAAGAGGAAGCAAGCACAAAGGACTCTGCCATGCTGCCATAACCTATCAGGTGCTGGGCACTGACAACACAATGAGCAGCTGCATCACCCCTCAGTAAGAGCAGCACAACAGCAAATCACAGAATCATCTGCAATTCTTAATGATGGCCTTTTGCTGGGTGGTAAGAGAATAAATGAGTGAGTTGCAGTCAAATCTTTTTGTTCTTGCTATATTTTGTTTAATCAAGATACCCATCTTTAGTTTAAAAATGTACAAATGGTATTCTCAAATAAAAATCTACCAGTCAGCGACAACTACTATGTTAAAATGCCAAAGTATGCCAAGCTTGAGACAGATATATATATATATATATACACACATGGATGTACACAGATACATAACCACATGAGTAATCCTAGGTAAAAGAACTTTATTATTTTGCTCTTATCTAGTGATCAGAAATGCTCAGCTATAGATCAACTACATTGTGGTTTGTGAAGAATTACAGGAATGTAAGAAGAACCATTTCAAAGAGATGAATGCTTAAATTGAGGTCCACAGCCCAAAATTCCCACTGACTCTAAAAAAAAATTCAACAGGCACACTACAAATATCTATCAAACTGGAGGATTTTATTCAGTAGTAAGGAGTAAGTGCAATACATTTCATTACATCCTGATCCTGTAAAAACAGATTAATTTCCTACCTGCCTGGAGAGTTGGCCAGGACAATCCTTTATCTCCTCCTGCAAGCTCTTCTCCCCTCCCCACACACACCAAGTCCCCCAAGACCAAAAGGCAGTGCCACAAAGGGGCTGTTTCACTGCTGCCAGGAGGGCTGGAGACAGAGCCCTGCACCCTGCCCAGGTGCCACGTGCTGGGCTGCAAACCCCACAGTCAACAGCACCAGCAAACCCAGCCCCAAATGAGAGGAGTATGCACAATTTGCCACTTTAGCACCTTATTTTGTGAGCCTGGTATTCTCCCACTAGTTAAGATTAAGAAAGACTTCAGTTTAACTTTGCAGCATTTGAACTTTTGTAACTATTCTTAAGAAAACTTCAAATTCAGTCTTTTCCAAAGACTCAAGACTAACAATAGGACAGCAGGAATCACAGATATTGTGTCCTAAAATAATGAGGGAAAAGAGGGGTCAAATTGTGATTATTTTACTTTTTAAAGAAAATGGTTTTACATACTTGCACCAGAGGCCAAAAACAAGCTTCCAGAAACAGCAGAGCCCCAGTGCAAAATAAGCCACTCTAGTCTAAACATTTCAGAGATCTGTGTTTATCTGCTAATAGATGAATATAGTTTATTTTAAACTTGGTATCTCAAAACTGAGGATGAGACACATGAACTATAATATGGTTTATATTTAAATAAAAACACTAGGAAGGAAAAGCAAGCTTTCTCCCTGAGGTTATAAAATGTTCCTATAGGGTGTCTACAGGTATGACCTACTGATGTTCTCCTACAGCTTCTATTGCTGTCACATTTAAATTCCTCTCTGATGTATTTGTTTCTCTGGAAAACAGAGACTCACCAGAGCTACTGGATTGGTCCCATGTCCATGCTTTTAGCATGAGATGCACCTGAAGCTATGAAAAGAACTAAATACTGAATGCTGTGCTGTTCAGCACTGAATGCTCAGATTTCTTTTAGGCAAAGTTTTTTTACACCAAGTTTTAGACAAGTCAAATTTTACAGCTCTCAGGACTGTGCATTGTCTTGCTTGTTCTTAGATCAACAGCACTGGAATGGTTTAAAAGCAACATGTTGCAGTTTTCTTATTTCTGCAAATTATGCATTCCATAGAAAACAGCACACCAAAATAAGGCATTTCCACATAAAACAAAAAAATACTTGAAATTACAATACAGAAGTTGAAAAAATATCTTCTCTGGAACTGTGGAAATGACCTATTGACACATCACATATCAAAGTTACATATTTTATATGGAGTTGGCACTCCCACAAGATGTTTTGGGTTGGCTTAAAATTCTCTCTCTAGGTGAAACTATGCAATTTGGTAGCTAAATGAAGTCATAAATTCTTAAGAGATAATAAAGAAAAATAAAAAAAAGGTATAAACAGAAGCACAATGGAACTGGGTTATTGAGGGAACAGATCTCAACACAACAAGCACCAAATTTCTAATGCAAGAAACTTCACACGCAGTTATGAGAGCGCACTGCCACCTCCACAGAAAATCCTGAGCCTAGAAAGGAACTTCTGTAACTCAGGGACAGAAATCATGGCAGGACAATCAGTCCCCAGCATCCCATCAGAACAAAGCCAGGCAAACTAAATCCCTTTGAACACAGAAAATTAATGCAAAGGGAATGTTGCAGAAAAAGTTCATGCCCCAGCCTTAATTTGTTCTGACAGACAATCCTGCAAATGTTTTTGATTCTTTTTCTACAGAAATGTAAGCAAAAGTTCCTCTAGACTTTTTTGCACTTCAAAGGTACACAACATTACATAAAAGCTTTATATTTTAACACAAAAAAATTTGATAACCAAACAGTTCTAAAGAAAGGACCACAAAGTAATAGATGCAAAGGTCCATCAGCCTTACCTTTTGGTTTACTTTCAGCTTCTGATTTTGTTACTTCTGGTGAGTTTTCAGTTTTTGTTATACTGGGAAAATGAATTAACTTTGTTCCAGGGGGATGGTTAGGTAATGGCTGTATGAAGGGAAGAGAACTTTGTTAACAAAAATTCATTACAAGTTTTGATTTTCATCAGGCTACAGGACACACTCAATTTTTAATTAGCTGAGATGATGCAAATTACCATCTCCAAGACATTCAATGAGCTTTCCCATTAAGCACTTAACTTACTGTATTTACTTCATTACACACTGCAATTAGAATTTGTCTACTGCTGAAAGACAGAGCCCAGCTTTCAAACTGGAAGCCCATCTCAGGACATGGCCAGGACTTCAGCAATTGCATTTCAGCACTTCAGGTGTCACTCTGCCATTAGCCTGAAAATTGCCTCCTCCAGCACATAACAGAAGCAATAATTTAACAGCTCTGCTCAGAGCAGCTCACTGACCACACTCACTTTGCACTGGAATAAGGCAGGAATATTCAGCAGCCATTCACCACCTCAGGCAATCAGTTTTAACCACTCAGACAAATGTAAAAGCACATGAAAACCTATCCCAGCTTCCCTTCACTCTTAGCAATTTGTACAAAACAGATGACACCAGAGATTTCTCCAGAATGCAAAAAACAGAGGCATTGTTTCAGAGTTAACATCTAACCAAAATAAATATTACATTTTTTTTTGCCCCCCCCCAACTTACTGAGCTGCCAGGTAGGTTCTGACAGCTTCAGCTGCATCCACCTCTTCACACCCAAAGAGCTACAAACACAGAACATGATCTTACAGTCAGTGCTTACCTGGGCAGCCCTAATGGCATTACTGATGTGAAAAATCCCACTGCCTTTAGTTACTCTGCTCATTTTCACCTACAGTTCAACTTTGCAGATTTTCTACTGTCAGAGAAACTGCATTTCCCCTCCTTAAAACCAGACAAAGCCTGGAGGCTGGTGCTTGGTACCTCTGCCATACCATGGAGGAAGCCACGGTCACTTGGGATGTTCCTGCAGTACCTATGCAATTTAACTCTCTCCAGAATGGTACATGAAGGAAGCACTAAAATAACCCCACCTCTGAGATTAAACACCTCCAACACAGAAATAGTTCTCTACATTTCCCCCTTCCAACATAAGATACAATTAGAAGTAAGAGAGGAAGTTTAGGCAGACAGGGTATAAATAGCCCGAGCCCAGGCAAGGTGCTGGCAGAGCTGGAACCATCTCCTGCAGCAGCACAGATCCTCCTGAGCACTTCAGACCCATCAGTGCTCAGCCTTCCTGTGCTGAACAGGCTCTGAATTTCCCAAGGGAAAAGAGACCTGTCTCCTCTACACAGCTTTTTCTTTTCTATTTTGTCTTAAAAGACTGCACCCCTTCATCTAACCCCAAAGCAAGTTAAGCACAAATCCAAGGAAGCCAACTATTTTCACAAGACCTTCACAAGAATTATCTCCCTTGGCCTCTCCATGTTGTTCTGTAACTCTGTCCACCTTTGGGATGACTTTGGCAACAAGTGCAAGG
The DNA here is from genome assembly GCA_013398175.1 of Climacteris rufus. NCBI lineage: Eukaryota > Metazoa > Chordata > Aves > Passeriformes > Climacteridae > Climacteris > Climacteris rufus. The sequence goes on from VZRZ01005362.1 coordinate 754,702, forward strand.
GGAATATTAAGTGCTAAAATGAATTGTTTATTTCTTTGTCATTAAGCTATGCAAAACTGTTTTCTCACTTCATTTCCTCTCTTACTGAGAAATGACCTACAAGACATTTCCAGACTGACCAACCAAAAATGCACAGCACCAGTTTGTTTTATGGTTTAGACACAGTCAGATAGAACAAATCAAAAGGTCTGAGCAGACTTTATATTAATTGGACAGAGTTTGGATAGGCTCTTTATATTCCCAAGCCACAAGTTAGAAAGTGAGGAAACACCTTTTAGAATAATCAATCTCCTGACAAGAAAGCAAATTGCAAGCTAGGTGCTGAAAACCCAGTCTAACAGCATTCACAGGATGATGCAGTGATCCCACAGGCTCCCACATCAAGGGACAAAGCCTGGAGAGAAATGAGAACCCATGAGCCTTCACAGAATCACAGAATGGTTTGGGTTGGAAGGAACCTTCAGTGACCATGCAAGTCCAACCCCCTGTCATAAGCAGGGACCCCTCCCACTGAACCAGGCTGCCCAAAGCCCCATCCAGTCTGGCCTTTAACAATTCCAATGAGGGGGCAACCACAACTTGTCTGGGCAACCTGCTCCAGCATCTCAGCTCCCCTCTTTCCTTCCTAAGTCTCCCCCCTTTCAGTTCAAAACCATTCCCCCTTTTCCTATCACTCAGTAAAAAGCCTCTCTCCATCTAACTATCCCTCTATGTATTGAAAGGATGCAGTAAGGTCTGCCAGGAATGTTCTCTTCTAAACAAGACCTTCTTCAGGAGGTAACATTCCCTGAGCTTTAAACAGAAGACAACACACTTGGAACTTTACCACATCCTCTGATGCTCTGACTGGAGCAGAAACAAACACCACACACACCATGACATTTCCCTGAGCACTGCTATTGAGGGAAAACACATCCAAGGAAGCCTCTCCCCCTATCCTCCCCCCAGGGACTCACCTCACCTTTTGCCCTACACCTTTACAATTTTCACCATGGCAGCAGAACAGCATTAATGACCATAACCCACACACAAAAACTGAAATGGGCAAAGGCTTTAAAAGCTTTCTTGAACTGATCACCTGAGTCAAAACTGAAACACTGGACTATCTCAGCTGCATCTAATTTATCAACAGTTGAAAATCCATATATAAGTTCTTGGAATAAAAAGTTCAAGATAAAGGACTGAGCATCATTGCTGTGCTTCCAAGGGGTAACAGCACTCTTGAGCTCAGATCAAAATAAAACTCAAAACAACAGAGAATAAAAGTATTCCTTTTCCCACTCACTCATTAAAAATGGGTGAAAGAAAATAAATGAGGATGCAAAACTCCAGAACTTCATTTTTCAGGCTTACACAATCAGCAATTTATGGAGCCAACAGTTTGGCAGCACTTACTGAAGATAATGGCAGTTGACACCTAGAACAACAATCTCAACATCTGCCAAAACTTGGGAAAAAAACCCCAAAGAAATCCCAAAATATTCCTTGTTTTAGAAGACAAGTTTAACTTGCACAGGCAAACTGAACAGTCTTGTCCCAGACTATCTCCAAAGTCTGTTACAAGGTGAATTACAAGAGACCTCGCCCTGCAGGTGGGCTCCAGAAGTTATTATGTCTTCCACCACATGGCTCTGAAATGACAATTTTATATCAGCTTGGTTTCCAGTCTCCAATGTTTTAAGTACCAAGATATTTGAATAGACCTTTTGGAATCAATGTTAAATATGATTTACTACAAAACAAATTTGTGGGGGGTTGTTTTGTTTCACAGGCAATAGCCCTATGCAAGGACTATGGTCAGATTCCACATCTTCTAAGTTATTTTTACAGGAAACCCCAAAACAACCATATGTACCACTACAAACCTTATCTTGCTTTTTATCTTCTGATTCATTACTGGATAATCTTGTTTTAAGTTTCACTGAGCCTTCCTTAAAGATATCTCCAAACCCAACACCTCGGATTTTCTTTGGCTGTGCTGGTCCAGAGGCAGATTCACTCCCATTTCCTGGAGAGGTCACAGGTGAGGTAGGACTATTGAAAACAGGCTCTGAAAATAAAATAACAAAGGGAAAATTATTTTAAAAGCTGAGATTATTTATCTGCTTTGCTGGGAAAAATGGAAGCAGCACAGCTCTGTGCAATGCTCCTGCTAAACAGCTTTTCTAGGAACACCACTGTAGCTGTAGTACCCCACATTTGCTCTCATTTTATATTTAATATAAGACCAATTGAAATCACACCGGTTTTGCACTGATTTCTCTGTCAACAAAGTCAACAGATCACTAATATTTCTTGCTATTTCAATGAGCACTCAGGCTCCACAGCCTGTTAACATCAGTGTTTTCCATTAGTTCTATAAAACGCTGCTTATGCACTCTCTGAAAATGGTGTTTTACTGCAACATTTAAAAGCTTCTCATTTGAACAGCTACAGCCACAGGAAGTGATAATCAATACAGGTCCATAATGAATCCAAACTGTTTCAACTGCCACAGGAAAACACTGTGTTTCAGTGGTAGAGTGATGCCTCACAAGGCACCTGACATTTTCCTATTGCTCCAAGCATTCAAACCAGATACAGTTGTTGGAGATTAATGACTGGATAATACAACTATTTACAATTATTTTAATCCTTCAGTTTTAAGGGACAGCATTTATCCACCCCTCAAAAATGTATTTCAGAGAGTAACTTAGTTTTGGTGATAAGAGCTTTGAGATCTTTTTTTAAAGTTATGGTTAAATCTATTAAAGTCTACAAATTAGTATTCATAAGTAAGCTATATTTACATGCAGAATTCCAGGAGAGTCATGTGAAAACAGACAGCTTTCATAAACCAAAGCCAAAATAGCCTCCACATCTTTTAGCCTTTTGGTCAAGTTCTCTTCAGCCTATGCACACCTGGAAACTGCAATAAAGATTAAAGCCTCTTCTTTCTATAATAAATTTAAGATATTTTGATGGTACCGTGAAGCTCCATTGCTCTTGACTTCAGTTTCCTGCCTTTTCCCTACCCTGATGACCCTCACTTGGTTACATCCCCCTCAGACATCCCAAAGGACAGCAGAACATCCCACTGGTGGGAAAGTCCAGGCTGTTTGTTTGGAAGAGCTGAGCTGAGTGAGAGAGGCAGCCACTGCTTCCCAGGAGTGAGGGGGGAATGAACAGATACTGCACATCCTGCCTGTGAAAGTGCTGAGCATTAAATACACCCCCTGGGGGATGAGGGGCTGACAACACCAACTTGTTAGGTACTGACAGGAAATACAATTACTTCCAATTACTGTTCAGTCTCACTGACTTCAGTATTGAGGAATTAAGACCAACACATATCCATTTGTAAATTCATTGCACCAGACCCCAGTAAACTCAGGGAATTTGACCTCCAAGGAGACAACCACTGAGCTATTTGGGACTGCTCATGTCCAAAAACTCTTGTTTCATGCCACTGAAACTATTTCCACAATTAAAAAAAAAAACCAACTAAATAAATTCTAAAAATATATTTTAGAATATCCAAGCCAGACTCTTCTTCCCTATGTCTGAGCAAGCCCTTGTTTGAAGCAATCAATACCGGACATCATGTAAATGAGGGTGCACATTACCACACAGTAAAAAAAAAAAAATCTGTTTTCCTTACACAGCTGTCTTTAAGAATCAATTAACTCCTGTTATGATGTTCCCAAAAAACACTCCTATTTCAGCCATACCATATTTCAAGTCCCCATCAAACAGATCTTTGTAGACTGAAATGTTTCTGAAGTGCATTTTTGAGAGAACAAAGTAATTGACTGTAAAGCACAGACCTGCCTGGCACCACTCAGCCACTTTTCAGCCCCAGCCCATCTGCTTCTGCCCCAGCTGTACAGTCATAGCCAGAAAGGAACAGCTACATGTAAATTCTGCCTTAAAAAAACATTTTGTTGCTAAATTAAAATATAATCTAAGCCCTAAAACCCAGGGTCTCCTTTCCCTGGACTCATTTTCACTTGAGGCTCTCCACACTGTTTTGATTCAATTCAAGTTTTAATTCTCAAATGCCTTGGTTAAACCCTAAGTTTTCTGTTTTAGAGAACTCATGTCTGTGAGAATAATACTGAAAAATGCTACTAAAAATAATAATTTTATATCTAATTCTAAAAAGCATCAACTCTGAACATAACAAAATTTCTAGTGATAAAATGTAGAACACACATTTGCAACATGAAGGCCTTGACTGCAATTTTTTCCAAGTGTACTGGGAGCAGAACAGGTATCTTCATACTCAGCATCAACACTGTCTAGAATGAAATTAAACACTGTTCTTGGGGAGACTGAATTCTTTACAACTTTTGCTGTACTACAAGCATAATACTCCAAATTATACCAGAAATCTAAAATGACTTTGCTAAGAGTTTACAACAAGCAAAACACTACCTGTGTCATCCAGAGCATCCTGTGTTTCTCCATCATCCGTTGATTCCAATTCTTTCACAAAGTTTGAAGGAAACAACCCTGCCTTGCCATTCAGTGTTCCACTCCACCATCCTTCTTCTACCTGTATTGAAACATTTTGCACATTACAAAGAGAACAAAAGCAAGTTCCTATCATTTCCATCCATACTTCACTTCTAAAACTCTACAAACAACTTTGGGGAAAGTTCAAATGACCATGTTTTCTTTACAAAAAAACCTCCCACAGGTGTAGAAGCAGTAGGCAAAATAAGAGCAAGAAAACAATTTAATGTTGCTTGTATCACTAGAACAATGAATCTAAAACATGAGATCACCCCCATGCCAGTTAACCCAGAAAAGCAACAAAATGTTCATCAACTTTCTCAAGGTAAGACAGGATAGAGGCATTGTTCATCTAACAGAAAAAAATATTCATGAAACTGTTTATGAAACACAGATGAAACTTTTAGCCTGGCTTTCTATGGAAATTTTTATGTGTTCTTGCTCTCCATCTGTCTTTTCCTTCATCTTGTCCAGTTTCCACCATCCTATTCCCAGTGGCCTCATATCCACTGGGCAGCTTCACACCACTGCCATCAAAAGACTCAAGTTTGAAAGATAAAATTTCTACAGGTCATGTTGGGTAGAACAGAGAGAAGTCCTTAAGGACATCACAGTAATGGAAACCTAAGCTGTCCATCCTTCTGGCAGGAGGCTGGGCAGCACAGCCTGGCTCTGCCTGTGGCACAGGGGCAGGGACTGCCCAGCAGAGCCAACCAGGGCAGCTGAGCCCACGGGGATTTTCTGCTGGCACACAGCAGTCCTAAGGCTAGAAATAGGCTGGATGTCAAATTTTGTTGGCTTTGCCATTCACAAATAAACCTGTTCAGGAATTAGGGAACATAATGACTCTAATGCTCAGTTATGTGCTTGAATTCCTGTTGTGCCATTGGCACTGAAAGACTCCAAAATTTAATAGAAAGTTTATTTGGAACACCCCACATGGTCTAAAGCAGAACAAGCAAAAGCTGGGCATGTAGAGGTGATGGGGCAGAACAATGCCAATAGACCAAGAATTGTGCTCTTCAAATTTATGAACAGTTTTCAAAGTGCCTTAAATCCAATCTATTTACCTAATGAGCACTATTTAAAAATTGTAATTAAGATAAATTTTCAAAATCTTTCCATTCAGTTGCCCTGTTTTGGGGCTGGAAAGCTGCTTTTAAGAAAGGAAAGCCACAGGAAAAGAAAAAAAAAGCAAACCAAGCAGCAGTTGTTTGCATTATCTTTTTTTAGCCTGGCTTTGTAGGTCACTGTGCCTGACACACAGGCACAGTTTTGAAACACCAGGCCACCTCCAGGCAAGCAGAGCCCAAGCAGAACCTGGCAGCTACAGATACGGGCAATGAAAAGAGCACAGTTATTTTTAAAGGCATCCTGGTGTGAAAACACTGCTTTGCTGTGCATGGTTCAAACTCAAGAGGCTGGTCCTCTGAAACAAATTTTAAGCACAGATTACTGGCAAGTGCTGCCCAGGCTCCAGCATCTCAAACTTTACAGAACACATGACAGAAAACTGGAAAACAAATGCCCTGATTCACCCACACCACTCAGCCAGGAGCCACGAGCAAGGGACTTTTAATGCTCACAATACAGAAAGTGACTTGAGCATCCATTTATTCTTCTGCCAAGAAATGTGGTCAGCAAAGCACTTTACAGCACATCAAAGTGATGCCAACTCAGAGACACTCAGGAATAAACCCAAAATTTCTTGGGCACACTCACTGCAGCCTCCTCACCATGCTGCCTTACAAAAAACCCTGACTACACACAAACTATTACCAGCAAAGGTTTCTTTAGCCGACATTAAGACAGGGGCTAAAGAAGTTCTCCATGCTCTGGTGGAGAACATCTGCACATCTGTTAGCACCAGCAACACAGATGACAGTTTCATAACCCTTCTCTTCCATTTCAAAATCTCACCAGATGATCCAATTTCCACAAGAGGGAGGTACAGCTCTGATATACACATCACAACTTTTTTTTTTCAGTGTGTATCGTATCAACTTATTTCTATAAAGAACTCAGACCTCTAAACAAAAGACAGGGAGGAAGGTTGAACCAAGCAGCTTTGCCAGCCTAGTTTGGTTTTTTAAATAAAAAACGGTATGTAAAGATTAAAAATATTATACTACAAAAATAAATTTGCTGTTTGGTGCTGCTTCTGACAGGAGTGAGGGTAAGATATAAAGGAGACAAAGGTTTTACAGCAACAACACAGCTACCAGGTGTACTTTGTGCATGTTTTTCATGTGTAAAGCCTACATGTTCTATGAACAAAAACCCCTGTGGTTTCAGCCAGCACATAGCAAAAGGCACACAGCACAATTTTCTTCCCCAAAAGTTACTTCTGCTCTCTTCAACATCAGCCATTTAATTTCTGAACCCATCTGCCTCCATCTTTGACTTCATGATCAGTGGTGTCAGTTATAACCACTCAATTTACAAAAACCACTCAAGGGCTAAATACGAATTATTCTCAGGCAACTGATAGAACTGATCCCCTCATGGAGCTGCTTTTACCTTATTTTCCCCATAGAAAGAGGTGAACAAATGACCCTTCCTTGAAGTAACAGTTACAAGTCATCTGCACGTGTATAAACAGCACTTTTTATATATAAACAGAAGTGAATCCTCTCACAGTAGTGAAGACAAGTTACTTAAGACAAGTTGTCCCAGCATACTGCACAACCAGTGGACAGTATTTTCTACCATTCTTTACCTTTCTGGTCCCATCAGTACAGGTTTATGGAGCAGACAGACACAGTCTACACCTGTCAGGTCCATTCTACATCACCATAAAAACAGTGTGCAGACAGCTCTGTGACTACAGTAAGCTGTAATATTTTTCTACCTGGTAGCATTTCCCTAAAAATTTGTTAACAGTTTTTCTCAGAAGTAGCAAAGAGTGGGTACTACAAAAACGTATTTTCAACTCATTAAGAAAGGAATAAGCATGAGGACTAACAAAAAAATTAAAATAATAAAATACAATCCATGTTTCCTTAAGAAACCTGGTGAGGAAATGCTCTGATCTTTTTATTCTGTTTGGCTACTTGCTCATCTCTGATCCATGACAGTGCACAGCCCTCCCAAAGCAATTCCAGATGCTGACATGTGCAACCTGAAGCAGCAGTTTCCACACCAGTTTACTGCACGTGCTCTCCCATATGAATCTCACACTGCACCATCCAGTCACAACTTCCACTACAGGCACCATCCACAAATGAAACTGCTGAGGCTACCCAGGAACACTCCTTTACAAACACCCACACACAAAGGTATTTATGAAACTGTGAGTTTAGTGAGCAGGTTTTGCAAGTCACTCACTCTGTTTACTCACAGATATTAAATTCTAGAAGTATTAGTGCAAATGCATCTGAGGGCATAGCTTTTTCCCTGCTAGGAGAATGGAAGAGTCCTTCCTGGCAACTGTCAGGTCTCTTCCAAAGAGGGTCATGTACATGAAAAATACAGTTCTTATAAAGCTAGTTAAAAAGCAGCACCAATAACAAATAGCTAGAAAGAAAGGTTTGTTCTCCTTCCCCAAAGCCTCAGGGAGGTAGCAGGAAGTTATGGTACCAGTGAAGGTCAGAGCCTGCTGTGCAGAAGTTTTCCACCCAGTTCTGAAAAGGTTCCTTCCACAATCACTCTGATCTTTTCCACAGCTTCCCTGACAGATTTCACATTTGGAGCAGACACTCTTCCCACATATACAAGCCTCCCACCACTGCTATTGAATGGAATGGATATCAAGGAAGCACACAGGCAGGAAAAGATAAGAAACCACCACTCCAACTCGGTTTGTTTACAAGAGAGCATGAAACTGGCCAATCAGATCAAGTAACATTTTTCACCTATACCAGCTTGGACTTCGTCAGCCTAAAGTAACTGGTCCAACAATTTTAGCATAAGCATGCCAAAAACCAAGGATCACACAGACAGGACCAAAGAACTGTGAAACTCTTTCAAAAAATCAAGTCTGTGTGACAGATCACAGTTTACTGCTGTGATGATCAAGTATTTCTTCTCAATATTTTTCAATTTCTTCTCAATTTCTTCTCATTCATTGATGAGGATTATATCCTAAAAGAAAGAGCTCCTAAATTAGTAGCTTTAGCTCCAAAAATGTTACTTCCCATGCTATTTTCCCAACATGCTTGTAATACAAGTAATCCCCCCAAAAAAGTGGTTTGCCTCGTGGTACATGGACAGCCAGCTCTGTAGAACAGCTCACCTCATCAATGATGTCAATCACATCCCCCAGCTTGAGCTGCAGCTCATCCTCGTTCTGTGGGGCGTACTCGAAGAGCACTTTGCACTGCCGCTTCTTGGACCCTGATTCGGGGGAAATGCAACAGTAAGAACACTCACAAAGGAACATTTGTATTACACTCTGCTCCTGAAGACCCATAAGCCATCCCAAAAAGCTGTGTGGCTTTTGATGCTCGTGTCACTTTAGGCTAGGGAGACACAACTTCAATGGAGCTTGAAAACCGACTGCCGATCCCAAACAAACCAACACCACACCGCCCACAAACCAGCACGCTATGAAAATCCTGTTGACACGGGCAAGTCAGGTAAATCCCCACTACAGTGATTTTTCAAGCTATTTCCTGAGCAAAACTGCAGGAATGACAATCGCTGCCAGTTAGCACCCACTTGGAAGAAAATGTGGAAGCTTGAGGCTCCAGTCCTTAAGCAATCCTGAAAGCACTAACACCTTTTGTTGTGCACAGCACTGGAGCACTGAGACACGTTCTGGCCTCTAACAAAGACCCTGCTGACCACAGCTCTGAGGTAATGCCAACGTTTGCTGGGCTTGTATTTTAAAATCCAAACTCGTTTTTATTTGTGAATACAAAAAACCCTCCCTTTTCTCAGTGCCAGTACGGCATCCAGTAATTCATACGAAGCATCAATTAGCACTCTTTGACAAAGGCAAGATTAAGATCAAGTGCAGTCTGTAGCTGTTTGCCCATATCATTAGAGCTCTGCAGGCATTAAAAAGGCAAAATGACACCCCGAGAGGGGAGAGCATTGAAGTGGCTTCCAACAGCCCAAGCCCTGCAGCCACAGCGGTGTGAACGCACAGTGCCTCATTACCCTGCACATAACCTCGAGTGCTGCTGCTGCTGAACCCAGGGAGTTCATGCATTTCTCATTCAAACAAGAGCCCATGCCTTCAGACCTTTTCCACAACAGAGCAGCCAGCATGCTTTTGAAGGCAATTATCATCTTGAGCTATGACCCATGCATGCTCCCTATCCTCCTCAGAAGCAATCTGCCACAGTTTAAATGAAAATATGCATCAGAAACTCAAAGTGGTAAAGCCTAAGCTTCCAGGAGCTGCGTAATTTCCATGCTCTCTCTTATACTTTGTACTCCTTCCACACTCAAGCATCAGCAATTAAGATTAGTGGTGTAAAAACATTTCAAAACACAGATACTGCCTCTGAGATTGATCCTTGTTTTACAGCACCGTTCAAAGTCCAAAGTCAGGCGTTTAGAAGACCACACCCAGAATCCTCAGCAGAAAACACACCAGGCATCTGAGTAATATTCAGCATCTAAAATTTCTGAGAGAGGGCTCACCAAACAAGAGTTTTGTACACGTTGGTATATGATCTATGCAAGAAACAAACCAGAAATATGAAGCTCCATGGGTTATTTCTAATAATACATAATTGCCCACATAATACACCCTTCTTTTACCTCCACTGGAACTCATGCCTGAGCCCAGAGGGATTGTTAACAGCAATTGCAAGATATGGTTCACTGGCCTTTACTGCCTCCTGCAGTGCTTTCAAGGCCTCTCCTTTGTAGGAGATTAACTGATACCAAAAGAGGCAAATTAAAAAGTCACTGCCATTTGGTGTAAATCTGATCTCAGTGTTCCTTTCCATATTGTAACCATATCTAAATGGGAGGGGGGGGGAAATCCTGGATGCATTTCACATCCAGAATGCTCTCTCTCCTCTGAGGTCTCTTTTTCAGTAACACACAGTTTAGGAAGTGCCTTGCACTTCTGAAAATCCCTAGACTAACCTGGGAAGGGATCTGATCCTCTCTGAGAGCAGCACTCCAGCCCCACGTGCTGCTGCAAGACTGCTGGGCTGACAGCCTGCAGGCAATTCTGTCCCTTTCCAAAACAACTTGTCTGGCTTCAGGTTTTGTTTGTTTTGTAAAGGGTGAGCCAAATTTAGCCCTTTGTTGCACACCTTCTGTATTTTCCTTCTGCTGAATAAAGACAGAAACGTAACTGATAGGAATTCTGCCTGCAGCTTACCACCCACTTGACACAAAAATACTGAATTCAGGGAGAGCAGCATGTGGGAACAACACAAGGGAGTGAGCAGGCACAGAAACTGCCTCACTGCACATGCAAACGTGCTGTTAAAGAAACTTAACTTTGCTTTTAACATTGTAAACTTCATCTTACCAAGTGAAGAACCAGAACGGGAAAGACGACCAAGCTCTGGACAGTGAGTGACTGCCCAGGCACAGAGCAGACAGGATCTGCAGGAGCTGTTTAAGCAGTCTGCCAGGAAAAAGGGAACAGCAAGTACAGTGGCAATGCAGAGCCTGTCACTGCAGCAGGCAGCAGCTGTGTGCCTACAGGGAAGTGCCTGAACAGCATTTTCTCCAGGAGGATGAGAGCAGCCAGAGCACTGCAGAGGTTGAGACCAAGTTGTGTCAACCATCCCCAGCCACCAGCATGAGGATGAGACCTGGTAAATATGGGCTCATTCCAGGGTAAGGGTGCCCAGAAGGAACAGCTGAGCTGGTATCAGATCACGTCCACAGAATCCTACAGCACCTTCAGTTGGAAGGGCCCATAAGGATCCCATTGATTCCCTTTCAGAGCCTGGCTGCATTTATCTAGGAACACCATTCATCTTTCAGGCTGGGTTTTGCCAACCTGCTGTGTAAACATCTACCAGGCACCTACCTGCAGCTGCCAATATGCACATACAGAGCACAGTCACTAAAAGCTGATTTTGAATCCTTAGCTGCCTGGAACAGTTTCAACAAATTTGTAAAGCTGGTGGTCCCATTTCAGGGTTTCAAAAGACAACCAGTGGCTCCTCTCCTTTTTTGGGCAAAATCTCAAAGCATGAACATGCCAGAACCAGGAAGTTCTGAAGTCTTTCTTTCAAAAAAGCAAGTTTCAATCATATATGCCTCCAATACCTTATAAGACACAGGAAGACACAGTAATTTAGAGCAGTATCTTGTAAGAGACTGGTAAGTCCCAAATACAAACCACAAGTCCATTTGCTGGATGCAGAGAAGGGTAAGTTTTCTGCTCTAGGTTTTTGTCACCTTGATTTAAAAATTGTCATTACAACATAGAAATCCCAGACACAGAAGCACCAATGCTACACTCCTGACCATCCTTAGGGCTGTTGTTACAACAGAAAGAAAATCACTACTTTTTCTTAACACCACCAACTCCACCTTATTTCACAGCAGAAGCAAGCCTACCAGGAGGAATCTGAACTACACAGTGTTTCCTTGTCACAAAGCCTTCAATTTGTAGCAAAACTTCCTGTTTTCATGTTTTTAACATTTCATGGTTCTAACATTTCTTTTAAAATCACCACAGGAAAAGTTCTGATTATCATGAACAGGCCTGTAGCTCTCATTCAGGTACCTGATAACACAAGCAGAGCTGACACGAAATTACAGAGCTCTCTGACATCTGGAAGGGGTCTAAATCCTGGTCACAGGAAATTCATCCCTATTACTGGTGTTCAAAACTACATATAAGTTTTCTGCCCATACAAACAGGAGCACATTTTGGCTTTGAATCACAGTTTTTCCTCCTAAGTTTCTAATTTTCCACATAACCTTAAAACTCAGCCATGCATGAAATAATTCATGTTTATTTTGCAAATGCACGTCAGCAGCAGAGGCAATTGAAGGAATTGGAAAGATCACATACTCTTCTTGAAGCCTTTGGAGGGGGGATGAGGCTGAAATCCTCCAGCTGGAAGCCCATAGCTGCTCATTCGCTGCACAAGGCTGGCTACATTGCCAGATTTCTCCCTCCTGAGTGGCACAGCATCATCCTTGGGCTCTACATCCTTCTTAACTTCCTGCAACAAGAGATTTAAGAGACTGAGAGGCCACTTAAATCACCCAAGAGGTCAGTGCTTTTAGACAGGTGCTCCATGGACTAACAGATTTCAGGTACTTACCATTGGGGGTATAATGACAGATTATACTCAAAAAACATCCTGCAACTAAACACACCCGAGGCCATAACAAGCTTGACCCTTCCACACAGCCACGTTGGTAAACAGTTAATGTGCTGAGAAAAATCAGAACCAGGGGCAGCATTTTAACCATCTACTCCAACTCTAAGAAGGTACCTTTGAGCCCAGAAGTCTCATATTATAATTCTCATAATTGAAAACATTTTTTTAAATATAAATATTACTTCAATGACAGACTCATAGGGCAGGGCACTAAAACATTTTAGTGTATAAAACTGTATTAGGTGATCATTTCTGCCTCAGAAAGCTCCAAGGTCTTTACAGGTAAGATACAATTGCACTGCTGAGCAGAAAAGAGACTTCTAAGAAACAGAGTGGGAGCAAGTGAGGGGGAAGGGGTAAGAGGAAAATGACAGAGACATCATTTTTCTGCTTAATGTCTCCCACTTTCCTATCTTTCTCAATTAGGATGTTAGCATTGAAACTGGATGTGCCAAACAAGACTAAGAAACCCATAAACAGGAAAGCACAAGGCAGTTCTTGACAAACAGGCCAAGCAGCAGCAGCCACTCTACTGCATCAGCTCATTAAATGAGATTGCACTGCAGAACAGATATTCTGAAAGAAGGAAATCATCACTTTGCACAAGAAGAAACCCATTAAGTCGGATCAATGGCCCATCCAGTGCAGAACACAGCTCCCAGCAGCAGCAATCCCAAATGCTCTTTAGAGCTCCTGAAACTCGGATCCTCCCACATTCCCAGAGCAGCCATAAGGGATCATGAGGGACAGGGATCACCTCCTCTCCCCCTCCTCTGCCTGCAGCTGGAGCTGTCTCATCCCCTTCTGCACCCATGGTCCCCTCTGCCTCCACAGCATCCCTGGGGATGCAGACACCCAGAAGTACTTGCAGATTTTTGTGATCCACTTCAGAACAATTCTTGCATCCCCCATCAGTAGCCACTGGTTAACAACTCCAGCAGTTATTGCAGCTGTAGTTGCAATGGAATGTTTGATATTTGAAAACAATACTGGCAGTGCATATGTACACACTTACTCAGGTTGTGTGAACTTGTAAACATGACCTTCAAGAGAACAAGGCCCATACATTGATAAAATGCCAAAAATATGAGAAACATACTCCCCAGGTCCTGTCTGGTGCTTTCTGGACCATTAAAGGCCAGGTTCTTGCTACTGTCCACCTGGAAAACACAGAAGCTCTGAAAAACTACTGGTGCTCTCAAACATACTGGGAACCTCAAGTCAAACAGACCAAAGCATCTTCCTGCTTCTCAAAGAGCAGAGCAAGTAGAAGCAGCACGGCTCCAGACAGCACAATTTTTCCTCCCACTCACCTACATTACTCAAAAAAGGCCTTTTAGAAAACAGTTGAGTAGTTCCTGCTGTTGAGCTCCTCCATCTGCAGTGATTTCTGCCCTGGAGATCTCAGCTCTGCTGAGATCCCATCTTCCAAGTCCAAAAAGACCCAAACAAACCCCAAAACCAAAATGAAATGAAAACCCAACCCCTCCAGAATAGCACAGCATCCTGTCTTACCTCCCATTTGAGTAGACATTTCACATTTCAAGGATTTTGTCATTCTCAGGCTTATAGCTGGTTTTTGGCCAGTTAGTTACAAGTCTGATAAAACCATAAGCAACTAAATTTGGCTACAGCTGATAAGTTTGCCACCTCCAAAACACCTTTTAAACTGCCCTCCTGACAAGGCCATTCTGCTTATCTGAAAAACACACAGGGCCCTGAAAACTTGCCTAGAGTGCTTCTGCCCCTGGATTTTTAAAATTATAGCTTTTTGCTATATAATTTATACAGCCTCCCAAAACTGCAAGGTGCTCCAGGAACCAGCACTTCCCCAGGTAAGCAGTGTCCCAATTGTAACACTGTCCAGTGAGGAGTCAGCTCCAGGTTCCTTCCCCAGGTCTGCACTTTGCACAAGACTTCAGAAGCAGCTGCTTCCAGAACTCTGTAAAAAGCACAGATGCAAAAAGGAAATGGGGAAGCCCTACACAGGCATGGTCGAAAACATAACTTTCTTTCTTCATTAGGGAAAAAAACAAAAACCATCACACACACCACTTCCAAATGCTAGAACATGCTGTGAGATAAGCATCACCTTAACCAGTCATTTGAATTAAACAGACAATACACTTTTAAGTCCAGCAGAAGCATCCAAGGCAGCAAAATAATGGACAGGTTATAAACAACAGAAACTATTTCAGACAAAAGCATTGCCCACCACAAAAGACCAAAGGCCCAAAAACAAAAGGAGGAATGCTTGAGTGACTGTCTTGCCAGGCTTGAGTCACTACCTGAAGTGGTGGCAGGTAGAAAATACTCCAAGATGTAACACAACATGATGGCAAATTCTAACAGAAAGTATAATGGAATGACCTTAAAAAACATGATCTAAATAATTCTGTGTGCAGTCATTACGTGCAGAAAATCTTGCAGCCAGATTCAAAGGCTAAAGGTTTACTGATGAAGAATTTCATCAGGAGAAACCAGAAAGAACAGACAGACAGTGGGAGAGTCTGGTACCACCAAAAGGTACTCGCTGTACCTTCCTAACACAGCCCAGATAGGAAAGCTGAACACTTGGATACATCCTAGTCCAAGGCATACAAAAGGAAAGAGGATGCAAGGAAAAGCTCAAGGTGACTGTGATAGAAACAGGAGCAGAGAGACACAGATCTGTCAGACTGCAAGGAACAGATGTGGGAATGGGCTGGGACCAGCCATGGTTCAATCAGGGTGGCCAGTGATGCCTGACTTTGTGTGTCCACTGTGAACACAGCAGCACACGGAGCTGCTCTGCAACCAGGAGAGAAACAACAGCCACACCAGAGAGCTCTGCCACTGCAGCCAAGGATCAATCTGGTGTGAACAAAGAACTACAGAAGGGGTTAGTAAGCAATGCATGGATAGGCCAGCAGCTGCTTTTTCCGTATTTAACCCTCTACTCTTTACAACGTTCTTCTCAAGCAAGCACTATTTTTTGTTGTCCCTATTAAAGAGGAACTGCAACATTAATAATCCTTCCTTGGGGCGTTAAAAACCACATTAAAATCAACCCAAGCTGAAGCAAATACAGCAATCCCTGGCCTCCACACCTGTATATGGTCCACTGCACCACAACCCTGTAGTTCCCATCAGTCCTCTAACAGCAGGAAAGTGCTCCAAGATTCATTTTCCAAAGCACACAGCAGGATCCTGGGACACACACACCCATCACCCCCTGGCAGCACCTTCATCCTGGGCATCGTCACTATGACACCTCACAGAGGAAGTAATTTCTAAACACAGACAGTTTAGGTATCTCAAAACTGATACTTATTGATGCAAACATTAACACATGCCCCATTAAAAATGTTAATAAGAGTCTGCAATTCTTACCTCTCTCCCAACAGCTTGCTTGAACTTCAGTGGTTAGAAAATGACACTGCTCACAGGGTTCACCTCTGAGGTACCACTACACCCAACCCAAACAGGCCCAGAACTCCTGTCCATTGATTTCACAAATAAGGCAGTTTTCTTTCTTTGTTTTTGGTGGGTTTTAAGTCAGCCTCATATATCCAAACTATTAGAGACAGTCTATGTTGTGACAATACCAACAAAAAGGACAATTCAGGACACTTCATCTTATTCCAAGATGAGGCCACTGCCAGCTGCCACAGAGCAAAACCAAAATGAAAATCTGACATTAACTGCAGCTGGAAATTTTAATATTTTTATTCTGCCAGTCCACTGCAGTTCAAGGCTTGTCAGTGTTTCCATTAGCAGCACAGATTTTATGCATTTATGACTTGGCAGTACAAGGTCAATACAGACTGTCTCTTGGAATAAAGCACACTCCCCACTGGGAAGCAACCACCCACTTGTTCTGCTGTGAACTACAGCAGCAGTCATAAAGGTTTGAAGTTTTCATAATCTCCACTAATGTGTATTTCGCAACACTTACAAAATCACCACAGGCTGATATGCAAGAAATAAGTATACATGTAACTCAACAGCAAAAAAAAAAAAGGGTTTTTTGCTTTAATTGCAGCTGCCAGTTTAACAATCCTCAGAGAACGCATATGTTTACAAATAAAAATCTCAAAATTCTCTAGGTACAGCAATATGTGATGCAAGAACCATTCTTTCTACCCAGACAGAAATCCAACACATCTGAGCTCGTCCACAGGCTCAGGATGCCCATCAAAGCAAGCAGGCAGTCCTGACCTACTTCTGAGGCAGCAGCAGGAGCAACATTCCCACCCTCAGCCCTGCCCACCCCTGGCTCCAGCAGGGACAGCTGCATCCTCCCCACTTCCCTCGCCAGGAGCACTCCCATCAGCCAGGCACTGGAGATGGAGAAAGGAGGTCAGATCGTCTGAAAGGCCACGAGTTAAAAATACAAACTCTATTCCTGAATTATAGGGCACGGGCAAGTTCATTATCCAGCAAATCTAAATCCCTAGCTAGAGTCTTCAAGCAGAAATATTAAGACTTCAGCTGCCATCTCCTTCTATCTATGCCATTATACAAAGAACAATCATCTTTAGACTTCTTACATTAATTCCACTGTAACATCAGTTTGTGCAGAAACGATGTGCATTACCCTTAGTGGCTGAGTACATTTTAAAGCTCTCAAGCAGCAGATAATGGTCTCAATCTCTAAAGAGGCTGAGATGAAGAATGCACAAAGAATCATGTCTGAGCCTCTACATATGATTATGTTGTCTCTTTTCTTCCCTACCAGAACAGCAATAAAGAACCCATGCACTGGCAAATTAAGCCCATGACTCGTTTTACTGAGTAGAAAAAAAGTAACTCAGAACTGAACCTGTCATTTAGGGGAGAGGGAGGAATTGGAAGCTTGTGATAAATCTCCAGGCAATAGTTTTGTTCTCAAAGTTCACAGCCTGCAAAATCCCATCCCTAAAAAGCCACACAGAAATTTGAGTGTATCTAAATACATATAAAAACCTTTATAGCTGCCTACAGAAAAGAGGTTGTCAACCATTATCTGTTCAAGTGTAATGAAACCTGGAGCACAAAAGTCTTCCCATAACTGATTATTTCAGCACCACATTTCCAGTTTTAGTTACAGCAACAGACAGGCAGGCACAGGGCAGCCTTAACAGCTCTCAGTCACATAAATCTTAGATATCCCATATCCTTTCATTTTGCCAGTGTCTCTTCCTTGACTTCTCATCCTCAATGCAGGTCCCCAGAGGCAAAATATTTAACAAAGGCAAAGAAAGAAAGACGAGTAATGTGCAGCTATTCCTATCTGTCTCATTACTTTACATGAACTAAAGGGAAACATCAAGAAAGTGTATGAACCAAAATAGCTGAGAAGCTCCTCAGCTCCTTCCCTGGAACATTCAGGAGATCAGAGCAGGTTCTACCTCCCAACACAAGAGCTTGGCTGGGAGAGGTCAGAGGCTGCCCCTGACTCTCCAGAGGATTAAATATAATTCTTGAAAATAGAAACAAATCACCTTAAAGATGAAAGCAGTTACCATCTGAAGAATGAACAAGCTTGATAACCTTTGTTTTGCAAGACAACTTCCCTCCTGGAGAGTTTAGCATGTGCCATGGGCTGATTTTTGGGGCTTAATTTATGGTTGAAATAGGGAATGTTTAACACTAAACATGCTGGGTTTAAGTGCTGACCCAGGACCAGGCTGAACCAACAATGAGGCAGCATCACTCCCTGCCTTTGCCTCTTTATACTCTGACCTGTTGCCTTTTATTAAATCACACCCACATCACACAACAGAGTTTAACAAGTTACCAACATTTTTACACGTGTTATAATCTATGCTAAATACAGATCTTTTAATCATACTGTCTCCTTTGTGTAGGAGGTAAACAATCATCAATCAGGCAAGGTACCACTTCTTCCTCACAATATGGGGAGTAGGTGGGATCCCTGGGAAGCATAAAAAATTTACTGAATTACTTCAGACTTACAAACTAAAACTTGAGGCACTGAATAACTGTAATACTTGAAGGTCAAAAATAGAGACAGCTGGACTTTCCTACATTGGTAACACTGCACAGGGAATGTAGAAGCAGGCTTGAAATTTCAGATCTAGATCCAGATTACATATATATTACTATACATGCATAGAGTTTTTTAGAGAAGTAATTCCATTTTGCCATGGAGAATTGGATACCTATAAACTTTGTGCCAAGCAAGTGCCAAAACAGATTCTGACATGCAGTCTTGTTAATACTGGCACAATACAGGAGACCCAGAAAAAAACACCAAAACCCAGATGCAGGAAAGCACAGCAGTCAGCTCACCAGGTCTATCAACAGCAGAGCAAGGAATCCTAAATTAACAGGAGTAGCTAGAGGAAGCACAGATCTTTACATCAGTGTTTCCAACCATTTAATTAAGAAAAATATTTGTTTTAAAATACTTCTGAAAATAATCCCTTAAGAATATTTTATGGTGTTGCCATGTTTGCAGCCAGATAAAACCATCTTAAAATGCTGATTGCATTTCTTCTCTATCATATTTACTAATATATATATGAAAATGTAATTATATTTTTTGTAATTGTTTAACAGAATAACAGTTAATGTCCTGTCAAGCCACAAAATAGTGCTTTAGATCAATGGAACCAGGAATCACACGTGGCAGAGGGCACGACAGAGACCCAGCTCCCACAGCACGTGTTTTATCAGCTTCCCCCACATGGGAAGGCAGGAAGATCCTTCTTTCCCTTCTCCCAGTTAAATGCCTCTCTTGCTGGTCCAGAGAAATGTGGGATCCAATAACCATTACAGGTTCAGCCTGATGTCTAACTCACAAAACCCCTTGTTCCTTCTCATCATCCTCCTGTCTTACTGCATCCACTCTGCTGTACTCAGCTTTGTTCTTCCCTGCATCCCTTCTCCAAAGCACCCATCTCTTTCCATTCCCTGTAAAATCTCCAGCACTTCACCCATGCCCACAAGTTAAAACATTGACACCTCTACATCCCTTCACAAGCCTTGCCTAAGACACAAAATTAAATGCTTAAGAGACTGTCAAATAAGGGCTAAAAATATAAATCTCAGAGTCTCAGTGGAGATTAGAAGAGGTTTAAAGAGTAGGTTTTACCACAGATTCATACATTAACGTTTTAAACTGAAAATGCATCTTGCTTTCTGCTCCTGGTTTGTAAGCAGCTATGTGACAGCCCCATCACCATCAGTTTCTAACAGTGCAAAAGCTTATTACATCAAGTCCAAAGCTAATGAATTCACATACATACACAAAATATTTTTAGGAAGCAAAGAGCATCCCAAAAGCTTGGTAAGCCTAGAAAATATTTATCACAAACTTTCAGATCAGCTTATAATATTTTATGAATCAAAGAACACATACATTCAAAATTAAATTTAATACTGAAAACACTACAGTAAAGGAGACCTAACTTCCCCCTCCAAAATGATGACCCAACCAGAAACAAATTCACAAGTGGTGCAAATGGTAGTAGATGACAGGCCAGAGATGAGCTATCCTCATGCAGGTTTAAGCTTCAAGTTCACATGCAGATTACTTCACCTCATAAGAAAAGCAAAACAACAGATTTAATATTAACTGTGCTGGGTGTACACAGACATTGATTTATTAGACATATGGCAAAGCACTGAAATTAGAGGGCTGGAATGTACAGCCAGAGCCTCCTGGGATGTAACAAATAACTTGTTACAGCACCTGGATAACTGACCGCTTTGGTCTTGTTACATATGCTGATTCCAGAGGGCATGTTAATGGCTGTATTTTAGACTTCTGTACACAGGGAAGGTCTAAACTTAAAACAAACTTTCCTGCACTTGCCCACTCAGTCACTGCTGCCCCAGACAGCAGCAAGGCTTTGTGCAGTTTACTGCATCTCCTGATGGAGCACACCCTGTTTGGAGCCGCCAGCCAGGGAATGGTTGCCTTGCTCCTGTGCTGGGACAGGAAGTTGTAAAATTACACACAAATCAAGTGTAACAACTAAATAAGGAAGGACAAAGGAGCAGGCTGCTTCATGTGGTTACAGGGATCAGGACATGTACAAACCTGCTGCCTCTTGCATGCAAACCATTACACTCAGAGTAGCCAGGAGCGTGCAGTTACCACAGAGCAACACCACCAGCTGATACAGCATTTAGAAAAGCAAGAGGCACAGGTACAGCCAAGAGACTTGGAAAACTCAAATCAGAGAGGATAATTAGCATATTAAGCAGTATTCACACAAGTCATTAATCATGCTTTATCCTGCTGTCTTTCAAAACAGCACTAAGCTCCCTAAAGTTCCATACCAGCACTGCCATCGAGACAAAATTTAGAAGCTCTTTCCATTTCTCTCATGCTCCTGACAACATAATATTTAAAGAATATGGAATTTATATGTTAAAATATTAAGTATTACAAGAAGCATCAGTGTTTTCCTCATTCTGTGTTCACAGTCAGCCATTGAAGACTTCACAATGCAACAGATTTTTACCCTTACAGTGAAACAACAGTTTGCAAATGCAAAGTGAATATTGACAGATGACTTTCTTAAACATCTTAAAGCACAGGTGCTCATCTAAAACAGGGAAAAGGCCACATCATTTCAACAAATTTTCTGCAGCCAAATAGTTCACTTTTGAAGAAAGCATCTGTGATATTTCAGATCTAATAGTCCATCAGGATAAATGATGCAAGTAGTCACTTCACTTTCATGCTTTCTCTAAGCCACATTCCTATACTGCCTCGAAATGGGAAATATTTCACACATCCCCAACCAACACCAACAAGGCAATAAAACTCCTCTGTGTGACAGCCTGAGAAGAGCACCTGACACACAGGTAGCCCCAAGTGGCTGTGTGGGCACTGCTGTGCCAGCACCAGCAGCTCCAGGGTGCAAAGTCTCAGAGCACCTGCAGACTCAGACACACCTCGACTTCCCCTCTTGGTGCCAGACACAGTCACCTCACAGAGGGACCTCCCAGGGTATGGACCCAAGCAGTCAATCCAGTGGTTCGACTGGAGAAGTCACAGGAATAAGAAGAATCCATTATGAGCTCTGAAAGCCAGCAAAAACACCCACAGATCAGTGCCACTGGCTATACCTGTCAATGTTTTCAGTTGATTTGTTTTTCTTTACTATTGTTTTTAGCAACAACAGTTTCCCCATCATAAGCAAGGCTCACCCAAGCCATTTACCTTGACATTCCAGGTGGAAACAAACTGTTTCCTTGTTTATTCAGGCCAGAACAGCTGGCTAGCAGAGACCTGTCTCTCACCCCACAAGCCCAGGAATCATTATCACCATTGTCACACATCCCAGACACGTGCTGGTGGATGGGATTAGCAGGAGCAGCTCAGGGAAACCCACAAGGTATCCCCTGAACTGGCACTCTCCTCCAGTGGCCCTATTTTCTCCAACAGCCTGAACAAAAATCAGCAGGAACAACGGGTGGCACCATAGTATTGGCAAGAGGTCTTAAAGCACCAAATGCTCAGCTTCACTCCTTGCCAGGAGACAAGGAGCCACCTTACACCCAGAGCTTCTCTCAGACTCAGCACTGAAACTGAAATTACTTAATATGGCTTTCAATCTTGCATGTGATCTTTGTTTCTGAAAAACAAGAACTGCCAGCTTCGAAGTGAACATCACCTCCTTCCCAGCAGGGCTGCCTGTCTGCCTGGGAGGCTGTGCTGCTCCCAGCACCCAGGGCCACCTCCTGCACAGCCCACTGCAGTGACAGCTCCTCCAACACAATAATAAAGCAAAGGAAAAGGCTGGATAAGCTGAAATATCACTTGACCAACAGGACTGATAAATCACTGCTCATCTTATTTTCTCCAAGTCTTACCTGGATGCAAAGATTTTGGACAGAATGCTTAAAGGAGCAGACACCAACATTTTGCACATAGGTGTTTTATTCTGTTCCTCAAATACATCCTACTTACTTCAAACTAAATGCACATGGCTTAACCTAGATCTTAAAAGTTTATTTATTAATCTTCATTTTTTAACTGATGTTATTGCACTTTTTAATCACGCCCAGGTTAGAATTAACCTAGAAGAGTCTGTGTTGTCCACAACCCCTCTCAATTCCATGATTCCTGTTTAAAGTGCTGGATGAGGTCAATTTCCTGCTTTTGAAAAGGAATTAAGGAAGATGCTATGCTTGAAGGAGCTTTCAGACAAAACTTCTCTCACCGGTTCAGAGCAGACTCGGTGTTCAGCAGCATCCCCCAGGGAGGGACACAGGACACAGGCAGCAAAGACAGGCTCAAGAAGGTAGGGCAGCTGTGCTGACACTCCAAAGGGTTGGTCGAGGGGTGATGAAAAGAGAAGGAAAGGGGCTTGAGCTGTGTTTTGTTTACACAAACACATAAACCAGGAAGTTGAACAGAAAGAATCACCTAAAAACAAAGAATCCTTTTGAAAAGGAATCCCTCCTGCAGGCACCACAGTTGTCAGCAGTCTCTAATGTCTCTCTGTACTACAGATGGGGACATGAGCTAAACCAACCCCAGGTAATTTTAACACACAAACAATTGTAACACTACATATTTACACCATATACTAAAAAAAATCCTAAAAATCATATTGCAAGCATAACTTTCAAATTCATGCTGTTCACATTCATTCCCCTGAAAGGCAAAGTCAGTCCACAATATTTGATGTTAAGAACATACAGAAAGCAAAGCAGGCTTACCACTTCCCAGGACATATTTGCTCGAACACGCCCAGTGTTGCAGGGTTTTTTTATTTAGGGGGAGGAAGAAAAATGTCCCAGTGAGCAAAGTTCACGTGTCAGCCTGGCAGGGAGGCAGGCTCCGAGCTGGGGCAGGAGCAGCTGCACACACCTGGGCAGGCAGGAGGCTGTCCCTGCACCAGCTCTGGGGCTCAGGGGCTGCATGGCCCACACTCACTCTGAGAAGTGTCCACTTGCTCACCACACTGTCCCCCCAGCCTGCTGGCAAACTTCTGTGCCTTAACTGATGAAAGTACTGATTAATCTGTCCACTGCTCCTCCCTCACCCGAGTGCCTGCCTTGAGCTTATGATCAAACTGGTTTTACTACCGTGAAAAGCCTCTTACTCACAATAAAGCTATTTACAAAACTAAGATAGCAATACATGAAAGAAAACAAGGAACTTCAGTTCTTAAAAAAGACTTCTCAGCTATGTAGGAACAGAAACCTTCAAAAACGAGCAGAAGACCAAACCGTCACTTTCAGTTATCAACACAAAAGGTGTCTGGAGAGTGAAAAGAGCTACTCAAAACAAAGAAACCAACAAACAAAAACGACTCTTAGCCCATCTTGTCAAAATAAATGCAAAAAAGGAGTTAAGATTGATTGGGCCAGAGAAAGAGGGAGGTCTGGGGGATTTCCTGAAGGCGGAGAGTCCTGGACTCTTGATCTTTCAGAGAACTATTCCTGTATATTATATAAAGTCTACAAGCAAACAGAAATAAAAACCCAATCCAAAACCAAAAAGTCTTACACATTCCACACACCTTAGTATCTCCAAAAACCTCACACATTCCATCTAACAGCATTACTGCACTTGTCTAACCCATACTGGAGATAAATGAATGTGTGCACGTTTTTCACTGTGAAGGATTTTAGAAAGGAAAAGCTACTCTCAAAGAAAACAATCACAGTCTGCTACATTCCACTGCTAATTCCTTTCAGGAATTTATGAATCTGTTTATTTTAAATTGCCCATACAGGAAGAAGCAGGAAAATGGCAATAACAATAACAATGTCAGAAACAAGAACTCCAATTCAACCCCACTCAAAGAGGATATGCACACAGTTCAAACAGGAATTTCACACCAGGTTTTGTTAATAACATTGGAAATGTGCACACTCCAAAACCCAGCACTGCAATACAGACACAAAATCTCTAAGCACTGAAAAGTGAATTCAAGGAAATGAACTTCACAAGTAGGCAGTGTAATTGCTTGTACTTTTTTATTTCACCTGCTGTTTTCAACTATACATTTACCACCATCTTCTGGTTTCAGGACTGCTTTGGACATCCCACTCACTGACTTCCCTCCCTACCTTTACAACACCTCCCACTCCCCATCCCAGGCAGTGACACTGCCCAGCAGTATCTGAGGAGGTTTCAGAGGCTTCATAGGGTTCCCCTCAGCTGAGTCTACCTATTCTCTTCTTTTAAAGCAGAATTATGCAAGTTGAAGTCAGCACCAAGAACTGCACCTTTTGGGACAGACCACCTCAGACTGCTGGTTAACCCATCAAGTGATGGGCTCACAGAAAATCTCCAGATCCCAGCTGGCACCAGGAGCCAGGTACCATCAATATTCTCTGATATTCTCCAGGATTTCCCCATCAATAGGCAGAAGGCTTGGGTAGAAACCAATAAAACCCAACCAAAAAGTTACCAGAAGATGTTATAAGGTACCAAGCACCAGAATTACATCATTATCCACAGGAAGCTTACATACCTTCCCCACAGGAATATTTCAGTCACATAGTGCTTGGCTCACCCACACTGTACAACAAATCAACCCATTTGAAAACAGTCTCAGCTTCTTCTGCTGCACTTCTGATAGCAAAGACCCAAATGCTACCGCTACATGAAAGAAACCTACTACCACAATTTAAAATTATTTTGCCATGTTTAGGGGACGTGAGAAATAAAAGGAAGACAATCAAAAAGCTATTTCCTGCTTTAACAACTCAAAATGAAGCTGACAGCTCTTAGTCATACTTCAAGCAGAAAAGATGCATTTGCTAAAGCATGAGAAGTGGCATAAAATGTCATTAAATCCAGTGTATGGGCAGAGCCCAGGAGGAGGGAACAGAAGGGGACAGATCTGCTGTAGCAGTATGATACAGTCTGAATCTGGGGCATCCAACATAGCCAGGCAACGTGCAGCAATAATCCTCCTGCCCACATTTTGCTTCTCCTTCAAACAGGCAAGAAGCAGCCTTGTGCTGCCTCATGGCCAAGGACAGCGTGCAGCTGGCACCAAGTCAACCAGATATTTTCCTGCCCTCACACAGGATGAAAAAGAGACAAACTAACAAAATTAGCACGAACAAACTAGCTGGAATTAGTGCCTTCCCCCAGTTCTCCTGCAGTTCCTGAGAAACAAAGGCTTTTATTTCTTTAAAGAAAGCATTTATCCTCGCTAATGACATCTAACATTTGAACACAAAAACATGTCTATCTTCACCCAGTTTAATGTCATATTTATGATGTTTTTAAATTTTACACACGAAGGTAAATCTAGTGGGTAACACATACAATTTCAGCTTCAAATTTTAATCTTTTCCAGATCAGCACAGATTATAATTCAGCATCCATAGACTGCATGGAGAGATTATATCCTGGCCTCAGTTCAATTCTTAACAAACCAGTGTGTATTTATGTCACCAAAAACACATCAGAAAATTAACTGTGCCATACATTCAGGCCAGATCCCCATTTCAAGCATGAAATTTTACTCATAACAGGTGAGTATAAGATGATCCTTTCAGGATGGAAGAAATATTCAAGTACAGTCCCAGAATTTTGCAACCAAACATGTAAAACTTGGTGCAACCCTTAGCCCTGTCCATAGCAAATTGCCCTCCCTGGTCACATTTCTGTCCTCTTTCAGACCTTCATGCTCCTCTCCCCTCCCTGTGGGCCACGAGAAGTCAGCAACACTCCTTGTTCCTACCCCTCCCAAAGGCGGTGCTGAGCTGCTGCTCACAGCAGCCAACAAGTGAATCCATTTCTCGAGGGACCTTCCTCACCCACAAGGCTGAAGTACAACCCTGCTCCAGCTCCTTCCCAGCTCCCTGCAGGAGGTCACCCACACCCTGCAGGTGTTACCATCAGCCCAGGCCAAGCTGGGCCATTGCAGTTTATTTGCTGAGGCTTGGTACTTGCAGCACTCTGGTCACAGTAGCATCCCCCAGATCCTGCAGTGTGATCCAACAACTTATCACAGCAGCAATTGACACTGATTCCCGAGGAGGCAGAAAAAAACCCTCACTATTCTGCAACAGCTTTCCCAGAAATAGTCTCTCAAACTATCAGTACCTGTAAGTTAACTTTTCAGAAGAAACTGTAATCAAATTGGCCGTGAAGAAAATGCACAACTTTCACTTCCCCAGCAATTAGTGCTTTCCCACGATCTCATCACTGCACAAGTCTTCTAACCTGAACAAACCATCTTTAAGAAAATTTCCCAAGATCAACCTCATAACTGCACTCAGCTCCAGCACCAAGAAGGCAAGTTACCCCTGTTGTCATGAGTAATTTTCTTCTGCACAACTTCCCTTCCACTTCTCCAAACCCCTACCACCTTCTAGAAAACTGAATTACTGGCCCCTGTAATTCAGGATATAGATCATGCCATGCATATATGAACAGCTGGAGAGTTCAAAATACCTGCAGCTGAGATGCCAGGATGGAAGTAATTTAAAAGAAAGTTTGTAAAAGCCACAGCTGCAGAAGGGAAAGAAAACACCCAACAAGTTTGGTAGCTAAGATGGAAACGTCACATCCAACCCCTCTCTGCTGGTCAGGAGTAAGACAAATTGATGACACACAAACCAGGGAAGAGCCTTGTCTGATCCTTTCCTCCTAAACAGCACTTGAGTGCTAATGAAGAACATCGGCACAATAATCATCAAAACACCACTTGGGGTCAAATTACTATTTATATAGGAGTCAACCCCCAAAACTGACTTTGAACTAAATTACCAACAACTTGAAAATGTTAGCGAAGTGAAAAGCATTCATACAAATTTTTCCTAGGTAGAAGACCCTCTCTGAGAACAACTGCATTATTCCCACCAGTTTTAAAAGGAAAATACTTAAAACTCTCCACAGTGAATCAAAAATGAGTAATTTTACTTTTTCAGTTTTTCAGAAAAATTGTCAAATTTAAAATAAACAAGCATAAAGAGGTGTCTGTAGCACTCCTGGATCAGTTCCCCTTTAGGTTTAACCACATTAAAGTACCACAGCAAGGTACCATAGACAGTTCTGGTTTGCAGAGAAGTAATGTCACTTCAAAAGTGGCAGGAATATTTCCATTTGTTTGGACTACATGGAAGTGTTACACCAAGGACTTTGCAGAGTCACAACAAAGGCAGTGCCAGCAGCAGGGAGTCCAGGGTAAGGCAGAAATGCTCCTTCAAATAAAGCAGCTTGCTCCAGGCTGAGGCACCCACATGGGCACAGCCTGAGGATGCAGCTTTTCATTATAGATGAGCTGACTGTGACCCCATTTCCCAACTCTCTTAAAACTGGATGACTTCTGTAGGGGCAGGTTCAGGGGTTTTTTAATCAGTTCATCCCACTAAAGCAGGTAACCATGGCTACAGACAACTTGGTGCACTGCTGAAGTAGGAGGGAGACAGAACATACAGGGTACAGACCAAGAGAAATGCTAGAGTGAATAAGAACTGACAGCAGAACTTCAACAAAAAAACCATCTTCCAAAGCATATTTAAAAATGTCAGCACCTAGAATGTCTTCCCATTAAAAAACCCATCCTGTTACAAATACAACTGATGTGTATTCCAACCATTTCAGTAATAATGAGGCTGCCCCACAATCACAGTAAAACCAAGCCAATGCAGAAAACTCACCTTCACAAAATTGTCAGGGAACATGCCCCTTCTGCCATTTAACTCCCCTTCCAACCATCCTTCTTCTTCCAGTTTTCTCACATTCCTGATGATTTCCCCAACTCGGATCGTTAGCTCATCATCATGCACTGCATCATAGTCATATTCCACAATATAGTCCACTAAAAAAGAAAAAAAATGCACAGTGAATGCAACCCAGACTTGGAAATGCAACTTGAAAGCCACACATGTTCAGAAGGCAGAACCAACAAAGAACAAGTGTTTCCCTCACAGCAATGCTCACTTGTGAAGTGTAGCATTCCCAACTGGTTTGGAGAGGTGGAAAAAAATGGACTCTCACCTATAAGAATAAATTAAGGAATATGACACCAGGTCATATTTTGGTGGTGGTGAGTAGGTTTTTGTTCATGTGTGGTGGGAGGAGTTGCTGGCAGTGTTTTTTTTTTTCCCCACCAAGTTCCAGCTGAAGATTTATCAATTATGAATCACTGCCCACAGGGCAAGTGCTTCTTAGTGCACACTTGGGGCCAAGGATCAAACACTGTATGCATGGTACACACTTGGCAATGCGTTGTTAATTTTCATACCTGAGCCTGCTACCATGTCTGCACAAACCTGATTGCTACACACAGTATTTCTGCAGGTTTGATCCAAGAAAGGTATACAGCCAGAAGGTGTGTGGCTGACAGTATCATACAACTTAAATTGCACAGGTAAGTAAAAAGCACCTTCCCTCAGCATCATCCGGTTTGTATGAAGTAGAATAAGCACGTGAGCTTTACTTTTGATACAATTAAGTTTACTCAGAGGGCCACAGCAGTGTATTCACACATTTCTCCATCTGTTGCACAAGGTCCATGAGAGTTACTTACTAACAGCTTAAGGCTTGTTTGGCAATAAAGATTTATTTGTTCATCAAGAAATTCTGTTCATGGCAGAAACTTCCACAAACCTGCAGCAATCAAATAATCTTCCCTCTCACTCGTATTCAGTCAGATATCCAGGCACTGCCCAATGTTAACATTGTTCTCACAGAAACCTCCCTGTCCTCTGCAGATCACAATAACACACACAAGGACAAGAGCACAACAAAGTTAAAAGACAGAAATCCTCAATGTCTGGAGAAGTTTTTTTTCCCAGGTTACTCTATTTTATCAGTGCATAATAATATCCAACAATTAATTTAAAAATTAAGGAATCAAACGGGAAGGAGTATTATTTCTTTAGTACTGAACTTAGAGCTGCATTAAATCAATGTATAATTCTGATCTGTGGGCAATTTTGATCACAAGTGCAGCTGCAGAGATGGCAAGGCTGCCTATGGATGAAGCCAGAAAAGCCTCAGTAAAAAGGAGAACTACATGACAGTGCCATGAATGCAAGAGAAGCTTGACTTGTATGACTGGCAAACCATTCTCTGAATACACCCACTAACAAAGGAGCCGGTAGAGTATAAACATGAAGACTTAGTTTTGCTTTTTTCCTTTAAGAAACAAGATTATTTTCTTCCTTATGAACAGAAGTCATCACTGGAGTTACCTGCTGGTGATACACACCTGGAACTCCCTGCACACACTTCTTGTACTGTGGACATTTATTTTTGCCAAACATTCTCTGAGCTTGTTTCAAAGCACTACATTCCCCCATTACTGCCTGCAGCAAGCAGAGTTGTTCTGTCTTGCTTCTGCACTGAACTGTCTGTTGAGTGGCTGACATAAAATATTGCCAAACATACAGGAAATTCTGGCAATCATTAACAAGGACAGCAGCCATTCATCACCACAGTCTGGAAATAAAAACATCACCTTCCAACCAACTCAAGCCAGCCATTTTGGAAACCTAGAAATGTATAAACATGTAAGAAATACCCATGTCACATACTTCTCTCATGATAGACTGTTTTGAAGCACATAACAGGTACTGTATTTCAGTGCACACACTGTGGGACAGGTTCACAAAGCTAACCATGGAAAATGGATCACAACAGAGCGTCAGTCATGGCAAATGCTCACAGCAGTGACTCAAACTGCCAAGCACCTGGGCCTTTTTCCACAGCAGCCGTGGATCATCACCCACACTGTGTCAACATGAACCAATTCTACTGAAAGCTTACTTAGTCCCTTGGGAGAGCACTTCTCTATTTGTGTTTGAAATACACAACACATTCATTCTGGTCACCTTTCCAGACTATAAAACGTGGACTCAATCATGCCAACAACCAGCAGAGAATCTGAAGAAGCTCCCAGTCCTCACCCACGTCTCTATGTTCAAACACAAATAGCACTAAACTGGCATCAGCTTCTTCTGCCTGAAATTTAGGTGCTGAATTTCCTATTTTATTTGTCAGTGATACTCAATGCCACCCTCACTCTCATGGATATTTAGATAAACCAGATGTGAATTCTGTTGCCTCATCTGTAAAGTGGAAGGGACTACGGGGAATGTTGAGATAGTTTCATCTCATTCATTTTTTTCATATGATGGCAGAGAAATAGCAAGGAAGTACACATGCCATGTCTTGCTACTACAAGGTTTTCAAGAAGAACATTTGTATTTTGCCTTTCAACATTAGCAAGGAGCAGTAGTTCAATCACTCAGGTAATCCACACTTCAGGGTGATGGGCAAGAAACCACTGTATTGCCAAAACAGTTCAGATTAAATAATTATGCCTCTTGAACATATTAAAGTATAATATTTACCCACGTAAAAACAGAGCCCAGTGATGACAGAAAAAGCTTTTAAGGAATCACAACTCCTTATAATAACAATAACTAGAAATTACATTAGTTGACTGCTTATATTCTGAATGCTTGAACAAATTCTGGATGCTTTAGAATGCTTCAGGTTCTCACTTCAAAACTTTACTTGAGAACAGATGTATTGCAATCAGTCAGCAATAAGTTGGACTCCAGTAACATAATGGTCAGAACTTTTAAAAAAGAAAAATTCTCAACAGATAGAGGGTGCAGCAGAACTCCTCAGCAACACAAACTACCAAACCCACCCATCTTATCTCCCCTCTGCTTTTTACACTGCTTTCTCCATTTCAAACCCCACTCAAACCAATTCCCTGTACCTTAAAAGTCCATAATGATAAAGTCTTGGAGGAAAAATAGTTTTCTCAAGCTTGAGCAGGAACACTGTGAGGGTTACTGTGCTTTTCTTGCACATCCAGAAGCACCAAAGTTCACCTGAGAGGGAGACAACTTTCTCCTGAGTTTCCACAGTATCATCATACAAGGAAGGGCTGAAAGAGCTGGGAAAAGGCTCAGGGAAATCTTATTGATCAGGGTGTGGAAAAGACTGAGCAGTGCTCAATAAAAATAAGAAGCAGTGGGACAAAATGAAACCAAACACATGCCACTTTAACACAAACACACTCTGTCATCCAGCCATGACAGCTTTCCAGCATACTTAGGGAACCCTCCAGATGGCATTTTTTTGAAGGTTCTGACCCACTTTCAGGGGCGAGGGACTGATTAAATCAACAGAGTTAATTATTGAAAAAATTATTGACTGGACATCTGTGGGGGTAGATGGTTATAGCAGGGAGTGGTCTGTCCAGTTCTTGGTTTTTAGTAAGATGACAACCTCACTAACAGAACAATAATGAAACAATTAGGTTGGACATTAGGAAGAAATTCCACACAGAAAGGGTGAAAAGAGTGATTAGATATTGGAATGGATCACCTAGGGAAGTGTTTAAGGAAAGACTGGACAAGGAACTTAGTGCTGATGTTTGGTTATGGGCTGAACCTGGAGGTCTTGTCCAACCTCATTGATTCTGTGATAAATCAGACCAAATATGTCAAAGTCAGCCCAGCCAACAACTACAGACCACAACCAGCCATCCCCACAGCAGAACCAAAGTGTCCTATCCAACAGCACCTTGGCAAAACAGCTCCCACTGCCAGCCAACACAGCAACACTGCCTGCACAAGGCAGTCACTGATCTTAAGCAAAGGATGTCTTCAGCTACTCAGACTCCTCAAGTTGGCTCTTACAGGTCATTAAGGCCCTCTGATAGCCCTAAACCAATAAATGAATCAAGGAAAAGAGTGGAAAATGCACCAAAATTCTAGTGTGCCTGTGTCAGACACTCATCCAGCAAAGAGCACAATTTCACATTCTTGGTGCTTTGTTTAGGATACTGCAACAGTCAGAATACAGTAACCTTTCTGTAGCAGCCAAAAGAAGACATAAACCAGATTTAAAATAAATCCCATGAAAAACACACTTGAATAGCTTATAAAATTAAGATAGAAAAGGGGGGAGGGGTTCATCAGATAACTGAAATCCCTGTATGTAACTGGGAAGCCTCACTTAAACTTGCTGCAGAACTGGAGGGACAGAGTCCAAGGTGAAGCAGCAAGAATTGCTGTTGTGCTCCATAAAGGTCTCTTCAGGCAGATTTTAGGTCAGTTCAGATTCGAAGTCATTTACTGGAACAACAACCCTGGAAAGTTGTGTGGCCTCCAGAAGCACCTTGCCAGCAGAACTGCAGTTACACAGAAACTGAGCTTTTGCTTTTCCAGTTTATCACAACAGAGTTGCTAGATGCCTAAAACAAACCTTATTAGTACTGTTATTTCCACTTGTACATTTATCAAATAAAAACCCCAAAGTTTAGTCTCCTACAAAACCAAGCCTAACAATTCTGTTATTATGTATGGAGTTACAGAGAGTTACAAAGGTATTTCATGTTATAGCAAAGTTTACACTACAGACAAAAGACCACAGAGAACACAATCCTACCCTTTTAACTATCATGCTTTTTTTCACAACTGTTTCAAAGTCAGGTGCTGAACTAAAGGAGAATGCTCCTTCCAACTGCTTTCCCACAGAAATGTCCCTACTATTTATGAGCTATAGGAATTCCAGCTGGTTTAATATTAATATCACAGTATATGTTTGGTCACTTAAGACAGATCTTAACACTGAAAAAGTAGCTCAGGTGTTTAAACACTAAACAATGAAAACACCTCCCCGAGTGTTAAACATACATAGTGGTTATAAGAATGTTTTCTTTCCACTTCAACACCACAGAACTTCCTGTCACCCTGACCTGAGTCACTGATGACAACCCTTAAATAAAAAGGTCTGACAGACTTCCCACTGCCCTTAAAATTGCAGTTCCTGCTTCCAAAACTGTGTGAGCTTTGTCTGCAGAGCTCTCCTGTGAAGACACAAGCACAAGGTGAGCACCGGGGTTTGGCAACCAAAGCCAAATCGCTCCTGGCCAAGAGCCTCCAGTGCTCTCTCTGCAGCCTGGCTCCTCCTTCTGCCCCTGATTCAGCCTCCTCTTCACACAATGGCCATAACACCCAGCTTCCAGAGACCCAGCTATTCCTCTGGGCTACAGATGTGGGTTTGCTCTTCCTCAGCCTGAGTAGGGGAGCCTCACATTTCCCACTGTCACAGAAACCACTCTGAGCATGGTCTTGTGCAATAAAGTCCTTTTCTACCTCTCAAGCCCCCATAACCACCCAATTGAGAAGCAGTCAAGACTGAACCTTAAACAGATGGAAACTGAGTATTCCCTACTTTCCTTCCCATAGTGCCCAATAAAGCTACAACACCTACAGAGAGATGGAAACTCACAAAGTTGTATTTCCAAGACATCTTACCCCAAGGATGCTGTAATCCCAGACTCTCTTCTCTATGCATTCACACAGTCCCTTCCCCTGCTCTGTGCTTAACCAGGAATTATTTATACTAAGGGTGAACCAGATCAAGAAAACAGCCCAAGAGAAAACTATTTAGTGCCAACTTTCTGCAAGTTTATCTCCTTAAGATGTCTCACTGCAGGGTCAGACACGAAGGACTGCTTCAAACCCAACTTAGATCACCATCTACATCCCTGTGACAGCCCAGCTCAGGAGCACTATGCTCAGTGGAGCTCCAAATCACCCCCATTTGTGATGGTTCAGTTCAGCGTGAAACAGTTTCACAGCAACCTGATTTTTTTTTCACTGAAACTAACCCAGGAACACACTGATGAGCGTGAATAAAGATGAAAGATTAATAGGCATTACATCCATGGGATGAGACTAAAATTACAATGATATAAAAAATGTCCAAAACCTGCAATATGAATACGGTCCCTCACACCAGCAATTTCCCCCTACAGATCCACTCACCTTGCCCCTCACCACTTGCTGCTTTGCACAAAGCCAAAATCTGCCATGAAACCACACCCTAACATAACACACAAATGACACAAGGCCACTGGATTCCTGTCAGCTCTGATGGCAGGCCTGCAGTTCTGTGCTGTTAAGAAGCTGAAGGAGGGACAAGTGCAACCAGTGAGTGGAGACCAGGCGGTCTGCACGAACTGCCCAGTGCAGCCAGGAGCTCTGAGTGGCACCGTCCAGCCCAGCAGACATTTCACTGAGCTGGGCCAGGCAGAGCCATCACACTCGTGTTTTACATGGAGGACTTGCAAACAGGTGATCACAAGGGCTACTGCAAGTGTTAACCATCACAAAGGAGGTGTTTTACTCCACAGAAGCTCCAAAGGAGGTCGGTGCCTCCAGTCTGGCCGCTGGAGCAGCAGTGACACAGGGCAGAGCCATCCCCCCTGTGCCTCCTCCCAAGGGAGCCACACCAAGCGTGCCAGTCCTGTGCCACAGTCCCAGTCCTGTGCCAAAGCACTCACTCTGCTTCCTGCTGCCGCAGCTTTCATCCCGTGTGCCAGCCAAGCAAACTCTGCTGCCACAAGGAAGGGATGGGGCAGACAAGGTTCTCTCCAGTTTAAGATAATGCTGACCTCATATAGTCAAACATTGATTTATGGTCTTGTTTTAAGCAAAATACCCTCAGCCATCAGAATTCTTCCATTAGTTTATAGTAATACAACATCATGCCAATGGAATTGAAAGACTTTCATGCCATTCTATGTATTTTCTTTTAAGCATACACAATTAATTCCCAATTTGCTGTAAACTGATTATTCCAGTCGTGGATTATTTCAAAGATGGAGAAGCTAAATCTGGACAATTTATTAGTTCAAGTTGCTGGGCAAACAAACAATCCTTTCAAGCACTAAAGACCCCTCCAATACATACAAATACACAGTGTTGGACCCAAGCTGGTTCTACATAAAACCAGCTCAGCTGTGCCCACCCAATCACTGGAAGCACCACACACATCCTGCTGTCAGCCAGTGGGGACTCCGTTCGGCTGCCAACAGGATTTGCTCTATTTAAAGCAACTTTGTGTTGAAGTGAGGGTGAGCCTTCACACTCTCTTCAACACAGCCTGGCTCAGAAGGCTCAGCAGGTTTGAAGCAGCATTAGATGGGTGACAGCAATCAGCCACTCTGCTGCCAAATTCCCAACAAGCCCCTTCCCTTCCCACTCCCTCAGTACAAGAGCTGACCAGTCAGAGCCAACATCCAATTTATCACAGAATAAGCTGAGTTGGGACTCACAAGGACCATCAAGTCCAACTCCTGGCCCTGCACAGCACCATTCCCAAGAATCCCACCCTGTGCCCCAGAGTATTGTCCACACACCTCTTGGGCTCTGTCAGGCTGATGCTGTGACCACTGCCCCTGGGGACCTGCTCCAGTGCCCAACCATCTGCTGAGTGAAAAACCTTTCCCTGATACTCAACCTAAATGTTTCCTGACCCAACTTCAGGCCATTCCCTCGGGTCCTGTCACTGGGTGTCAAAGGGAAGAGATCAGTGTCTGCCCCTCCTTTCCCCTCACAAGGAAGTTGTAACTGCAGTGAGGTTTCCCCTCAGTCTCCTCTTCTCCAGGCTGAACAGACCAAGTGCCCTCAGCTGCTCCTCACAGGGCTTCCCCTCAAGGCCCTTCTCTATCTTTGCTGCCCTCCTTTGGATGCTCTCCAACAGCTACATGTCTTTCTTACATGGAGGTGTCCAAAACTGCACACAATATCCAAGGTGAGGCTGTCCCAGTGCAGAGCAGAGCAGGACAATCCCCTCCCTCGGCTGCCTGGTGATGCTGTGCCTGATGCACCCCAGGACAAACTGCTGTGCCAGGGCAGCTCAGTCTGCCAGCCCCAGCTCCCATCCCTCCATCATATTAAAAATATAATTAGGGAATTTAAATATCAAAGTCTTCCCAATCAAAAAATCATTGCACTGTTATCAAGAAAATATATCATTCTTGTGGAATAGTCTATCTTTACTATCACAAGTCACTACCAAAAAGGTGTTGGATATGAGATTGTTTACAAGATCTGTTAAAAACTTTGTATCCTCCAGTGCTTATACTGAGGGTATTTTAAACTGCTATAAACACAGCTTTTAGGAAAAAAAGAATGGAGTCAGAATAAACACACAGCACAGAGAAAACCAGCAACAACCAAACCAAAAAAAGGCAACAAAACAGCTTTGTAACATATTGTTTAACTCTCACAATATCCAATATCTCATTTGAGCCTTTGTTTCCCCAGACTTCAGCATCAACAGCCCAGCTACTCTCAGCTTCCCATGTTGATTAAGTCTATGATCTTAAAGGGGAAAAAAATTACCATTGCAAGAGAGGAAGGAACAAGTTGGAACAAAGATGGTTCTGTCATTGTCCTGAAGCATGGGGGTCTCAGCACATTTTATACTTCGCAATGATCACAGATACCTATTGCATCCTTTCAGCATACAGAGCAGGATTATTAGAGACAGAGACTTTTCCCCAAGGTCTGTAGTGATAGGACAAGGGGCACTGATTTTACCTGAAAGAGGTAAATTTAGATTAGACCTAAGGAAGGAACTTTTTATGATGAGGGTGGTGAGACACTGGCACAGGCTGCCCAGAGTAGCTGCAGATGTCTCATCCCTGCAATCATTCAAGGCCAGGCTGGATGTGCCTTCGAGCAACCTGGTCTAGTGGAAGGTGTCCCTGTCCATGGATGATCTTTCAAAGGTCCCTTCCAACCCAAACTATTCTGTGATTCAGGCACAAAAATCTTTTAATGATATTTTTTGTTAGATAGACCACACAAATAAATGAATGAATTGCTGCCATTGGCATGTTCTTTTTCAGAGACAACCTGTAACTTTCACAGATTTCTTGTAATCCACAAGATTTCTCATATCCCTCAGTGAAGTTTCTTTCTTACACTTTCGATTTTACATTTAAGCTGACAGGGGACTCTGCAGAAGTTGGCCAAACTGAAATTAAATTCAGCCACTAAACACTTCTCCCTAAAATACTTTCCCACTGCTATGCCAGTGACATCCCACCATGAACTCTCCCCAGTACAATCCCCAGCCAGCTCCAAGTGCTGCCTGAAGTCTGTCAGAAGGCAACTTCAGTAAAGTTTTTCTTCTTTATTTTTCTGTCCACCCTGCAGTGTCTGCTGTTTTTCCTTACTTCTTCTGTAATTCGCTCTGTGCTGCATCACCCAGTTCTAGCACAAATATTTTCTGCTTAAAGCAACAATCCCTCTACATCCATAGCTTGCCTAAAAAAAGGCAAATAAAAACCAAAATAGCAGTCTACCCTTGAGACAGTGTGAAGCCAGGAGACTTGGTTCTGTCAGCACAGAACTCGTCCATCTGGAAGCTGCCCTGGCATTTTTAGCTTGGGTAAGGCAGTGGTGCATTCTCCAAGAAATGACTCACCACACATTTTTAATAAAAAGTTTGTGTGAGATTTTACAGCCCAGTAAGAATGGCTGAAATAATGCAGAAAATGAATAATTGAAAACACTTAAAAATGTACGCTCTTCCTCCCAAATTATTTCAACTAATGAGAAACTCATTGCATTCTAACAGTGGCCTTCTCAAACACCAGTTTCTCGTGGTACAATTAGCAAGACACTTTGAGAAGGAAACTAAACAATGCAGCAGAAACCCTGCCCTGAAAGATGCAAACCACATAGGCCTCATTTTCCTACTCCAGGCTCCTGTAATTTTCTGGAGAGCATTATAGTGCTTAACACTGTGTGTGACAGAACACAATTGAAAATTGAGTGTTTGTCAATTTTCACTTACCTAAAGCAAATCTCCACACACACCCTCAGAATTTTACAACTGTAGTCACCACTGCCAGCCAGATGGGAACAATGTTTTAGGGATACCCCACTGCAGGTTTAGTAAATCAACTCTAAAAGAAGCATCCCACCATGTCTCCTCCAATACTACCAGAAATACTTGTCTTAAACTCAGTCACAAATTTAATAAATGTTACAACTGTGGATTTAATTTACCCCCTCATCTATGAACACAATTGTCAGGCTCCTCCCTTTATAGCAGAGGACATGAAATGGGCAGTATTGGAATAAAATCTCCACCACCTTCAGGTATTTAATATCTTATAAGGACAGACAAGGTCAAAGTGTTGTTCCTCGGAAGTGACTGGAAGCAGAAAGTGATGGTTTGTGTATTTGGTGTCTCCCTCAGCCTGAGCAGAGCTCACTGCAAGAAACCAGCCTGGAAATGAGAGGTGACACCTGCAGGAAAGGCAGCAAATGTCTCCATAAGCAGAAGTGAAAAAATGCTACTAATTCCCATTGCAGAGAAAACCAGGGATCTTCGAGGCCACAGAAGAATGTATTTTAAAAAAACACACCACATTTTCTGAAGTCATGACTCACTGTTCCATTTATAGATTTATGCCTCTTCCTCTGTTACTTCCCTGAAGTTAATTTTGTAACATCTATTTGGCAAAACATTCAAGGTGAGTCACAAAACACCGAATTACAAATTCTGCTAAAACAAAGCCAAGCCAAAAAGCTCTGAAGAACAAAAGAATCATAACTCATTTATATTTTGTTCAAATCCAAAGCACCAAATAAGTAGTGACAGTACCACAAGATCAACACTATATTTATAGGTGTTCCCTTAAAGGCCTCCCTAGGTAATTAGTTCAGAAAAGTAAGCTTGAAGCTGAATACTCTGTGGCTTATCTGAAAATTCTTTTTACAAAGCCATTTCCTTAAAAAAAAAGGTATTTGAATTTTATAAGTTTTCTTCCTTCAGTATCAGGACTCCACATTACTGCAAAAGCTTCAGCTGCTCCTGCAGATTTTTTTTCCAGGATTCTCGTAGCCAAAAAGGACATCATGATCATAGCTCCAGGTTATGAATTCAAGAGTTACAAAAACAAAAAAGTCTCTGAAAGCCTCTTGGGTTTAAATTAAAACTTCTTTTACGCTGTAAGGAAATGCAGCAATGCTTTGACAGACAGCCTACAATTTGGCACATCTCTAACTCTGAATGACAATTAGTACTTGTGCAAACATGGCAAGAATCTGCCTTTGAAATAAATTTACAGAAACTTAAAAGCATTACTCGGAGCATGCACAAAGTGTTCCCTTCATCTTTAAAAACAGACATGATGCAAGAGTCTGAATGGTCCCAGATTGGGATCTTGCAAAAACCACAAAATATGTGTAGCATTAAAACAGGAACAAGTGTTTGTATCTGACTCCAAGCTGTCAGGTCATACTAACTGTGACATAAAGTTCATTTGCTTTTTAGTGTGGACATTTCAGTCAATACAATTAACTGAACTGCTGATGGAAAAGCACAGAAAGAAATCCTTATGAAATGGATTTTTACAAAAGCCAGTGAAAGCAGCAAATGCTCAAGGGTACCCTACAACCTCAATCAGAGAGTTTTAAAGGAGGTAAAATTGTTTCATTAGCTCAATTATGTTCTAGAAGTTCAGAGATCAAGTCCTTTAAGCATTCATTTGCAACATGTATTTAGAAGCATTTAAGCAAGTCTTAGTAAGACCATGATTTCGATCTGCATGGTTTGCAATGCCTTCCATCACAGCAAAACGAGGTTTGAAGGGACCTCTGGAGGTTACTTACTCCAAACTGATCAGAGCAAGGTTAATCTCAAAGTCAAATCAGGTTGCTCAAGGCACTGTCCAGATAAATATTACTAGTCTTGAAAGGATGGAGATAAAACAGCCAGCCTGAAGACCTTTTCTGATACTCAATTCTCATAATAATTATATTCAACAGGAATTACCATTGTCCTAACTTGCAGGCATTGGCTCACAATTTTTCACTGTCTCTCCAAGGAGGTCGTGCTCTTCTCCAGGCTACACCAGCTTCTTGCACACACATGCAGCAACCTCCCAACCACTCTCACCTCTCCAGTTCAGTGACATTCCCCCTGCATTTGAGGGGAGGGAGGAGCAAAATGGGACAGGGTATTTTAAAACCGTCCTGGGAGTGCCAGGGAGAGGGGAACAACCACTCCCCATGACCTGCTGGCTGCCATCCTGCTCCTGCCCCCTGCTAGGCAGTCAGGTAGTTCATTACTGCTTCAGCACATCAGTCATCCTCCACCTCTTTCACTGGGAGGTTTTTTTAAGGTACCTGGTCATCCTCTCCAGCACTTGAAGAAACCAGGCTTATGTGAGCATCCCTATCTGCCCATTCTCATGTTTCAGTGCCATTAATTCTTCCCCTGCACACCCACTTGGCTGAAACATGCCAGAAGAGCAGCATCTCTAAAATAAGAGCTGTACATTTTTTGTGGGTTTTTTGCAGAGTCAGCACTGAAGCACCCAAATCTCAGTCCTTCCCCAGGAAAAGCCTTCAGGACTGCCCCAACACTCTTGCTCTTCTGACCTGATGGCTGGCTAATCACCAAATATGCAGCCCGGAAGCAGCTACAGCATGTGCTGGGTCTTGCAGAGCTAATTGATACTAACACAAGGATTGGTATTTGAAGAATGTGAGGAGGGAGCTGAGGCCTTACAGGAGTTTATGAAAAGCTGTCTGGGGCAAGGGATAGCGGCTGCTGCTGGAGACAAAGCACCCGAGGCAGGTTCCCAGAAAGCCAAGCCTCACCTCTGCTGTTCTCCACACGGTCACTTAGAGGAGCAGCCTGGGTTTCAGAAACACAAAGGAAATACTCCTGATTGTTCCCACCTATTTCACAACCACAGGCATAACCCTGGGGACTCAACTACATGCACAAAAAAAGTGAAATCAAGACAGAAGAGTCAGCAACATAAACTCAGCTTTTTCAAACACCAAGGTCAGGGTTTACCACTTCAGCCACTGCTCAGAACTGCAAAACCACAACGCAGCAGTGAACTGCAGGATCCTGCAACTCTGTCCTGACAGGAAACCAGCACGGTCTCCTTGCTGTCTTATTCTACTGACAGCACATCTCCTTTTCATAAACAGCTTTATTTCATCTGCTATTCATCCAGCCCGAGGCTTTCTGTTACTACTTATCTACCAGGGCAGGTTTTCTTCTACAGCCTACATATTAGAATCCATTTACATTACAATCCATACATGCATCTTATAGTTCTCTCTCAGTAAGGATGAAGCATTCAGACTGAAAGAGCAAACTCTCTTCCCAGAAAATAAGCATCTAGTAAGATGGTAAGCACATGAAAATAACGGAAAGCAATTTTGCACATTCTTTTAATTGTGCTTTTACTTGACAATCCCACACTGTTAACTCACATACATCCCTATAAGCACACAATGCACTAAGCAATGCCTCCAAGTTCTCCTCATGCTGCAAAGGGTCTCAACTGAGAGTTTCCAACTCCCCTACTCCCTTGCACCACATCCTTACACAGATACTGGTAGGCTGCAAAAGCAGTCCCTCTTATACTCAGGCTTCTCACAATGTAAATATGTCACTGTCATGTTGTTTATTATCACTTTCCACTTCACAGACACTCCCCTTCCCTGTAACACAGGGGTCAGGCAAAGGAAGTGCCATATTTGATTTTCAAGAGTAAATCAGCAAAGTTCATAATAACTTATCCTAAATAAAAGGGCTGCATTCTGTTGTTTGCACTTTTCAGGAGGATCTCCTGTCTCCTTATCTACCATACCCATGAGAGCATGGGATTAACATATTTGCTTTCATCCTCATGACTACAAAAGCCTTGCTCACCTCAGCACTTCCAATGCTCCACTTGCATCTCATTTCACCTGGCTTTGGAAAGCACTAACTCAGCTGAACACAGCAAGAAGGGTTGTTTGGGACACTGAGCCTTCAAACAAGCAGCCTATGGCCCACTCTGCTGACACTCTCAGCTTGCAAATCCTGCTCAATTTGTCAAGTCTTGTACCAAAATCTCTTACCAACAGAATATTCTTCACTTGAAGACTTTGGAAGTGAAGCAGATGGGCTCTGCTCTTCAGGAATGATTGCTTCAGTCACTTACAGAGAGCAGAGCTTTACAGCGACCCCAACAATGTGAGGCTGGAGGAGTGACCCTGCACAGCCTCTCCCTGCTCATTCCCATTTCAGCACCTCTTCCCTCGTGCTGCTCCCACAGCTGTGCTGCTCCAGGGTGTGTCAGTCCAGTTCACTGCCAAAGCAGCCTCTGGTTCTCTTCCAGCTGGATTCAGCCCTGGCCAGTGTCTCAAACCAGATCATCACATGGACACATGACCACCAGACCTGCCAAAAGGGAAGATTAAAGAACACACTGATATCTGCCTCATCCAGGGGATTGACCAGATCAAGAAATGATGGCTCGAGCATTCTCCTGGCAGTTTGTTCTGGCAATTAATAACTTCCCTGACAGAAATGTTCAGATGTTAAAATGAGTGCAAACAGCAATGGGATTTACCTTAAGTTTCAGGCAGACTTATTCTACTTAATCTTGTATTTATTGGTTTATGACAGTAGTAAATAAGCCAAACTCCATAAAAGCATGTAAGCTATGGGAACACTGAAGTCCAACTTGACTGCAGAAAATCAGGATACAGAGGGACAGAGGCCTATTTTTACATATA
Source organism: Climacteris rufus (assembly GCA_013398175.1). Taxonomy (NCBI): domain Eukaryota; kingdom Metazoa; phylum Chordata; class Aves; order Passeriformes; family Climacteridae; genus Climacteris; species Climacteris rufus. The sequence goes on from VZRZ01005362.1 coordinate 797,751, forward strand.
GTGCTCAGTCTTCTTCTCAAAACATACACATTATTGAGGACAACCAGAACCAATATCCACAGAAACATAAAAGGCACCTCAGTAACGAGGTCTAGCTGTTCAGAACTATTTTCTCTTTAAAGGTATTATTAAATCAATAAAAAATTGCAAATTAGAGGCACAGTTTAAAAGGAACACTTGGCTGGCTTAAAATGGATTGGGATAGTTAAAAAAGCACTTTAAAGCTACAGAAAAAGAAAGATGTGAAATAATCAGTTTGGTGGATCACAAACACTTAGGGAAAGCAATTAATGTAGACACTGGGAAGAAACTTAGGAAATTCCAGCACGGACCTAGTGCAAAGTACCTGCAAGTTAAAATGGCAAAGGACAAACACCCGACATCCCCTGACTCCTGACATCCAGCCCCATCCAGGCTCTTGCCCAGGAGCAATGGCTGCAGCCAGAGAGAGGCCTTTCTGCTTGCTGATGTGATGGCAAAGCTGGCACAGGAGTTTCCCACAGCAGGCAGCTCTGGGCTCACAGCACAGGCACTGCACAGCTCTGGCCCTTTCTGGCAGCAGCCTGAAGTTATCTCTGAAGCACAGCCTGGAACTGCACCCACAGCATAACCTCAGGAGAAGGGAGATTACATGCAAAGCAGCCTTAGAACAAATCTGTTCATAACTTGGTACAAGTTCAGACTTAAGTGATGAGATTCTCCTTTACTTCAGGGAAATAGTGGGTTTATTTCTTCAAGCACCAAAGATGGAGACTTCTCCCCCAGTTCCAAAGATGCATTGAATGGAAACAACTTGAAGCATTCTGAGAAATTTGGTTTTACATTTTTCCTGAAAAATAAACAACTTGGAGAAACAAAATTAGGAATTAAGGTATCCTGATATGTTACCAATAATCCACAATTGAACTGAAGAGCTAAAACTGGAAGACAAAAATTTCTCTCAGGGCTGACTTGACAACTGCTGTAAATGTGCTGCAGCTGATAGCAGTGGAAGCAGCATCCTCATCCTCCTCCTGCAACCAGGAGCTTAGTCTCAGTGCCTGGAGAGCCAGCCTGGATGAAAGCTCATTCAGGAAGACAGGGAAGTTTCAGATTGTTTGCTTCACACAAGCAAGGGAAGAGGACAATATTCAGTCATAGGTAAGTGAAGGCTGAGGCTTCAGTGCCAGCTTAAAAAGACCAAACTACATCCACAAAAACATTTGACTAAGGCAAACCACTTAGCAATTCTATCAAAGAGGGAGAAACTGATGACTTAAGACTCTTTAAATAGTAAGTCAGGCAAGTTTCCAGAAACTCAGGCAAAACTGCCTTATTTAAAACTAAAGTAAAAATCATTAATAACTCCCATCACAAAAATCTATTCACAGCATCTGAGACTCTGCTGCTGCAGAAGCAAAAATAATGAGACTGCTCAGTACTGCTTAATTCCAAAACCATTTGCCTCTAATGACAAAAAGTATCATGCTTACAGTGATTTACTTACTGTTAAGGAACACTGCTACCTTAACCCATTTAAATAAATTAACACTTTATCTAGTTGAAACAATGAAAGCAGTAACATTCATTTTGAGTTTCTTTAGCAATAATGTCAGATTAAACTCAGTTTACAATCACAAAGCTCTTCAGCACTAAGTGGAGAGCTCCAACTGCAGCCCTCACCTGTAACCCCACAGGTCAGCACCATGCAAACTGCTGAAATTAAGGAAAAATGGCTCATTTTTTTAATTCCTCAAAATACTATATTCCCATTTATTTTGCTGAAAGCAATCCTGCCCAATGCAGATTCACAGAATGTTGTGAGTTGAAGGGACCCACAAGGATCAAGTCCAGCTCTTAAATAAATGGCCCACACAGGGACTGAACTCATAACCTTGGTGGTTTTAGCACCAGGCTCTGAGCAGCTGAGCCAATCCCAGGGTCATGAGCACGTTATAGGCAATAAATATTCCTTTAAGAAAAGTTAACTTAATATTCTAAATTACCTCATAATATACTCTTTGCAGTGCACATCACCCCAAAAGTGGAAAAATTTAACTCATTTGGCAGACAGACACAAACTATGATTTCTCCCTCAGTCTGATTTAGGACTCTGGCAGTGGCAGGACTTAAATTTCTGTTTGAAAATATCTACAATGCATCATTTTCTTTGTCCAGGACCTCTGAAAAATAAGTATTTCATACTGATTTTATATGAAGAAAGTCGATTCTGCATACAGCTACTGCAATAAAACACAATCCCACCCAAAAACACTCGTTGGCATTAGTCAGAAAAAGCAAATAGCACTGCTGGTGTCACATTAATGACATCAAATGAAATTTGAGGTTTATGCCAGGAAACAGAATCATTTAGGGTAAAAGAAACACTTATTAACATAGCAAAGGGTAGAAAAGAAGCAACCAAAAAGGCAGTTCTAGTGCCTGAGTCCTGGTGTCACCAGTGTGCCAGCTCAGTGATGCTCAAACAGGGCTGTGCTTGCACCACCCCAGCAACAGCACTGGGGAAATCTCATTTTCATCCTCCCACGCCCAAGATAAGGGACAGCAAAGGTCAGGCATTGCCTCCACCAAGAGCTGGGCACATTTTAGATCATCAGCAAATTGACAGTTCAGAGCAGAAACAAAAAGCAATATTATGGAAAGGAAAAGTTAAATATAATTTAGGTAGATTAGAAAATACAGGATGCCAGTTTAAAAACCCACAAACAGCCACTTTAAAAGGAACAGAAGAAAAAGGTGAAACCCCTGCTGTGGACTGAGACAGGTTCTAAGTGCTCAGGTGGCAGTCACAGGTTGGACCTGCTGCTGGAAGTCACTACACCTCAGCCCCCCTAGAAACAGATTTCACCTGATCAACTCACCCACTCCTGTCAAGATGCTTTTAGTCACTTTAAGCACTTTCACTGCTGCTCTTTCCTAACAAATCACTTTTATCAAGCCAGGGTGGGGAACTACCAGACCAGCAGTTGTATGTGACAGCATCTCCAAGGAAGCAAAAGGACTGGGAAGAGCAGAGCTGTGGCAGGCAGAGCAGGACACACCAGGCAGCCACCTCGCTTAGCCCCAGCCACCACACTGTGCCCAACCACACATTTCCTGTGTTTATGCAACAAAAACCCACTAAGGGAAAAAAAAAAACCAAGCACAGGCAGACAATGGAGAAAGCCAGTGAAGGTGAGGAGAATTCGAGGGCAAGGTCCTACCTAGCAGACACAAAAACTCTTAAGAGTTGCTAGAAAAACATAAGAAACCAACACAGCAAATAGTGCACCCCTACATGAAGTTAACACTTGAATAACACAAAAAAACTCTCCTGAACAAGATGAAAACACAATGAATATTAAAATAACAATTCAATAAAGGTGACCAGCAGCTGCAATGACCAGCACACGAGAAAAGTAGATGTAGAGAGACTTCTCAGTCTGAAACCACCAGAGCCACCCACCATTTCTCAACAATACAGAGGAGCTGGGCAGAACAAGGAGCAGCTTTAGGGCAAAAAAAACCTCACACTTAAAGGACATATTTCCCCCACATATTCCCATATATGTTAAACAGGGACTCCCACTGTCACAGACTGTGGTGTTTGGTAAAAGCCACTTTGGTAAAAGCCATTTTTTTGAGCCCCTGAGAGACGGACAACCAGGGACTTGTATTATCTATAAAAAAGCTCTGGTTTTTTATAGAAACCACAAACACCTCTGAGGAAGTGCATAAATTACTAACTACCAGACTGTGGGGTTTTATTAAAAAAAATAAAAAAAGGAAAAAGAAAAAAACAACTTTCCACCAGAAACCTGCTTTCCATATCCTTTTTCTCCCTACTTGTCCCACAGTCAGGATTCTCAGTGCAGAAGCTTTTACATTCTTGGGGAAAAGAAACCCAAGAAACAAAAAAGGCAAGAGCTGAGCTCACAGAATCTCTAGCACCTTTTGATGGGATTTCTCCTGTCTTGACCCAAACTCAGTATCCATGAACTCTTCCCAGTTACTGTAATTTGGTTTCCCAGTAGCTTAGGCACATTATCTTCCAGAGGTCAATTTTACATCACCCTCCCTTATGGTTTGTCTACAATAAATAAAATGGCACTAAGAAAATACTTTGCTTTGGGGGGTCAGTGGAGTAGATTTTTGGGTTGGGGGGGCGTGGGAGTGTTTTGTGAAGGTTTTTTGTTTGTTTTTAAATCCTAGAGCAAATCATGAAGTAATGTTCTAACAGGTTCTTGTAACACTACTGATGAATACTGACACTGTCTCCACAACGTGTTCAAAGTACCCAGTCTGCTCATAAAAACCTTCTAGTTTTCTGTTGGCATCATGAGGTAAGCAAAAGGCTCCACGTAAGTTTAATGTTCAATGAACTTACTCTGTAGAGCAAATATATTTATATTTATTCTGTTGGCAATGAAGAACCTAAAGTATTCCAAAATTATAAAACTTTCTGAGGATCAAATGTAGCAAATTCAAATGTACTAACAGATAAGAAGGACAAATGAAAGCCTGGACAAATTTTTAGAAATAAAAAAGAAGGGGACAATGCATATAGCTAAGAAGATACTGACACAAGTTCAGTGGATTGCAGTATTCCATTGTGGCCATTTATCAACTGCTGCTGGAATATTTCCTTCTTATAAAGGTTAATGGTTGTATGGTTATAAAGCCATATGACAATTAGTCGCTGCAAATTCAGCTCAACCTTCCTGTTAATGTCCAAGCTGCACAGTCACACCATTTCTCAACTAAAACTAGAAAAATTCATCTGTTATTGAACCACAGAAGTGAAGTGGACAGATGTTACAATGTACCAATACACACAACTCTACCTCTCTCCAAATGAGTACCAACACAAGACAGCAAAAGACAATTCAATCAAATGAAGTTTTTCCCCCTAGAACATCTGAGTGCATTTTTCCCTTTAAATAATCTCTCTAGCTGTTCCTACAGTCATATATTGAATACATGTGATTAATCTAGTGCAGAAGGCAAAGAATTACAACGATGGGGCTCAAGGGTGTCACTGGGCAGTACCAGGAACTCTGTATGGTCTCGTGAGTGTCACCTCTGGTCACATCCTCCTCCCCATCCTGCAGACGCCTCAATGACACGCGCTCTTGAAACAGTAATTTCCACCTACCCAGAAACATGAAAGAACTTGTTCCCAAGGCATTTTGTACTTTTGCCCTTCTCCTTTTGGTTCCTCCAGAGTCATACTGGCCTGTTCTTACTTCTCCATAAATCTCCAAAACCCCTGAGTTTGTCCAAGATACCTCAACGCTCCCTCCAAGGCGCCTCTGGCGGGTGATTTCCCTTCCAGGAGCTGACACAAAAGACAAACAATCCCTTATCAACAACCAGCTCCACCATGACGCCAGCAATAAAACAATCAACTAATCACTTCTCAAGGTAAAATGGGAGGCAACCACTACATACAGTGAGTGCAGAGCAGGCTACAGTCAGCTCTTCTTCCAGTCTTATTTTTAGTGATGTTTTATTGTACATTTCTCCTCACTTTCAACCACAAGAAAGGAATACTTGGATACCTGAATAAAGGACAACACCTTCAGAGAAAATCTGTTTAACGGGCTCTGGGATTATTCCACACTCCTTTCTAGAGCTTGGTCAGCGTCCTGGCAGGAACTGTTCTGTAACTGCACAGACACACAAACTGTTATGGTAATAATAACCCACACAACAGCAACACTCGACACAGTGTGTGCACCCACTCAATTCAGTCACCTCTGGAGCAGTAATAACATGCTCATTTACTGTCATCAGAAGAGGACTTCCTTAAGAAAAAGAAACAAAAATACATAAAACCATGCCATAAAATAATTTTATACACATATATACATAATCATGAACTGGACTCAGTCCTTACACAGTATTCCTAACTATATTAATAAAGGATACTAAGGAATTTAATAACCCAGACCTACCATATGTCAATCCTGAGGTATTTCACATTTCAGCCTTACAGCCCGAGTTCAATATGTTTAATTAGCACACTAAGCCTTTATGCTTTAGGAACTACCATCACAGGCCACTACAATGACCTCAACAGATGTTTCTCACTTGCAAATAAGACAACACAGCCAAAAACGAAATAAACAGCACGTCTTACCTATTCTGAATAACCACAAGAAGCATCAAAAAGTAAAATGTTTGGTTTCTATCAGAATTGAAAGTACTAATTTCATGTTGTATTTTCAGATTTCATTTTAAGTGTGTTTTGACCACAAAAGACAACTTCCACTGAGACAAACACGCTGAAAGCAGATCTTGATAATCAGCAGAACACCGGCCAGGAGGAGCTTTTCTCGCTTCACCAGCTGCGCGTTTGCTCTGCTCTTCATTTGTTTCCACAACAGGGAGGCAGGAAAGCTGTCTAAAACCCAGGTATCCTTCCACTTGGAAAGCTTAAAGCCCGTTCTAACGGAGCGGGTTTGCACAGAGCAGCTTAAGCACACACCACACGGAGGGCAGTGGCACCACAGCCCTGCACACCCCCTCGACGAGCACGGCAGAGCAAGGGCTGCAGCACAGGTGGAGGTATCGAAAATAGACCAAGTGTCCGTGCACCGTTCCGGACCCAGTGGGGTCCAAAGTCTCTATAAAGGGGAAGTCACTATAAGCCAACAAGGCTCTTAGAAGCGGTGTTCAAGTCACTCGTTCACACTTCCCTAATGCTGACATTAAAAACCAGAGCCAGCGCAACCCACTGTTTCCAGTGTGACCCTGACCTGGCACATCATGAACACACAACACTCCGAGTCATTCTACATTCGCTCTCTTTAAAAGAGAGTGAGTGCCTCTCGCTTTGGCGGAGAAACGGGCGAAAGCGCAGCTCAAACTGAAGCTGAGTAAAA
>VZRZ01005362.1:805680-841747 GCA_013398175.1 Climacteris rufus
CTCACCACCCCCTCATCACCACCCTTGTCACCTCCTCATCATCCCCTCCTCACAACCCCCTCACAGCTCCCTCATCATCCCCACCACTGCCCTTCTCATCACTCCCCTCATCACCCCATTCATCAGCCCCCTTATCAACCCCCTTCACCAGATCCCTCACGGCCCTTCACAGCTCCCACATAACCCACTCATAATCCCTTTCACAGCCACTCACAACTCCCTCATAACTCCCCTCATCAGCCTCCTCACAACCCCTTCATAACCCCCCTCACAGCCCCTTCATCAGCCTCCTCATCGCTCCTCTCCCCACAGCCTCTCCCAGCCCCTTTCACAGAATCCCAGAATGGGTCAGGTCAGAAGGGATCACAGTGGATCATCTGGTCCCAGCTCCCTGCTCAAGCAGAATTACCCAGAGCACAGGACTGTGAAATATCTCCAATGAGGGAGACTTCACAAACCTCTCTGGTCTCTGTTCAGTGTTTGTTCACTGCACAGGAAAGTTCTTCCTCATGTTCAAGTGGAACCTCTTGGGCACCAATTCCTGCGTGTTCCTCTTGTGCTATTGCTGGGCCCCCCAGAGCAGAGCCTGGTCCCTGCTCTGAGCTCTCCCTGCAGACAGGGACAGACAGGGATGGGGTCCCCTCTCAGCCATTTCCTCTCGAGGTTGAACAGCCCCAGCTCCCTCAGCCTTTCCTCGTCCAGTTGCTTCCTCATCTCCTCAGCCTCCACTCCAGGAGCTCCATGTCTCTCTTGTCCCAAGGAGCCCAGAACTGGACACAGCACTCCAGATGTGCCCAGGGCTGAACAGAGGTGCAGGATCACCTCCCTCCACCTGCTGGCAATGCTGTTCTTGATGCACCCAGGATTCCTTGGGCTCATGGACAGCACTGTCCCCCTCACCACACCCTTCACTCCTGGGGCCACCCCATAAGGAATCCCTGCTCGCCCTCCTCCTCCTCTGGGTCTGGAGCACAAGCCTGATGAGGAATAACTGAGGGAGCTGGAGGGGCTCAGCCTGGAGAAAAGGAGGCTCAGGGGGGACCTTCTTGCTCTCCACAATTCCCTGACAGGAGGTGGTAGCCAGGTGGGAGTCGGGCTCTGCTCCCAGGCAACAAATAATAAAATAAGAGGAAATGGCCTCAAACTGCACAAGGGGAAGTTTACATCAGACCTTAGGAGGAATTTCTTCACAGAAAAGGTGATTAAACATTGAAATGGGCAGCTCAGAGACGGTGGAGTCACCATCCTTGGAGGGATGTCCAGCAAAGTCTGGGCGTGGCACTTAGTGCAAGGGTCTAGCTGACTTGGTGCTGTTTGGCCACAGGTTGGACTCAATGATCTGAAAGGTCTTTTCCACCCTAAGCATCCCCTTGGCCAATATCATGAACCTCAAGCACATGTTTCTGGGCTTGTGCGTTGCTTTCGAAGGGTTTATAGGGTAGGGGCATTTTTTGTTGGGTAGGTTTTTTTTACTTCAGATGCATGTAGGAAAGTGCTCCAAGCTATATCAGGCTGCCACTGTTTAGGTTTTTGTGGGAAACTCAGGAATGAGTGAAATGACTACTTAAAACTGAAGCAATTTAAAGAAAAACCCTGACCCTGAGGGCAAAAGGACAAGTAAACATGGTCTGGTTTTGATGAAAATCAGGGAATATAACACAGCAGGGCTCTCTGAAATGAAAATATTCCCTCTTCCCTGCTGCAGACATCCTTTTATGAGTGGTTCAAAATGAGCCGTTTCAGCCAAGCTCAGGACAAAATTAGCCTGAAAAGAATGTCAAGTATTTCCAGGAGTCAGCTTTTGCTTAGCATCTTTCTCATGGCACATAAACAGAAAATGAGTCAGATAATGAGCACTGAAGACAAAATATGAAGTCCTGAGCATATAAACAAGCTTATACCACACTGCATTATGATATTTTATCTTCTTCACCATACTCTGAGGCAGGTGCTTCCATCTTTTTCAACAGCAGAACTGGGAATGTACAAGTCGTAGTCAGACTTTGCTTGAAGCAGGTGCAGTGTTTAATGCTGATAAATGTCCCCATGATGCTCCCCTGAAGGGGAGAATCTATTTTTCATAAGACTACAACCTCCCTGTACCCCCAGGTTTATAGTACTTAATAAGAAGAGGTTTGGAACAGAAAGGAAACATCAGCCTTAGAGCACGAACTCACTCCCAAAAAAATTCAGAAAATAATTTCCACAAGGATGAATTATCCTCATCTGTCTGCTGCATCACTTTTTTCCACTTCCTTTGCAGAGCTACATGCTTACAAAAAGATCTATTGTTGCAGTTTTTACCTTTTAAACTCTGCCACAAACCTCAGTGTGCATGAACAAGAGGTGAGAAATAAAATATACACAGTGTACATGTTTACAGAGAGTTGAAGGAGCTCTACGAGGACTTCTGGAAGGTGGTCTGAACTAGGGCCAAACCTCATTGCAGTTCATATTCACTCATGCTGATATAAAGCCACCTTTGCCCCTCCCTTCAGCCTAGACCAGGCTGGGGAGCAAAGCCCTGGTTCTTGGTTCTTAGGCTGTGGACTGGCAAGACACAGGCATTTTGAAATGCTGTTTTCTTTCCACGTGCCTCAATAACTGTGGCCAAGGCTGGCTCGAAACTTCTGAGCAGTCTGAGTACAAAACCTGAGTTTTATTCTGGGCCCATCTGCTCAGATGATGATGCACCAGCACCTCTCTGGTGCTGTGCTTCAGCCTCCATCCCCTTTCCTGTACCAGTGAGGCAGAAATGGGATGGCTCCTGAGGGAGTCGCTGTGCCTGCTGAGCCCAAGAGCCTCTTTGTCTGTGGATGACTGGCTGAATCCATCACGCTGCTGAATCCATCACCTGCAGCCCTGTGCAGTTTTCTGTCTAAAGCTGGGCTGTGGTCTGGGAGGTGTGTGGCACTGGCAGTTGTGTGTGCCTCACGCTTCATTGAGTTTGACAACACTTCAGAGCACTGAGGTTTGCAAAAATGCAAGGGTCTGCTCATGTGTAACCCAGCAGCACGGGGACCTGTATTTAGCATTCTCATATGAGTTGGCAATTACAATGCATGTAAGGAAAACACATCTGTGCCAGGCTATTGACTATTTTTGCTCAGCTGTTAAACCATGTGACTACTTCATTTCTTTTTTCTACGGTCTATGTCTGATGTCATGTGCTAAATGCTTATTTACCAAAAATTGCCTTCTAAATCACCTACAGTGAGTTCCTTCCTCATTTTCCACCTCAGTAAAAGCTGAAAACATTTAATGAACCACTTTCCCTTGGATATTAGGCAGTAATTGGTATTTATGCAGTCCTTCAAAAATTGTTCTGCTCATATACAGACAGATACCCAGGGAACACTGGATCTTGCTTTTTATTCAGACATTCCTCTCAGTTCAAGTGTAGAGGATCGATATTATGACTCTATTGAATTATAAAAGTGTGCATTTCTTTCAGAGTATTCTCAAATCCAATTAGGTTCCCAAAAAACATAATTTTCTCGCAAATCTGTTCAACAAAGCTTTTGAAAATGAAAGGTTAGCATTTCAAGTGTTTTATGATTGAGCTTAATGGGAAATCTGAATTTCTAGCTTGCTACTAGAGAGGAAGAGTTGCAACATACTTGCAGATTAAGATAACATCCATTGTTAACGTCAGTAACTGCTATAATTTTATTTTACAAGAGAGATCATTGTATAGATCCTGCTATGCAGGTTTATAACACAAGATAAGAAGGATACAATTTGTCACCACTGGACCTGACTTTTTTTTTCTCTCACAGAAAAAGTAGTAATAATCAGGCTCTTTCTCCAGTACTGCTACACTGAACATTTCACTTGAACTTTTTTGCCACTGTGCACATCTTAAAATTACTCCATTATTTCCAAATAAAGAAACCTAAGCCAGGAACTTTCATAGCTTGTCTCTAGAGTGTAAAAAAATTAGAGGAACTGACATTAAAAAAAAAGTCGTGTGTCAGCTCTTCCCACACTGTGGTTTCATGGACATTTGAGTGGCACGTGCACTGCAATAATTGTACATTCCCCTTTAACCAAACAGTTTGCTCCCAAACATTCCAGCTGAGTTGATTTTCCATGCTTTTAATTCTCTAGTGTGCATTTTTCATTGCAGCAGCTTCTTGCACAACGATATCCATAAAAACGACTGGAAGCAAACAGCCTCCAGCACTAAGGAGTTAAACAGTCTAGACCGTAAAATTTCACTTTTTCTTTTCAGCAGCAGTTCCTGCCAGGTAACATAATGTTACTGAAGGAACAGACAGGACTGTGTTAAGAGGTTTGAAAATTATTTGGATGGGAAAACTCCCTCTGCTGGTTTGAAGCAGCAGCAGATACATTTCTTCTAAAAACATACAAACTGTGGGAAAATATTCATTCAACACACACAGTACTTTTCCCTTCACTGCATACTCAGTGGAGAGTTAATCTGTTTACTCCACAAAATGAGGCAGGGCTCTTAAAAAAAAAAAAAAAAAAAAAAAAATACAAAGTAGTTATTTTGCAAATAAAAATTGTATCAAAATGTAAATTTTCAAGCAAGGGGAAAATCTAAGCTTGCATACTAATCTTGAACCTATTATTTCTTTTAACTGCTGTGGAGAGGGTTAAGTGGGGCTTGTCCAGAGAAGGGAGCGGAGCTGGGGAAGGGTCTGGAGCACAAGTCTGGTGAGGAGCGGCTGAGGGAGCTGGGGGGGCTCAGCCTGGAGAAAAGGAGGCTCAGGGGGGACCTTCTCACTCTGCAACTCCCTGACAGCAGGGTGGGGCCGGGTGGGGGTTGGACAGAACAAGAAGAAATGGGCTCAAGCTGTGCCAGGGGACCTTCAGATTGACATCAGGAAGAATTTCTTAACTGAAAGAGTTGTCAAGCACTGGAACGGGCTGCCCAGGGAGGTTGTGGAGTCGCCATCCCTGGAACTATTCAGGAATCACTGCATGAGGCACCCAGTGCTTTGGTTTAGTTGACAGGGCAGTGTCTGGTCAAAGGTTGATCAACTGGATAATCTTGGAGGCCTTTTCCAACCTTACTGACTCTCAGATTCTGTCATTATTCGAAGAAGCAGAGCAAACTTTGTCTTCCTTTCCTTCCTACCCACTGCAGACACTTCATGATGGGGCATCTGGGCAGCTGGACACTTTGGAACACAGCAGAGCTCCCTCCAGCCAGGCAAAGAGCAACTGCTCAGAGTCTGTCTTGCAGATGGTTGCTAAAGGAGGGTGGAAAACTGTAACCAGCTGAACACAGCAAGGGTCACCAGAATACAGACGGTGATACTGAGGAATTTGTTGGGCCAGTTTTTAGGCTATTGAAAGGATCATGCACTAGTGCTATATTTTTCAAACCATGGAGTGTGGATCAATGCTGATGTGTGAGAACCCAGGAACTGGTCTGCAAAATAACTGAAAATGGCTTTGTAAATGAACCGCACTTGGCATTCTCACACATTGAGCAAGCAAGCACCCAAAATGAGGGAAATTATATGGACACTGGAAGGCTATCCTGATTTGATTTGTCTAACTGGAAACTGTTGTGGCAAGACCACAAGCATGGTTTGTTTTTTATGGGTTAAACTCTTAGATGGGAAGGTCAAAGAACATCAGCCAGCAGAAGCAAATTCCTCTGTCCTTTGTTTCAAGTTGAAGCACTCTTGGACTATTTCCTCCATTATTATCAACCTCTTCAGTCAATCCCATTCTCTTTTCTGTGATCAGTTCAGCCTTGACTAGCAAGTACTGTTCTTTTTCCTTGTGCTATTCCTTTGCCACGTGCCAAAAGCTCCTGTGCCTTACTCCTTGGTCTGAGGACAAGACAGGAGGCCAGGATATGTTTCAGTTCTGTGGCCTCACTGTGACACTTAAAAATACATCCTTCAAATAGGACCCAGTGTTGATTTAAACATTCATAGATGACTGGTTGTCCAGTATAAAACATTTTTGAAGTCCTGAATGAAATATAAGAATTTATAACTTCTGTGGCACAGGTGTGCAATAAAATACTTATAACTGTTGAATCTGGAAAGAAAAGGGTTGGAGGAGAGGGAGGTGTATGTGAAATTCAGGCTAAGTATGGGCAATGATCAATCTTGTTTCTGCCATGAGGCCATTACAGCTGCAATCTGAAAAAAGAGTTGCCTACCCTCATGACAGCTATCATGTTTTTTCTTTGACTTCTCTTCTGAGGATGCAATTCATTTATACTGGGCAGTTACAAACAATTAAAACAAAGCTGCAAAGAGCAGGGAGTTTCTGGAGAAGCTCCATCCACATTATGCTGCTAAAAACCAGCTCTCAGGCACATGCAGTCATTAATGGTACAACCTTCTGAGTAGCCATGTGTTTCAAAGATATTCTGTTTGATTTCAATGCAGTAGAGTTTTCATCTCACAGTTTGGTTGTACATCGCACTGGCCCCAAGAAGTGGAAAAAAAAATCAAACTGTGCTTTTCACTGGCTTTTTTTCCCCTCTTCTCTAATAAGCAACCATCTTCCTCCTTCCTTTCTAGGTACATTTGGCAGTTTGCATTTGTATTATGTCCCTTTGGCAGCGCCTGTTTGGGATTTCCTCATATTAACATCTAGCACAAAGGAATCTCATCTTCAGGCTCCAATGGGCTAATGGTTTCCTTCGGCATCTGAATAAATCAACAGCTGTGGCCTTCAGCCATTTTGTCTTTCCAAAATAAAGTAACAGAAAGCTGCTTGTTGTTGTAACAGTGCTCACACGTGCTCTGAGAGCAGGGGCTGAAGCCTTTTCTTTGCAGAGATGGCTTCTCACAAAACACACAGTATTACCAATGTCATTTTCCCCTCAGTTCATCAGCAACAGTAGTATAACCCTAATTGCAATGATCTGAAGATATAAAATTTGTTCAAAAGGTGGTGGGTTTCAGTAAAACATTTCATACAGAAATACTTGTATCACAGTAAATGCACACACGTTATATGTGAGGGTGCATTTCCGTGTCACAGGTAAGACAGTGGTGTCAACTGAAAGTGCTTTCGTATTCAAATGAGTTTCACTGCTACCTGTACAGGCCCTTTGTGCTGCACGTGTGGTGCCAACAGCAGCTGAGCCACTCACAGAGCAATTGGAACCTGTCACTCCTTGACACAACTTCTCTTTCTGTCTCTCTCCCTCCCGTGCTGGTTCTGCTCTTCATCCGATGGTGTTGCTCAGTAAATTCAACTTCTATATCCAGCAGGAACATTTAAAGCAGGGAATTGTCAGTCTTCAGAGCAGGTGGACTTGCAATTAAACCATGATCAACTGGAATTTTTAAAATTACAAATAAAACCAGTCTATCATCAAAAAGATGGATTAGGTGCAGAAACTCTGCACAATTTACTTGCACTGAGGGAACTATTTTGGGTGTGATTGTCTTGGTTTTTGGGGGGTTTTTTGGTTTGGTTTTTTTTGTTGTTGTTGTTTTTTTTTTCTTTGTGGTTTTGGTGTAGATTGTTTTTTAATAGAAGAACAGCAAAGCCACACCCTGAAAGCTCCAGAACACGAAGTATTCTCTCTTGGGAGCCTTTAGAGAAAAGGATGTGAAGTTACCTGTAAGTTTACGTTTTTCTGTATTGATTTGCCTGAGCTTTCAATGCCATGAGCAGTGTGCTCCCATCAATGCCCTGGGCTTCCGCCGAGAGCCCCAGACAAAGCAGTGCAAACACACTTCATGCCTTAAGCTCAGCACAAAGCCCCTTCTCTCTTCATCCTCCAACAATGTCAGATTGTCATTAATTTTCTTGAAACTGGCAGCCTTTTTGTAAGGGCTGTTCAGCCACTTTTGAGTTTATAAATAGCACTCCCAAGGGGCAGTCAGTCTGTACATCTGTGGAATTGCCAGAGTTGACCAAATACCCACTGTTAGAAAAATGCTGTAATAAAATACTATTTCCCCCGTCAATTCCACAGCCTCACCTATACCATCTGAATTTTGTGTGCTGCTGGAGTCAGTAGATGCTTCTGAGAGATGTGTAACTCTTTCCAGCAAGCTACTAAGTTTTGCAAAATAATATTTTCCTGCATTTTTGGTTCTGAAAGTTATTATGTAAATAACAACTGACAAAAGCATTAGGCATTTCTGCAAGGAAAACATTGCCCAGTGCTAGAAAGGACACACATTTCTCCCTCCCCGGCCCCAGAAAAAATGAAACCCCACAGATTATTTTTTCTGTTTTCAAAAACGTCAGAATTGTGATTGGATCTAATAAATAGGAGATATTTTCAATTAGAAGTGTAAGCTCTCCTCTTAGTAAGGTACTTGTGACTATGAAGGGCCCCTTGGCAACACTTTGAAGGCTTTCACTGATTATTTTTTGTTGTTGTTATGCAGAGTCAGAATTTAGATGTTTATCTACATTCCTGCAGGCTTGTATATCCTCTCCCTCGGGCCACTGATGCCTGCTGCCAAGAATACACAGCAGGTTTTCTAGAGACAGCAAACTCAGCCAAACAACAGACTGAGCACTTCAGAAGCACCTGATTTTCTGTCCTAAGAAGTTAAAGTATTGGGGATTATTCATTTTACCACAGTGTGTTCCCACAAACGCAGCAGAGTAAGAATTTTCTGTTTCACTCACTGGCTACAAGTGTAAATTTTGTCTCTGTTTCCACTTTAACTGTTACCAAAATCTCAGCCTGAAGGAGGAAAAGCAGCCCCTGTTCTGCCTTCAGGGCCAATGAAGTTAGAGAGGCAAACAGAAGCTTGGATTTACACCCTGATAAGTAAAATATTTTTCCATTCCCATTTTAAGTGGGACAGTGAGCTGAGATTATTGCTACTTTTCCTGACAAATGTGCAAAGAACTCTAAGCTTTCTGGGTGCAGAGTAAAATGCCACGAAGAAATTAAAAGCAGAATAGTTTGTTGCATTGTTTGGACTTGCATTTGCCCATCAGAAAGTGCAGAGGGAGATGTGTGACAGAGAAGGGGGATGTGCTCCAGCAACTCCCTCTGTTGCCAAAAGTGTATCCTCAAAGATACTTGCAAACCTGAGGGTTTTTTCCTAAGGAGGCAACAGTTCAGTAACTCATCATCTGATCTGTGAATTGATTACCCACAGATTTGGGCATGGGTAACACTTCTCCTACCAAAAGCTGAATCCTTTAGCTGGCGCTCTCCCAAAAACACCCACTCAGAGAACAGTTTGCAGACACGATGTTTACTATTCTTTTTCACTTCTCCATCTGTGTTATTTCCAGACCAGACTACTTGAAAGTCAGCATCCCTTCTTCTGTCTGATTGATCCTTCTGACTTGGCCCTTCACATTAAATTCTTTCCTTTTTAGAAATTCACATTAATAAATATTCCAGAGCTCCTGCTCAGGAACTCCCAATCTCCATTCACCACCTTTTGTCACAAACAAGAGGAAGAACAATAGTTTTGTTTAAACACACTGGTCTGCTAGAAGACCATATTTTTTCAGAGTGAGCTTCTACAAGACCAAATGAGTCTGATATAAGGGCAGATGGCAACATAGAATTGATCAGAGGAAATTTCCTGTTTCAGCCATTTTTTCCACCATAGAATCAGAGCTCTGTTGTAGGAAATTAGAATTCCCAAACTTATCCGTAGTCTAATTTGTAATTAGAATGATTAGGGCAGTGAACATTCTAAAAAACACTTTCTTCTGGGGGGAAAAAAAAAAAAGTGGCTTAAACATTGCATGTTTTTCTTTCAGAGTTTATGTTTGTCTCATGACATATTGATAAAGACTAGATTTAGGGAGTTTTGTTCTTTTAGAAGAGTTCTCTGACACCCCAGGTGACTGCTCTGTGATCCGTTTTCTTCTCAATGCATGAAAAATCCAAGTGTCATTGACTGGAACATTCTTTTGAATTTTAAGATCAACAGTGAAGAGAGGCTCGTTTCACCTGATTTTAACTGCATGCTTCAGCTACTCTGCTGATGCAGATTCACTTGACAATCTGTGAAAAGGAAGAAGCAGGCACTGATGGGAAACAGTTCATCAGATCCTCAAATAAGTGCCTGAGTGATAAAAACCCTGGAGAGGAGCCAGCATCTTTCTGGTGGTTGTGGAGGGAAAACACAACCAGCTTAGACTCTGATGACCAACGTTTGATAAAGCAAATGCCATCATACAAATTTCTTTTGCAGCATCTCCGTGTTAGCTTTGCTTTTATGTTCTGCTATTGAAATGTTTTCCTTGCAAACAAAATCGACAGTGCAGTTTGGACAATCCAGAGTTAGATTTAGTTCATGTTTCTGGAGATTGCTTCATATAGCTGAAAGTGAGACAAGCCCCAGACATGGCTGCTTAAAGAGGAAGTGTTGAAGTGGGAAGAAAGTAGTCAAATAGTGTTCTAATCCAGTTATATTCTTATTAATTTAAAACCTTTCCATGTGAAAGACAACAGCTCAAAGTGCAAGGTCCTGCACTGGTCCTGCATTTAAGCCAGTGTGAGAAGTTACTAGTTTGAAACGATTCATGTATCTTGATAAGAGAAATCAGAGTAGTAATTGGCTGTATCCATTATGATGATGCAGCTACGAAAATTACAAATATGATTATTTGGCTTACCAGGAGAGGTGCTTCCATTGTTTAGGGAAAGATTGATATCACCATTTAACTGGTAAGACCTGCCCTTGAAAAATGAGTGCAAAGCCATTCAAAGAAAAGTAAATTCAGCTTGCAATAGGATCACAGAATAACAAATTCAATTGGATTGGAAAAGTTTTAGAAATGATCAAGCCCAGCCTAGGCTGCACAAGGTATAGGCAAGGTCTGTTCAAACGATATTGCGGTGTGAGCAGTCTAAAAGAAGTTATTTGGTTTCACAAAGCAAAGGCTGAGAAGGGAGGGATTCGCTCTCTGTAAATGCATCCGTGGGCAGATCTGAGGAAGAGGAAATGACTAAAGCTTACAAGCAGCACTGCTGGGAATCAGTGGACACAATATGGTGGTGGATGTGCTTAGACTGGAAATTAGAAAGGAAATTATATTGCAGAGTGCTGCCATGATATGCTGGAACAACACTCAAACAGGACTTCACAGAGAAGTGACATAAATGGTTCTCAGGATGAAGATTGCTCCTTTTATATAATGGATTTTTATTCAGTGATTTGCTTTAGTAGAAGAGAAAATGAGTTGGTTAGATATATATATATATAATGTATGTTTGTACGTGTGCATGTGCTCTATGTATAGACCCATTTGTTTATCTTTTAGAAGTTCTGTGCACAAGGGTCAAGTTCTTACCAGTCCATGGGGAGCAGAGGGCATGGGCAGCTGTGTACATTCATAGGCTGATGCATTGTACAGCATGGATTTCACTATTCCCATTTTGCCTTTGACATCCAAACATCCAGGAGTGACTGCAATACAGCACACAGGTGCCAGAGTGAGCTTAGCAGTGCCAAATCTGAGTCCTGGTGACAGCAGTCATGGTAAAGATCACAACGAGCTGGGCAGCTCTGCTGTCTGCAGTCACAGAATGGAGTGATGGAATTGTTTAGGTTGGAAAGACCTCTGAGATCATCGAGTCCCACCATTCACCCAGCACTAAACCCTGTCCCTATGTGCCACACCCACACATTTTTTAAATATCCCCAGGGATGATGATACAACTACTTCCCTGAGCAGCCTGTTCCAATGCTTGACAACCTTTTCAGGAAGAAATTTTTTTGTAATATCCAATCTAAATCTCCCCACTGCAACTTGAGGCCATTTCCTCTGGTCCTGTCGCCTTTTACTCGAGAGGACAAACCATCCCCCACCTGGCTACAACAGCATGTCAGGGAGCTGCAGAGAGTGAGAAAGTCCTCCCTGACCCTCCTTCTCTCCAGGCTGAGCCCCCCCAGCTCCCTCAGCTGCTCCTCTTCCAGCTGGGGTTATCAATGGGTTATCACAGTCCCTCCTCCACCCTGTTTCTCTTTTCCAGCAAGGACAGATTTCAGACTGCCAGAAGAGAATCCCTAAAGATGAAGGCAGAGGCACAGACCTGCAGCAATGACTACAACTATCTCTCCTGCCCCAAAAAGAAAAAAAGTCTGAAATAAAGAGCTGAAATCTTCTCTGAGCTTTGGCTGTGCTCCCACATTAACCAGGTGAGTTCCCACCCCGGCCCAGGAGTGCTGAACAGTGCTGCTGATGAACCTGTGTGAGGGAGCAGCAGTGAGAGGTGCCACACACAAGCCAGACACTTGAACTGTCACCACTTGTGCAAGCTGTGGCCTGGAGTACCTGTTTCTGTGAGGCCACCAATCCAGCATCTGTCACAAGTGTCCGGTTCAGGGCCAGGGAACAAAGGGAAGTCCCAGTGACACATCTTCCAGCTGCAGTCCCAAAGAAGTGTCATAGGAGGGCAATCCAGTGCTTTCTCTGCAATGAATGAGAGGGTATTATTACAAGGCACATAAAACATGCAGAGGGTTGAATTTTATCTGTACCAACGAAAGCAAAGAGATACAAAATGTGTCTAATTTTAGGAAACTCTGGAGTTCTGCTCTACAAGGTCCTTGAAGAAAATTGTAGTAGGATGAGTGTCATGGCAGTATCTGGTAACAGCATTGTAACTTCCATTAGAAATTGTGATGTATATGATGTAGCAATTGCATTCTTCTGTGCTCCCAGGCTGTATCTGCAAGGAAGGAGATTAAAAACAAACAAAAAAAAAACAAAACAAAAAACAAACAAACAAACAAAACGAACAAGCAAACAAAAAAAACCAAAACAGAGCTATTATTCCATTTTTATATGGTAACTTCTTGTATTAGAAAATGAGAAAATCCTTATTGTTTCTATTAATTTTTGTCAGTACATCCACACTGCCCTATGCCGTCCTCAGTGTCCCATTCCTCTTTTGTGTCACCTTTCATTTGCATTTGGGGTTTTTTTAACAGCTTATTCTCCCTTGGCCATACCATTTTTTCTCCTCCTTAACTTCACATACACTATCCATTTTTGTTTAAATTGTGTATCCATTTTTACTTCCTTCTTTAAAACCATTTACAAAAGAGTTGTTATCTAACCCAGAGTCTATTCTGTGTATCTTGCCAATTGTAGGGAATGCTGCTAATCTTTGTAACAGGCTTCAAGATGGTCCTTGTCTTTGAAGCACCTGCTATTCACTTGTTGCCTTAAAAAAACACTCAAGTAATTTCCCCAGAGAGGTTATAACAGTCACAAATATGTTATTTTTGATTGCCTAACTTTATAAGTCACCTGGTTTTCATATAGTAACTTCTATCCCCAGTTTCAGACAATCTGGACATGGGAGCCCAGCCTGATCCCAGCAGCAGTGGGGCAATACCAGAGCAGGAGAACAGAAAGTCTGTGGTCTGGGAAGGCAAAGGAGCTCCAGGCACAGATGCAAACCAGAGAAGATGAAAAGATGGGAGGTCAGAGGGATGAAAAGGCTGATAAGGAGTTGTACACCAAACACGTACACCAAACACAGGCCAGGGTAACAAAGGCCTTCTCCAGGAAATGAGCACAAGTGTTGGAGAGGAAACTTACCTCACACAAGGGCTTTGTATCAAATAGATCTGACCTGAGCCTGGGAGACATCAGGCTGAGCTTGGAGGTCTAAAGGAGAAGGGTTACACCACTCAGGAAGCTCTAAAAGGATGGCAGCCTGGAAAGAGAGAGCAAACAGCTGGAGTCTGGAAGCAGGGAAGGGACCTAGGGAAATAGATTAACAGTCATGTTTGAGGAAGCCATCTGGAAGATGTTGGATTTTCATTGAAGTTCTTCATATCTGGAGAATTTCTGTTAAAAAAAACCCAAATAAATAAAGAAAAAAGACATGTGAAAGGGGAGGAAATTACACAATTACTTTAACACAAGACAAAACGGAGCCAATTCCCCAAGCCAAAATAGGCTGGAGTGATTGGTCTGATCTTTCAGAGTTTGTAGCTTTAGGGCATGAAAGTATAGAATAAAAAAGAGAAAAGGAGTCATAGTAAAGAGGATCTTTGGGGGAAACTGGGTCTTGGGGTAGAAATGACTGAAAAAGAGGAATAATGGTCAAAAAGGGACTGCTTGCTAGAGGAGCCAGAAGAGTAAAGGAGCTTGGTTGGCTGAAGGGCTGTTCAGAATTGAGTCATCAGCTTTTTTTATCCTGGGAGGAGAGACAGGGCTCAGAGTCTGTCAGTGGGAGACAGACTGCAGTTTGCTTACCTCGAAATTGCAGAAGGAGACTTCAAATCATTTATTGCCTGACTTTGGGAAAAGTGCACCTGATCACTACATGATATTCTGTTTATCTTCTCCACCTTTAACAAGCTGCTGTCATTTTAAACACTGTGATTCCTTAGTGTGATGGGAAATTTTCTCAGGTGTCTGAGCTGGGACTCAAACCAACATTTACAACAGGCCTTCACAGATAGTCAAAGCCAGCCCTTATGGCTGCCATCCAGGGCCTTCCAGAAGTGTTGCAGGAAAGCTGAGAGTACTTTTATGGTTTACTTGGCTGTTGGCAAAAGGCTGCAGCTGCATCAAGCACTGTGAAACACCTGTCCCCAAAAAAACTGCCCCCAGAAGTCCAAATTGTGAGAAATGACACGGGCCACAATTCTGCCCAGGATCAAGATTTATTCCAAGAAGTACAAGAAAACAGTGCTAGTTCAGCCCAGTTAGAGAACCAAAAGGACTTAATAGAAGAAAAGGGATCTAGCCAGGGGCAGATTTTAGAAAAACAGGGTTTAACCCAGTAGGATCTCAACTCTGTACTTTTTGTCTTCAAAATATAAACCAACAGCCCCAGAGTACAGTTTTTGCAAAGTGTAGTCACCCTATGAGAGTTTATTGTTTTTCTGAGAAAGCTCCTTTTTGTCCTTGTGTTTTTTCTACAACAGATATTTATAGGAACTGTAGTCATTAAGTTGCTAAAAGCACTTCCTGTAAATTACACAAAGGTCTGTCTCCCAGTATCACAAGAACTGTTCTCAAGCTCCACAGTACTTTTAAGACCTTTATTTTACAGGCTAAAAGAGCTCTGACTGTTACCATACAGCATCCCTGTGCTCAAGGAAAATGCCCACAGGAGACAGTCACAGGCACAGAACAATGGGAATAGTGACTGTGAGTTGTTCACGTTGTCAACTGTGGTTTGCTGTTGGGTTTTTCAGATTTTTATAATGTTTTCTTGAGCTGCTTTTTCTTCTGAAGTTGCTTGATCAGATTCACCAGCATGCCCTGTGTTGTGCTGTTCATTTTCCCTGGACAAAAGTGCCTGTGATTGTGCCCTCTCTTCAGCTTCCACTGCACACAGTATTTTCACAGTAAAGTACCTGTGCAGCTTTCTGTTTAGATCTGGGATATGTTCACCTTTATTCATGGCATATTCCCAGCAAAATTAGATAGTTTAGAACACAGAACATTCTGAAATGAAGCTGAAGTGCCTGGGTTAATTTTATATCCAACCGAGCATAAAATGCTTGATTGTGGTGTTCAAGAGGAAAACTTGAGATTAAAGTATTGCTCTAATATGCATTGTAGTCTGTTAGAAAACATCATGTATTTTAGTGGGCCTAAATATGCACGTTGCCTGGAGTTCAAAGAAAAATGAGATCCAAGCAAAAGGTTTTAAAAAATGTGGAGAACATGTTGCATAGTAAACAATCCCATGAGCTCATGCTG
Source organism: Climacteris rufus (assembly GCA_013398175.1). NCBI lineage: Eukaryota > Metazoa > Chordata > Aves > Passeriformes > Climacteridae > Climacteris > Climacteris rufus. The sequence continues at coordinate 821,302 of VZRZ01005362.1, forward strand.
GGCCCTTTCTTTGCCTGCCTTTGATGTTGGAGCTCCCATTTTAATTGTGCAGACTTGATCCTGCTGCTTGTGAATTTGGTGGGAAGACCTCTCATCGACTTTGATTGTGCAAAATAAATGACTTTAGATTCTTACACGGCTTTTTGGAACAACGAGGCAGTGTTGTACTGTTCTTGTGTGATGGAATCCTGAGCTCCCCAGTGTAGGAAGGAAACAGAACCAGGGCTGTCTTGCAGCAGCTGTCTCCTCCTCTTTTTCCATCTCTTCACCAAAATGCCAAAAGGAGATGAGCAATGGGGCAAAAAGGGATCAGTGGGAATGCAAGGAGAAGGAGCAAAGGAAGGATGGGAGGAGAGGGCTGTACCGGGTTGATATAGCACCGTAGAATCTTAGAGTGATTTAGGTTGTAAGGGACCTTTAAAATCCATGTCCCAGCAATTACCAGGGACATCCTGATAGACCAGGATGCTGAAAGCCCCATTCACCCTGGCCTTGAAAAGTGCAAGGGTGGTGGCAGAGAGGAGGTGGCTCTGATGCTTCCCACACTTTGTGCTACAGTTGTAGCACAGTATTTTTGAGGGGAAATGGGATACCACCTCACCAAATTCAATGTCACCCATTGCAGATATAAAGCTGCCTGCTTCTTATCAAAGGTGTGTTATTAGTTCTGATGCACAAAGCCATGGACCCAAGGTGTGTGATTCACTGCCCACATTTCCTAATTGCTAAAGAAGGATTTTGACACCCAGCTTTCCCCAGGAAAGGAAGGAAGAATAACTGCAGCCTGGAAAAAAATGGAAATAACTTACCTTGTCCAGCTTACATCTTCTCAAGTCTCTCATATTCAGAAAAGAACAACTTCCCTTGAATTTGACTTGGTCTGTGACTCAGACCCCTGCCAGCAGCCCCTTCCAAAGGTGTTGTCCACCAAAGGAGCAATCCCTGACATAAGAGCCTGGGGCAAAGATTAACTGAGGACAAAACCTGAGACTACTCACAAGAGCAAACTAAGTGAGACCGGCCCTAGTCTGTACAGAATGTTTTAGATTTAGGTTTAGCATAGCAACCCATAGCAACCGTGCTATAGCAAGGATTTAGAAAGTGCCCGGCCCTGGCTGCTGCCATCCTTGTCCCACAGGAGACAGAAAGTGCTGGATGTGGAGCAAGGAGCCCAGGGAGATGTAGAACAGCTTGAGCAGGAGCTGCAGGCACCAGGGAATGGAGAAGCACTCAGAGGGAGGGGAGCAGGGGGGCTGTGAGCGTAACACAGCTCATTATGGCTCTGACACTGTCTGCCAGCATCACACACTGCTAATTGAATTTGGAATTGAGGTGATTTCCCAACACACAGTTTTGCTCTTGAAACCTCTCCCTGAATTTCCGTTTTGCTAATTTATTAACAAATTAGGGTGTTTGCTGTAGCAGATGAAGCAACTTGCATTCATGACTGCACAACACTGGTTTAAAAATAACAACAAGAAATGTAATAACTCAAATACAGGGTGTCTACTTGGAAAGTAAACATGTCTTCAGTGTTAGCTCAGCTTTTAAAACAAACTCAGTAATTGCTTCCAGAGGTAAAATATTTGCAGGCTATTATTACAGCACACTTTCATTAAAGGGAAGGAAACACAGTTGTCTCTTTGGAGCAGGCAGACGGGAACAGAGAAAACTGTGCTCCATAATTAATCTTCAAGAGCTGTCAGGTACCTGTACCTCTGACAGCTCAACATTAAAACCTTATCAGCAGAGCATTCATCCATGCTGCCGTTTCCCAAGCCAGCAAAAGAGGTTGTGAATTAGTTAATTAATTTCTGGGAAATACCATGGATCTGTCTGCGAAAGCAAATAGCCCAGGGAGATGCAAAATGTCTTCAGCAGTGGATATAAACCTGCAAGTGATTTCAGGGTTTGAATATTGAGTATTCTTCAAAAGCAGTGGAAGAGGAGGGACTGTGTCAGCTAGCTCATGTCCTTATACACAGATGTTTTTTTCTTGAAAGTGGCTGTTTCACATCAGAGCCTCTGGTCCTGCAGCTGCTAAAATTGACAGCCAGTGGAGCTGCTTCTTCAAGCCAGGATGAGTTGGACTGGGGACTGTGTGGAGGTGACAGAGCTACCTCTCTTTGCTTTCTAGAGATTTGTTTAAGGTCATGCAATAGAACATATCACTGGCTTTTGTTGTCAACAGAAACATCCCTCACAGACACCAGCGTTTCCAATCACGGTTTTACTTCAACTTCTCCTGTCCTTGACATAATTTGGAACAATTTTGCACTAAAAATAACCAGGCAGGAAAAAAATAACCAAAACAAAGAACTCAAACAAGACATCAATCTGCATTGTTTCCCTCCTAAGGGATGATAATACAGTGATATGGCAACAGGCCACAGCAATAAATTGCCCCATATCTACACTGCACACATGTGCATCAGAATGGCACATCTCTGTTCACAGGGACACAACCTAAAATTAACTACCAGAAACTCCATGACACAGCAAGCTCTGTTAAAATTGTGCTGTTTTAAAGATGAAGAGCCTCACTAGCACTGAAGACATCTGAAGAACACAGTCTGCTTTGGAGCTTCTAGTATTTTCAGTGGGAATCCAGTGCGTGTGAATCCCAGGGTTACTCACATGATTTACAGTAAACACTTGGCTGGATTAAACCTTTCTGGACATAATTTTTAGCCAAGGGCTACTTAGAATTTAGAAATTGGGCAACCCTGGGCAAGGCTGATTCACTCCAGTTGTGTAACATACACTACAATGTTGTGATCCCACATACACAGGCAATGCCTATCTTTTGTAGGAACCCCACTGCCCAGATCTCTTGCCCAGGAGGAAGACTTCACATTACAGCTGCAGTTTTTCCTCAAATGCTTTGAATCCCCACCTTACTGTGCTCTAATAACGAGATCATCTCAGCAGCAACTCTGCCTCCACCTCTGTTAAGGAAAAGCCCCTATGGGCCCATAACACACATGGCATGGAGTCCTTTTTCTGACTGGGGGGTCTTTATTTGGGACTGGAGCCCCTTAGGGAACTGCCTGCTGGGCTTTGCTATGAATCTGTAAAGCCAGCATTTGGTAAAAAGCAAAGAGAGACCTTCAGGCAGCCCCACCCTTGTGAGCATCCTGCTGGTGGTCACCGTCCCAACACTGCTCTGGGAACTTCTCCATTCAGCCCACAGAGAATTTGGGCACTGTGAATTCTGCTCCTGAAGTGTCTGTTGCTACCACCCACCTTGCAGGTCTGTCTTAGGAACCTGCAGTGGAAAGGAAACGAAGATCTTTAGATTTCCAAATAATGCCCCATTTCTACCATCTTCTACCACCTTGTGCACAGGTTCAGAGAAAAAAGCTTTTCCACTGACAGTGGAGTGCTTGTAGGAAGATATTCTTTGAGCAGGAGCAATACCATATGGCTACCCTGGTTCTCTTGCACTCTGTATTATTCAGAAAGAGCCTCTGCACGGAGGAAGGAAATTTTATAATGATTGTCTGCAAGGATTTCCAACAATCAGAACTCATGATCCACAGGGATTATTTGTAGTTACTGTGAAAGGTGTCTCATTTGTCCTGCTGCAGAGGAAGCTCAGTGACTCATTGTTTGAGGTATAACATAATGATTTTTGCCAGATCAACTTCCCACAAAGGAGAGCCTTTAGTGTAAACAAATCCCTCACTGTAGAGCAGGACAAGTTTGCAGTGAGAGAGAGGACAGAATTTACTGCACCAAACACAAGCTGGAACAGTTCAGTCACTTGAGACTTCATTACTGCAAGTGTAATTTCTGTAATTTAAGTTGCTTATTCTATGTTCCTTCATAGAGTAGAAGAAGAACAGTTCTTTTCCTCTCTTCAGGAGTCTCTTTGTGTTTATAAGGTTGTTAAAGTCCTCTCCAGCTTTTCTCTTTTCTAGAACTGTCTAGAAGTTTCTAGAAATGGCTTAGTTGGCTGCATCTTTTCTGAAGTGTTTTTCCCTGTCAAAAAATGGCAAGGTTATTTCAGCATCCTACTGGTGGAACAAATTAATTGTCTACAAACCTGCCTTGACTGTTCTTAATTAGATGTTTCCTGCATTTTACAAACACTGTTCTGTTATTTTTTTCAGCAAATGCAATCAGACTGATCAGTGATATTTCTGATGTACCTCCCTTCCTTCTTTTCTGTCTGTCACCCTGATTGCTCCTCTCCAGTGCCCTGGAACCTTCTCTGTTCTCGTTGCTTCTCAGGGAGGATCACTGACACCTCATCCTGCTTACAGCAGCTTCTTAAGCATTTGAAATAAACTTCCTTTATTTAAGTGACTACTGAAGGAAAAAAGGCCTTAAACCTGTCACCCATTATTATTTCTCCTTTCCCCTCACATGTTGGACTAACTCATATTTCATATCTTTGGAGAACGTCCTCATGCTACTTTTCATTCCATTTCCTTGTTGTATCTTATTCTGCTCTTCATTTTTGTCCCTATGATTATAGTAGTCATGGGAATTCATTATGCCCAAATTAATTTGATTCAGGACTTCTGTTACACAGAGCAGTAGCTTAGCTTTTCTCTGATAAATAACAGTAAGCAAATACCTTTTAAGTAAAATACCACAGATTTTTTTTTTGCTATTATATCTCCTCTATATTCCTTTTTATTAATAGACATGCAAGTGAGGAACAATTTGACCATTGAAAGCACATTTTATTCTGTTTGAATACCTGAAACTTAGCTGTTTGATTAAACAGCTGCTCCAGCTAAGGTTGGATAAACCCAAACTCAGATATTTTCTGAGTATCTTCTGAATGTTTCCCACACTAACCAGAAACAGCATTTTGACACTCTGAAGTGTTTCTGTAACACTGTTTTTCTCTGTTATTTTTAATTTCTACTGTTTAATATGTTTTTATTTAAACAAAATTGAGAGCTTTTACAGTAGTTTTTTGTAACATTTCTCTAAGCATGATTCAAAGCACAAAGTGAGCAAGTTCCAAAATGAAGGAAAATGTGAAAGGCCAGATGCTTGGCTGCCTTTGTGAGCCAAGGGCAAAGCCTGAGCCACCTGGTATTTACCAGTTTTGTTGCTGCACACTTCCCATCTTTAAAACCCTCTTCAATCATTAACTGATCTCTCACAGTTCAGCAGTGCAGCTAAAGTTCTTTCTTCCTGCCTGGCAGGAGGAGACAAAATGATACAGTGAGTTGAAGAGTCACAGAGGGAGTTGCCACCAGTGCCCCCATTCAGAACATGATTTAATTAATCTTTACATGAGGGTAAAAATCTTCCCTTTCAGTCAGTGAGTCATCCATCTCTCTCACATTTTCTCATCTATATTGCACATCTTTGTCCTCTTGCTTTTTTCAAAGAAATTCTACTTTTTTTTTTCCATCTGCTCGGTCTCTCCTTTCCCAGTGAAAGCTCTGGTGCAGGGGAAAGGATCCTGTGTCTTGCTCTTGGATAATCTGTGCATTTCTTGGCAGACAATCAGGTAAAAACCAAAGCAGAGAGCTTTGGCACAAGACAAGAGTCTGAGTGTTTGGCTGTTTGGGAAATTTTTTTATTGTTTCCAGGGGATTTTTTTTTCCACATCTCTTCTTGGGAATGTTTCACTTAGGCTGCCCTTTAGTCCAGGGAGAGAATAGGAATCATTATATGGAAGGCTGAGGTTTGATGTTACAGCTATTCACAGGAAAGTGGGACTTTCCTTTTATTGTTCACAACAAACATTTTCCTTCATGAGAAGCATAATAGAAAGGCAGGTCTGAAGTGAGGGGAAAGAAGTGTTTCGCCCAACTTTAATCAGATATGAATTGCTTGTGAAGTTTTACAAGAAATATATTGTTTGAGCTAAAGAACACCAGCTGATATTTCCTTTTCTTTTTGGATGCATCATTACAAAATAAATATGGAGAAAGATACAGTGTAAGTATTCTAATATTTCATTTAAAAAAGCCCTAACAAAACCACCACCACCACCAACAAAAAGTGTTAAAAAACAAGCAGTGCTAACTTGTGGAGCTGGGTCTCTGCACGTGGTCTGTCTCTGCTCCGGGGGGAGCTGCTCTGTTCCTGGCTCTGTAGCACCTCTGTGTGGGCTGAGCCCAACCAAGTGACTCCTCATCTCTGCTTGCAGCAGTCACTGCCGGCCCCTGGTCATTTCCCACCTGCTTGGCAGCTCTGGCATAAAACATCTTGGAGGTGTCCATGTTAACCCTTTAACCACCAGTTTTCCACCACCTGATGGAAATAAATCCTGTGCTTTTCTGAATCAAACATGGTCCACAACATAAAAATGTTAGCACTTTCCAAGCCTGGAGTGCTGTTCATTACAGGCAAATCTTGGTCTACTCCCACCATGCAGCCCCTCCTCGAACTGGCCACAGAGAAGAAAGAGTATTTCCTCATTCTGACAGCAAGGACCTCCTGAGCCAGGGAAATGAGGCAGAAGGAGCAGAAGGACCTCCCCACGCCCAAACTCAATTCTCCAGCTTCTTCTCCACCTCTGCTCCCAGCTGTCTCATGAGAGGAGCTGAGCTTTGCTTTCTTCCTGCAGCCACTCTGTGTGGATCAGGATCACAAAGCCTCTGTGACTGTTCCTCCTTTCATATCTCTACATGATGCTCATCCAGGGTGTGCAACATTCAGTGTTAACAGGATTGCTGAGCTTCAGCTGACTAACACCAAGGCCCTTGGCAACAGCTCAGATCTGAGCAGCCTTTTAATTCTGAACTATTCAATCACCATTTCTGCAAAGCAGGTGTTTTATACAATATATTTCTACATGCCCCACATCTGCATAACACATTAATGAAGCACAGGGCGCAGCCTTTTCAGCAGGTCTTGGGCTTTGTCTCCATGCAAGCTGACTCTGAAATAATTACATTAAAGTTCTCACACATTCCATATTAATTCAGAGAAGATGCCTGAACGGACATGTTTCTTTCAGAATAAACTGAATTGTCAGCAAACAAAAGAAAAAGCCTTTATGGGAAGGTTGCTGGAGGGAAAGAATAAAGCTGATCTAATTTAGGCAGATACAGAGAGGGGAAGTTTGGAGGTGTGCAGAGCCATGCTACACCTATATTCCTGGAAAGCCCCTCTCTGTACTGCAGCAAAGTTCATGGGGAGTTATACAACTAATGCATGATGTGCTGAAGAAAGCAGAACTAATGAAACATTAATTGACTCTGTGTGTCCACAGGGAAAAAAACTTGTCAGTGTTCAGATTAAAGCAGCACTTCAGCCCCCAGTGCTTCAGCAGGAGCTGTTGGCAGGTGTGTACTTGGGTTTCTTTCAGCAGCATGCTTGCTATCATGAGTTTATTGCAAAAAAGAGAAAAATGTAAAAAGAAGGTTGGAACTTCAAGAAAATAATTTTTTAAAAATTATAAAACCTTGTCCTAGTTTTTCCTCAGTGACCAAAGTGAAATTTCACTGGATTTATTCTTAATTGGAAATTTTTAACCAAATATCTGCCTCATATTTTGTAAAAAGTCTGCATGGATTGTTCTCCAGCCATATATTGGATAGTCCTGTCATAAAGGATAACACACTGGTAAAATTCTTGGTTTAGTGATTAGATGATATAAACAATAAGCACCTATTATTCATACCATCTACATATGCCAGTGATGCAGAAGAATTTGGGTTACACTGACAGCTAATGATGAAGTTTGCATGACACATGTTTTCAGTGTAAATGCTTGCATGTACAAATACAGTTCTAGAAATTCAATTTTACAAGTTTACCTAATTTTGAAATCTTCTTTATAACATATATTCTGGTAAAATAGAGTCAAGTAAAATTGGAAGCCAGTGAACCTCAAAAGAGCATTAAAAACATTATTATTTTTTAACTTTAAAATACTTTGCCTATTTAGAATGATTTGATAAATTCATGCCAAAAAATTAAACTGCATTAAGAACATAATTTTTTAACTAAACTTTAAAAACTATAATTTAACAAAGCATAATTAATGCTGGCATGCACAACCCTTAATTATCCACAGCATGTTTATAGAACCTGATGTTTTTAATAGGAAATTTCTTGTAGGACTATTAAAATTATTCTAATATAGGAAAGATCCTGTGTTATGGAAATGCATGAATAATTTGCCTTCCTCACGGCTCTCTAGAGGGACATGTTTCTCTCCGTGCATCCTTTTCTACGTGTAAATATTGGGAAAGCTCTCCAAGCAAAACCAGAGGAACAGATTTTCCTCATGCCAACATTTCTTGTCCTTCCTCAGCCTGTGAATGAGATGAATCAAGCCGGAGAGCATCCCCACAGCTGATTTCCCCTCGAGCAATGCACACTGCCTGTCCCACAGGGTTGGGTGGGACTGCGATCAACCTGATCCAGTGAAAATTTCATGGCAGGAGGGCTGGAACACAGTGATTTTTAAAGATGCCTTCCAACACAAACCATTAAACGATCCTCTCCAACTCCATCCTACAAATGTTCACATTTTGCCACAAAAGCAGCTCTTCCCAGCCTGCTGGAAGCCCTGCTTCCTGTGAAGCATCCACTCTGCAAACCCAAAAATCACAGCATCTGTTTATAGCTTGGAAGAAAAGGTGCACTTCTACCCCGAGGGCACAGAGCACTTTGCAGACAGGAATCATGCTCGTTCTGAAGCCTGCTGTTTGCCCACAAATGAAGTGGGTATTGTCCTGGAATAAACACACAGCCTGCTTTGCAGGCTCAGGTCAGGCAGAAGAGGTTTGTTTCTGCTGCTCTTGGAGAGGAGGCAGCGATCCGTGTGATCTGATGCAAAATAAAAGTGCTGGGCCTTGTACACATGGACGGCAGATAAAAAACTGCCCCGAGAAAAGGCAGGGAGAGCAACTTTGTGAGAGCAGCTGTGCCCCTGCCTTCCTGGTGGCTTGGGGTCTGCAGCCCTGCGGCCTCAGCACAGCTCTGTTCAGCCTGTCCCTCAGACACATTGAGTGTGGTTTTCCAGTGCTGTGAAGTCAAGCAGAGCTCCTGTTCGAGGGGGGAAGGCTCTGTCTCCAAGCTTCCAAGGATACTTCAAAAAAAGTTTCATTTCTTCCTTTTTTGTCTTGCATGACAGATCCACAGCAAAACATGGTGCAATCTTGGAACATTTCTGATAGAGAAGAGCAGGTATCCTGCTGGCAGAGCAAAACAATCCCTGTGCTGAGCTGTGTGCAGGAGCCAGACCCTGCCGGCTGTACTGCAAGAAACCCCTCAACTGCATGGACAAAGCTGAAAAAAAAACCTATAGGAGAGAAAAGTCATTCTTGTGCTGCATCCCTCTGTCAGCAGATGGCTCTGCAGGCCGTGGTGCTGCCGGGTTAACCACGGAGCTGTGCTCGGCATGAGCGGGAGGGACCCTGGCTGAGGGCGCTGCTGCCCTTCCTACTGCACGCCTGGGCAAATTCGAGGTGCCCCAAAACCTGCAATAAACCACGGGGTTTGTCTAATCTCTCTTCTCCCTGGCATCTTTCCCAGCCCGACCCTTCTCTCTTTTAACAGATGCCCATCCCACCCTGCTGGCTCCGGAGGTCCAGCCCAGGATGAGCACCCAGTCCTTCCATCGAGCCCAGGATGAGCTCTCAGTCCTTCCATCCTGCCCGTCCCAGCGGCGCTCCCACGGCTCCAGCCGAGCGCTGAGGCACCCTCTGGCTGGGTCCGTCCGTGCAGCAGCTCCCGCAGCTCCCTGCCCTCCTGCCCGCAGCATCCCGGACACCTCAGCCCCATTTCCACCCGCGGCATCAGCTCCTGCAGCTCCCTGCCCTCCTGCCCGCAGCATCCCGGACACCTCAGCCCCATTTCCACCCGCGGCATCAGCTCCTGCAGCTCCCTGCCCTCCTGCCCGCAGCATCCCGGACACCTCAGCCCCATTTCCACCCGCGGCATCAGCTCCTGCAGCTCCCTGCCCTCCTGCCCGCAGCATCCCGGACACCTCAGCCCCATTTCCACCCGCGGCATCAGCTCCTGCAGCTCCCTGCCCTCCTGCCCGCAGCATCCCGGACACCTCAGCCCCATTTCCACCCGCGGCATCCCATCCCCGAGAGCGCTGCAGACACCAAGCCGGCCGGGGTGAGCCCTCAGGCACCGAGCGGGTTAAATCGGCAGCTGCCATCCACCACACTGCAGAAAACACAACCCAGAACAGAGGGTTCTGTCATCTCTTTTCCATGCCTGATGCTGGAAGCCTCTAGAGGTGCAGTCTGCTTGGCTTTTTTTCCTATCTGGCAACTCAATTTACTGGCGTTTGTCTCCTGTGACCGTGCACAGTCAGAAATCGCATTTCAGAGATAATACATTTAGGTTAGGGATGCAAGCCAAAAGCACTCTTATGGAACAGCTCAGGCTTGGAACAGTCAGGGAAAAGGTGCATCCTTTCCAGCTAGAGCAGATTGCTATGGAGATATCAGGAAGATTTGTCATGGGTGGCAAATGCCCCGGGAGTTTAAATCATGGAAACACATCTTTCCCTACACAGTAGCATGCAGGCTTGGCACAAGGGGCTGCAGCTTTACCTGTTATCTAAAAAGGTGAGCTTGTTCTCTAAAATTAGAATCATAGAATCATTTAGGTTGGAAAAGACCCTTAAGATCATCAGGTCCAACCATTAACCCAGCACTGCCAAGCCCAGCACTAAACCATGTCCCCAAGTGCCACATCTACACATCTTTAAATACCTCCAGGGACAGCGATCCCACCCAGCCTCACAGACTCCTGTTTGTCTAAGTGGGGTAGCAGGTCACTGATCATTTACCCTTGGATTATGGGGGCTTCATTCTGCTCCTTATCTCTGTTTTCCAGCTCAGGGGGCTGGCTATCTGGAGAAAAACCAGCCTTACACATAAAGACTGAGGCAAAGAAGGCATTAAGCACGTCAGCCTTTACCATTATGTGTCCCCTTGCATCCAATAAAGGACAGAGTTTCTCCTTAGCCCTCCCTTTGTTGTTAATGTATTTATAGAAACATTTTGTATTGTCTATTACAGCAGTGGCCAGATTAATTTCCAGTTGAGCTTTGGCCCTTCTAATTTTCTCCCTGCATAAACTCATCACATCCTTGTAGTCCTCCTAAGCTGCCTGTCCCTTCTTCCAAAGCTGGTAAATGCTTTTCTCCCCTGAGTTCCAGCCAAAGCTATCTTTTCAGCCAGGCTGATCTTCTCCACCAGCTCAGTTTTCATCACATGGGGACAGCATGCTCCTGCACTTTTAGGATTTCCTTCCTGAAGAATGCCCAGCCGTCCTGGATGCCTTTGTCCTTCAGGAGCCTGGCACTACACCAGTGAGAGTGTTTTGTGTCCTCTCCCTCACCACACAGGGTATGATTAAAAAAGGTCTCTGAAGTTGCTCAGGTAGGGGTTGGCACCATTTCTACACTGAAGAGGCACAGAAGAATTTTCCTCAGGGGATTGAAGCTGATTTGAAGGAGGTTGCTTGTGAATGGGGGAGCTTGGTCATGTCACCAGACCTGGGCTGAAAAGATCCCCTTTTTACCCACAGTGAGCCCCTTCAGAGCCCTCCCATCCCCAGGGAACACACATTGTTCTGCCTGTGCAGAGCACTTCCCAGCTGGAACCTCACCTTAAACTGACACTACAACCCTGTTATCAATATGTTGTTGTTACTTTTTAAACCCTGTTGCCTTTTCTCCCACTACCTCCACTTTGCTGTTTATTTCCTCCATGTCTGAGTGTTTTCATTTATGAAGATAAAAGCCATGGAGAAATGAAAGTGAGAAACTTTCCCACTTGAACCTCCACAAAGGAAAATCCTTGACCCTGAGCTGCCAGGGAAGGTACTTGCATGGTGGCAGCGTGCCTGGCCCCAGAGAGGGACACAAAGGCCCCATCTGTGTGAATGCACTGCTCAGGCACTGGTGCCCACTTGTCTGCACCCTCATCTTGGTGGGACAGCCCCAGACACAAATTTGGCCACAGCTCTGCCCAAGCAATTCCTGGGGTGGATTCAGGATTTAACCCAAGACAGGGGCCACCCCCAGCAGCAAACTGGATACACACATTCCTTTAAAAGGTAAAATGTAACAGGACGCATGCAGCCTTATCACACCACGCAACCTCAAGGTCAGAGAAAAGGCAAAGAAAAGTTTTATAGGACAAAACTGAAAGTGATGATGTCTCAAAATGGAAATAAAAATGTTCTCTCTCAGCAATGCTGAGCTTTGGCTCCCTTGACAAATTCCAGACAAATCAAGGCAAGAGCGTGCTCATTCGGACAGACAGTGGCTGAAAGCCATTCCTTCAGGGAAGCTGGCACAGCCTGCCCAGCACACAGAACAAACCATGCTCTGCTATTCCCACCTGCCCAACACAGCCCAGCATTCAGCAGGGTCAGCTTCTCTGGGGGACGTCCCATGGGCACTGCAGGGCACCATTTGGAAGGGAAATGTAAAGAGTTCCAGCTCACATGCACATTAAAAATAGCTACATCTATCTACAGAGTCACTGCCCTGCTTTTCAACCCAGTCCCATGTCCTCCCTGGAGCTACAGCTTCCTGCACAGGTCTGACTGTGCAGAACCTGTGTCCACACCGTGGCTGGGCAGGACTGCAGTTGGGGCATCTTGGTTCAGATCCACCTTCATGGACCACTTTGGTGGAAATGTGAAGTTGTGAACAAGAAAGAGCAAGAAAGGCACCAGGTGCCTTTCCTGCTGCCCCACCTGCTCTGCTTTGGCAGAAGGAGTGGTCACAGCAGGGTGGCACAGGAGCAGTGTCTGGCACCATAGCTGGGCAGAGCTGGTGTGTCACAAGAGCCCAGATTCCAGGAGTAACCCCAGGAATTCTGACCCTAATCATCATTTGGGCAAGTCACACACAGCAGCCATCACCAGGGGACTTCTCATATTTCTGCTTTTACCACAAAATTTGCAAAAGGCCCCAACCTCTCTGGAGCAGCCCTGTAGTCCCAAGAGGGCTGCCCAAGCCATGGGCAATGTGCTGCTAACAGGGTTACCTGGGGCTGTTGCTCCCTGTGATCCTCAGGCTCCCCATGCCTCCCTTCTTCACCCTGAGCACAGGGAAGGAGACATCCTCCTGCCCTTTGATCAGGCTGTGTAGCAGGAATAAAGGCTCAACAACCCCATAACTTGGACCAGGACAGCCCTGCACAGTGTGAGGACAATGCTTCAGTGGGCAGTGCCCATAGGAAAGAAGAGCATTTTCTCCCTCCCCTTCCATCTCCATGTGTCCTCCAGTCACTCCTTTCTTCTTTCTCTGATCCCCATCTCCTTTCCTTGGGCTGAGCTGCAAACCACTGCTCTGCCTTGGCCTTTGCAGGTTCCAAACTGACACTGTGGACAAAACCTGTGCTGGGGCCCTTCTCCCCAGACTCAGCCTGGCTGAAAATCCAAGCAAACAGAGACTGGCCCCTTGCTGGGTGTCATCATTACTCATCCAGCTTGGGCAGGATGGGACAGGGGAAAGGTTGCACAAGGAAGATGCTTGATACCTTGTAAAGGGCCAGCCTGAAGGCCACTAAAATCTCTGCAGGATCTATTGCCTAAGGTTGCCTTTGTGACTCATGGCAATGAAAAGGAGTCTTGCTCTTGGTACTGGGCCCTGGGCTGGCATAAAAAGGCATCCCAAAAGCATCCTGGGCTGGGCTGACTGGTAAATGGCAAAGTTCTCAGGCATTTATGGGTGAAAGGTGTGTTTGATGACTAGGCTCTAACGTGTTAATGCCTGCTGTGCCCTGCCGTGCAATGTGTTCCACTGTTGTAGAATTAGCCCCCAAGATTTGTTTCAAATCAGCCCCGAAGGATAATAGCCTGTGTCTAAAAACCTTGATGGGTCGATTTGTTTCAGGACTCTCACTGTGTTATCACTCAAGGGCTGAAATCTGTAATCAAAAGCTCTGCTGAGCCTCCACTTGCCTTAAAACATCTTCCTCCTTGAGAATCATCTTCACATCAGCAGCAGGGAATGCATCAGCTCCTTCATTGCTGAGCAGTAACAGCATCGCTGTGCATGGCTGTGATTGTAAGTTCAGATATGGAGAAGCTGACATGGAGCTGCTTTTCTCAGCAATAAACCCCCTGTTTAATCAGTCACATTAACTCCTGGCAGTAGCCCTCAGCCTCAAATTTTACCATTGCTCACCCAGCTTGGGCAGGATGGGACAGGATGAAGGTTGCATGAGGAAGATGCTTGATGCCATGTAAGGGGCCAACCTGAGGGAGACCAAAATCTTTGGAGGATTCGACCTGTCATTATTTAACCAGTCAGATTTACCCCTGGCAGGAGCCCCCAGCCTCAAATCAGCACTGGGATACCCTGGGCACGTGCACAATGAGGTTTGTGGGGTGGAGGAGCAGAGGGAGGGGCAGCAGACTTTGGATTTGTGCTCACTGCAGCTCCTGTTGTGTTGGATGGTTGGAGCATGCCGTGTCTCAGAAACCCTCAGCAACAAGGGGAGAGAGGTGGGGGTGTTTCAGTGATGCAGGCTGCCCAGGAGTGCAGGAAGGAAAGAGAAAAACCACATGGGAAAGAAATGTTCATCCATACAGGTCTTGTTCCCAGCCTTGTCTGCACCGTGATCTGCTGGCATCATGACAACTTCAGGCAGACCTGGCTAAATGCCCCTGCAGGGTATGAAATTGGTTATTCCCTTTCCTACTAGCCCCTCTTCCCCTCTCAATAACCTCCACCCTGACCTTCTTCAAAATCTCATGTCAAATTCAGAGCCTCCCTATATTAAAATAACAAACCCAGCAATCCATAACAAGTCTCCTGTTGTATTAAATAGAGGAGTCTGCCATGGTCTCTCCTGGCAGCTCCCTGTCCCCTGAGCAGCCCTGAAACCCCTGGGAATTCTGTTATTTTGATCCAAAAAGCTGCCAGGTATCTTGGAAGCCAGATTTGTCTTCAAAATATTCTGTGTTTCCAAAACAAAACAGCAGGATTTTGGTTTCTTTAATGTTATTTGAGGTTCCCTTCCAATTCCCCATGAAAATAACTCTACAAATCCCAGCATAATTTAAAGGAAGTGGGGCTTTCCAGTCAGCTCAGGCATTGTCAGCCCTCTCACCTCCTCTCTGTTGTGCCTCCAGTTGCTGAGACATGGAGGCACCACTGTGCTGGTTTTAAGGAACACTGTGCCAGTTTTCCAGAAAAGCAAGAAGCAAGGCTGTAGGAGAGGACAACAGGGTCTTACACTGAGCCAAAGCCCAGGACTTTCCATATCCTTCTATTGCATCATTTCCAGCAGCTTGATTCCCTTCTTCTGTTAAAGATGGGCTCTTCTTGAGGTCTTCCCATGGAGGGGCTGCTGTAGGGCAGTAGCCCCCGTGTCAGAGCCCCACAGGGTGTAGGATGAACCAGACCTACTGAAAGGAATGACCTGTGCAACACCCAGATATCCTGAAATGGTGCAGATAGCTCCAGGCAAAAGAAAATTCTCTGTTTCCCTAATTGGAAACTGGAGAGAGAGCTGCTAATTCCAGTACTGTTCAACTCTGCCATTAGTCTGAGGGGGAAAAAAAAAATAATTGCTGTTAAAAGCTGGGGATTGCAGAAAGCCTGGTGGGATAATCAGTAAGTGCAGAGACAGTGCAGTTGTACTGTGCCCTGTACCTCTTCCAAGAGCATAGGATGAATACTGCTCCTTGCAGTGGGATATACAGGACAACAAGAAACACAGGCAGTGCCTATAGAATTGGGACTCACTGTGTCTAGAAAAGGATTTGAGGGATTTAGGGGGATCATCTGTACCAGCTCACAGTGCAATGTTGCAGCAAAAAGGACTGAGACTGAAGAACAGATGGGAAATCTGTGCCTTAGTCAAACACAAGCTGTTGGACTCAACAGGAGGAGCTGGTTACATCCTATAATTCTGCGTCAAACAAGAAAGCAAAGTAGATGTTCCAACAGAGTGCAAGTTTTTGATTTGCCAAGGGTCACACATGGTATTTATCATAAAGAAGAAACTTGAAGACGTGTCTTTGAAGCCCGGTGGCCAACATCCATCTTCTGAATTTCTCTCTCTTGAATGAGAAATGTCAAACAGTTTTCATTGCTTTTCCCTTCTTTCCCCCCCTTAGATTGGAGTGGGCTGGCTGGGAAGTCTGTGGTTGTGTAAGGCTGTACCCAGCACTGGTACTGGGAAAGCTGCTGTCGAGCAGAAATTCTGATTACAGCACAACCTTGTCCTGCTGCACTTTGTGCTCAACCCTGCCTGGATCCTACAGCACGAACCTTCTGCAGATCCCACTGCAATGTGAAACATCAGTCTTGCTCCAAAGGTTCTCCTGGTCCCTGCTATAATTGTCCTGGTTCTCACATAATTTGCTCTGCCTCACTGCCCTACAGTAAGAGTGGGTGTCCAGTTAAAGGGGCTCAGAACTGGGACTTGGTTTGGAAAAACACCCAAAGGGGGAATGCTCCTGGTGTGCTGGCAGCACTTGTCAGCTCAGTGTCTGAGCTGCTACTCCAGGGACGTGGGAAGTGACACGCAGCTCATCTGGGAAGCTTGGCAGCACTTTCCCTGCAAGCAGTTCAGCTGTGCTCCTCAGGGAGAGAGTAGGAAGTGTCCTCATTTCCCCAGGAGCACAAGGCACAGTGTACTCTTGGCATGTGTACCTTCAGCTGGGTATGGGACCAGAGACGTTTCCTTCCCTCTGACAGAACCATGTCACAAGGGAGATACAGCAGTAATACACGAGAGATCAAAGATGTTTTCTGCTAGAGGGCTGAGAAGAGGAGGGTTATAAGGTCCTTTCCCATCCAAGACTTTGGGAAATCTGGAGTTGCAGAGAGCCTCTGTGTTCCTGGTGGTCAAGAACCGAGCTGCCTGGGAGGGACAGGAGGGGCTCCATGGAGGAGTGCCCTGGACAGGGATTCTAGCAGGGTCCTTGCAGAGTGAGATGGACCCTGGAGAGCAGCAGGGAAACCTCCTGAGTCAGCAGGTTCACCTCCTCAGTCATGGCTGCGTTCATGCCCTCGGCTCCTCCTTTCCCTGGCTTTTCACAGCCAGCTCTTCATGGCAGACCCTGAGTCAATGTCACCACAAAAGCAGGGAATGCCCAGAGGGCTCTGGTTCATCTCCCTGTGGGGAGGTCTCCACACTGACCTGCTCTGGTAGCCAAGGAAAGTGCAGCCTCCCAGTGTGGGCCAAGGACAACACTCAGACCTAAGAGAAGAGAGAGGAGCAGTGAGCAGGATTCCCAGGGCTGCTCCTTGTGAGAGACCTGCTGAGTGCTCTGTGGTTTTGATAGAGACCCAGGATAAGCACATCAGCTTGTTGAACAGGATAGGGAGAGGCTTGTATTGCCATTTCAAGGTGTCTGGTGTTGTTTTGTGACTGTCATTCCTCAGTGTGGCCATGGAGGTGTAAAGCTGGGCAGTGGTGGGGAGGGAAGCATGAGGGGTTTGTTGGACCATGCATTTCTCAGGGGAAGGGAGGTGTCTTCAGCCCAACAAGTCTGAGGACAGGGATGAGGGGATGAGGGAAGGACAGTGGTACTGGTACATCTCCTGCTTGCTACTCCCCAGGAGGGTGCTGAGAGATTTCCATTGCTCTATGGGCCAGGACAAGGTGGGACAAGCCAGTTGGGCCACTGGTCCCTGAAGGACACTGTGCCACAGCCAGGGCTGCAGCCATGCCCTCTGTCTGGGTGTTGGCAAAGCTATGGCTCTGTCTGGGCCAGCTCCCAGCTCCCTGAGCATTTTGTTCTCCAATATTGTCTTTCTATCCCTCTCTATCACGCACATTTTTGGCATTACTGATGCTCATTCATTTTTAACTCTGAATATGCTTTCCCTGCCCAAAGCCTTCCCTAAACATCAGCTAATGAAGGCTCCATGCTCCCCTTGGAGACTGGCATTGGGCATGATTATCCCCATGGCAGGGATTTGCCCAGGAGCATGAAACAGATCAGCTCCAGAGCTGGTCTTGAGCCTGGCACTGCAGAGCCCCAGGGCTGTGCTCAGGCCAAACAGGCACTTGTGGAGCATCCCACCCTCTCCCTGGGAAAGGCCACCACCCACCCACAAGTGGTGGGTAAGGGATTCAGCTGGGGTTAGGGGACAAAGGACTGATGGGCTGTAGGGGCTGAGCTGCACACCCAAACTGCCACAGCAGGTCTAAAGCCATAGAGGGGTACAAACTGAAAGAGGGGAAATTTATGTTAGATATTCAGAAGAAGTTCTTCACTGTGAGGGTGGCAAGACACTGGAAAAGGTTGCCCAGGAGGTTGTGGATGGCCCATCCCTGGCAGCGTCCAAAGCCAGGCTGGATAAGGCCCTGAGCAACCTGGTCTAGTGGGAGGTGTCCCTGCCCATGGCAGGGGGCTGGGACTGAAGGATCTGTAAGGTCGCTTCCAACCCAAACCACTCTGTGATTCTGTCATACACAATATAGGGGATACGAAGAGTGGCCCTGCCTGTCTGTACCAAACTTATCAGCTACAACTGCAGAGATGTTTTGTTCCCAGCAGAGACCATCACTCACCTAAACTAAGGCTCTGAGCAGCAGTTCCTTGGTAAAGGATGGGTGTTATTAGCTCCAAAGCTTCTGTGTCTGAAGGGCAAAATAATTCACCAGCCTGTTCCTGTTACCTTGGTGTGCCCGGTCCAGGGAGCTTCCCAGAACCAGGAGCTACCTGTATCCCAGCACTAGCTGCCTTCATCATCATTATTATTATTATTACTAATATTATTGTTATTGTGATGGTTCCTTCTATTCCTGCCTGCAGTTTCCTAGAAAGGGCAGGTCACTAAAGCATTGGAGGAAGAGCACACAGTGCAAGCACAGCTGGAGGAAGTGGAAGAGCACTTTTGTGCAAAAATGTTTCCTATGTTCCAGAGATCAGCTTTGCTTCCAAGTGGCAGCAGGGTCACATAAGACAAAACCAAAGAGCAGGAGCTGCTTTGATCTGCTGCATGGAGCTGGTGCATCTCACCACTGCAGCCCTGAGGTGCCAGGGATGGCTTGGCACAGAGGGATGCCTGTGCCTGCAGGCTGCCATGCACATTCCCAGTCAGCCCTGTTGAAGGATGCCTCACTCTTTATGTCAAGCTGTTCCTTAATGTGTTTTCTTTCCTAGGTGGCATTTTGGGAAATACATAAATGTCACCAGTGTGTTAAATGAAAGACAGATGAAACACAGTGAAAGGCCCATAAAAGTGAAATGTGTGTATACCTCAGCCTCTCTCTTTTCCACTCACATTATTCTTTCTTTTCATCTCGAGTGGAGCAGCTACAGCAGGAGCAGAACCAGCAGGGAAGGAACTGGGCAGGCAGCAGGTGAGGAACAGGGCATGCCAAGTCATTTGCCTAAGCCCAGAAAGCCCATGAGCTGGAGTGGCAAAACACAGCCTGCATGGCCCTGTTGTAAGGTGTGTTTGAGCAGAGCAGCAGACCCAGGCTGTCCTCTCCCCTCCAGGGCAGGGTGTGCAGGGGCCATTCCTGCAACTCCCCATCCCAGCCCCACACACCTCCTGCTCTCCCCGTGATCCCAAGGGACCACAGCCCCCAGTTCCTTGTGCAAGGAGGGCTGGCAGGGATGCTGTGTTTGCCATGGTTCTCCAGGAGCAGGAACGCTGCAGCCATCACTGCCAGTGCTGCCCCACTGCTTTCCAGGTCAGTAGGAGGAGAGGTGTGCCAGGGCTTGGGCTGCTTAAAACCCTTTTGAATTGGCTGCTGTAGAGTGATATCAGCTCTAATGCTGGAGCTTTTAATTATTCCACAAGTCCTCCCAGTGCCTTGAGTCACACAGTTTATTTGGAGAGTCAGTGAGGAGAAATGTTCAGACACTGGCACAGGTTGCCCTAAGAATTTCTGGATGCCTCACCCTGGGAAGTGTTCAGGGTCAGGCGGGATGAGGCCCTGAGCAACCTGGTCTAGTGGAAGGTGCCCTTGCCCATGGCAGGGGGGTTGGAACTGGGTGGTCTTTAAGGTCCCTTCCAACCCAAGCCATCCCATGATTCTATAAACATCACACACAGGGCTTTCCTAGGTGAGGATTATACAGGCACTGCAGTACCAGGAGATGCTGTAATGGGGAGGTGCAGACCCGTGTACTGGGTTTGCATGGCCAGGGTTTGGTAGCATGGGCTGTACAGGGGTGGCTTCTGTGAGAAGTTGCCAGAGGCTTCCTTCTTTCCAGCAGAGCCAATCCCAGCCAGCTCCAGGATGTGCCTCTGGCCAAGGCTGGCCTAGTTAGAAATGGTAGCAATGCCTCTAGGATAATAGATTTAAGGAGAAGGAGAAAAGCTTATTGGGCAGGTGTAATTGCAGCCAGAGAAGAGTGGGGTGAGAACATGTGAGAGGAACAGCCCTGCAGACACCAAGGGCAGTGCAGAAAGAGGGGCAGGAGCTGCTTCAGACATCAGAGCTGAGATTCCCCTGCAGCCCCTGGTGCAGCCCATGGTGAGGCAGCTGTGCCCCTGCAGCCCATGGAGATCCACAGGGATGGAGAGGCCCACCTGCAGCCCCTGCAGGAGCCCCAT
>VZRZ01005362.1:847014-859550 GCA_013398175.1 Climacteris rufus
GGGGGAGTCTGTTTGTATTTTTGGCCTGGTTCTCCTCATTTTCTGCCACAGAAAACAATTCTTCTTAATGATGACTGTTCCACATTCCCGCTCGTGTTCCTCGCTTTTGTTAATGTGAAGATTTAAATGCACCATTTAATGCCAACGTGGCCAATGAACTCACGGCTGCACTCGCACTCCCAGGCTGCCAGGGGGATGCACGATTCCATGACAGGCAATTAAAAATCCCATTATGGGACTATGGAATAAGAAGTAGATGATGTATCAAAACGAGGCACATGTTTAATTTATAAATCCAAGTTATTGCATGCTGTGAAGTGCTAGGGAGAGAAATGAATAAAGAAAGGACTTTGTAGAGTTGCTCGCTATTAAGTATTATAAACCAGCAATATATGTCTGGCTGTCAGAGCCTCCTGGCAGCTCTGCATCCCAGGCAGCCCTCTGCCTCCCCTTCCCCTAGGGCAACTCATTTCTTGTATTTCCAAATCCAATGAGAATTTTTGCTGCATTAGCCAAAAAAGCTGTAGCCACAACATCAGGGGCTGTGATGCGAGCGACCTGGCCTGGGGGAGGGGATGTAAGGTGGAATTGCACAGTTTCTCTAATTCAGACATGGTAATTAAAAGTTGATAATAAAGACCTGCTCAGCACCTCAGTGCTGTAAGGAGGAATTTCTCAGGCACGTGCCTGTCCCTCCTGTGCCCTGTGCAGTGGCCAGAGGCATTGCTCTCCTGGTAGCTGGATGCCTGCCTGGGAGAGTGGGCTGATACGGGGCTCCCACATGTAATTTTTGGAGGGAAAGGGAGACGTATATCACGTAGAAGATACAAATAATTGCATGGATGGCAACTGCATGGATGGTTCCCATCCTTCCAAGAAGGATTGATGCAGCAGGGTGCAGCCCTGCTGTGAAAACCCCTCCAAGGAGGGCTGTCAGGTCAGGCTGAGGTCCTGAAGGAGCACCTGAGCCCAGCTCTCCCTCTGGAAGGCAAGGCTGAGGCTTCTCCACGCTCCAGACACATGTTGCAGCAGTAAGTTATCCCCTGAAGAGAAATGCCTCTGGCCACAGCAGCTCTGGGGATAGAGGGATCCTAGGAGGGACACTAGCCTGGGATGACCCGGCAGCCTGCTCAGAGGAAATCCCAGAGAGAAGTCCGGGAGAAAGATAACAGGAGGGCAAGCCATGGGGCAAGACATCTCCGATCCACAGGGAGGGCTGGGAGAGGAAACGGCCCATTAGCAGCGTCTGGGGGAATCAAAGAGCCATTGTGCATCGGGCTCTGCATCCAAGCTTTCTCAGCGCTCTCCCACCTCCCGGGGGACGCTGCTCCAGCCTCTCACCTCCTTACGTCAATGCATTTCCCAGCAGATTTCCCCATCTGTTTATCATCTCTGGTGGTGAAGGGTCTCATGGGGAGCTCTGCCTGCTCTGCATCTGCTTTTCTGACAGGCTCCATTCTGTCTGCAAGAGATAAATGAGCAGCCCTGGGGAGGGGAAGTCCTGGGAATAAATACTCTGGTCTGGGGAAGGGACCTTTCTGTGGTGAGGGTGAGACCCTGCATGGCTGCTGTGGTAAACTGGAGAAGAATGGGAGCCAAGGGGGTCTTTGTCTTCATCCACAGAAAAGAAATGACATGTTCCTACATGTCTCACTTCACATGAATCATAGAATCATAGGATGGTTTGGGTTGGAAGGGAAATCATCTTGTTCCAACCCCTCTGCCATGGGCAGGGATGCCACCCACTAGACCAGGTTGCTCCAAGCCCCATCCGACCTGGCCTTGAACACTTCCAGGGATGTGGCAGCCACAGCTTCTCTGGGCAACCTGTGCCAGGGCCTCACCACCCTCACAGGGAAGAATGTCTTCCTAACATCTAAACAAAATCTCGTCTCTTAGTTTAAAAACATTCCCCTTTGTACTACCACTACCTACCTGTGTAAAAAGTCACTCTCCCTCTTTTTTATAATCCCTCTTCAGTTATTGGAAGGGGCTCTAATATCTCCCTGGAGCCTTCTCTTCTCTAGGCTGAACCACTCCCAGCTCTCCCAGCCTGTCTGCACAGGAGAAGTGCTCCAGCCCTCTGAGCATCTTCATGGCCTCCTCTGGACCCACTCAAACAGGTCCATGTGTTCCTTGTTCTGAGGATCCCAGACCTGGACACAGCACCAGGTGGGATCTCATGAGGGCCTGTAAAGATCTGGTTGCTCCCCGGGTATTTTGCAGGGAAGAACATTATCCGGCCTGGTCTCCACCACAGGCGACGCCCATTTCCTGACACGGTTGTTGGCCAAAAGACTCACACACAGCAAAGGAAGGTGATTAACAGATCCTGGACCAAACACACTCCACACCAAACTGTCTCTGAGGGTTGGCTCAGTCTGGGGGCACAAGGGGAAAACCAGCAAGGCAGGACAGAGGAGTCCAAATGACCCAAAGCCCAGCTGCTTGCCAGGCACAAGCATGTGCCCCCTGACCCCTGAGGATGGCTGCATGAACCATCCTCATGTCCCCATGTGTTGAGGGACATCTCATGCAGGCAGCCAAATGGACTCCCAAAGCCAGAAAGATCCCATCTTCTGTTCCCTCCTGCCAGCTCCAGGGCCACTGGAGGACAAAGAACTCCTGACTCCTGAGTGTTTTGCAATGCCACACTGGTGGGAAAAGCCCTATCTGATGTCCCCCAGTGCTCTCCGAGTCCTCCCCTTGGCACTGGGTGGTGCAGGAGGTTTTCTTGTGACAGCAGTTCTGCTGTTCTGGTTATATCCCTGACCTGCATCCCTGCCTGAGCTTCCACCCATCACAACATCCCAAATGAGCAGATCCTCATCCCTGAGGTGTGGGTATGGTCCCCTGGAATGGACTTTCCAAACCATTACAAAGCAAAAGTCCCTGTGACTCAGGTCAGTCCAAAAGACACCTGCTGGCTGGTCACTCTCTTTGACTTGATACTGCAAGGATACTTATGAACTTTGTCAGGGACAAATGTCAAGTCTGGCACCTGGGAAGGAATAACCCCCATGCTACAACATGGCTGGGTCTGACTTCTGGGGGAGCAGCCGTGTAGAAATGACCTTGACCATGAGTCAGCAATGCCTTGTCACAGCAAAAAAGGCAAAGAGGCCCTCAGGCTGCATTAGGCAGAGCATTGCCAGTAGGTCAAGGGAGGCAATCCTCCCCCTCTGCCCAGCCCTGATATGACTGAATATTGCAACAGCCCCCAGTGCAAGAGAGGTAGAGACATGTGGGAGTGAGTCCAGGGAAAGGCCATCAAGATGGTCAGAGCTCACATAGCCCTGTGGGATCACAGCCTGGGAAGGGAGGTTGAGGGTGCAGGGATGGAGAACAGAGAGCTCTGGTGGGGATCTGACAGTGACCTTCAATAACAGCAGGGAGGATATGAAGATGATGAAGTCATGCTGTACACAGAGGTGCATGAGGGAAACACAACAGACACTGGACATAAGCTGAAACCAGGGAGGTTCAGACTGGATGTGAGCACAAATGTTGCCACTATGAGAAGGACAGTTCAGCACCGACACAGGATGCCCAAAAAGGCTATGCTGCCTCCAGCCTTGGAGGTTTCCAAGACCCGACTGAGTAAAGCCCTGAGCAACCTGGTCTGACCCCAGAGTTGGCAGGATGAAGAGGTTGGGCCAGAGACCTCCTGCAGTCCCTCCCCACATGAGCTGTCCTGTCATCCTGCAGTGCCCAGGGCCAGCCTATGCCCAACACACACAGTGCATCTGTGGCTCAGCAGTGCCAGCGCTGGCTTCCCTCTCTAGGAACAGGACTGGTGACTGCATCTCCTCCCCTGCTGGGGGACCTCCACCAAACCCACAGCTACCAGATGGCCAAAAGCTGCCTCCCTCAGCACTAGCAGAGAGAGGGGGAGCGGGGAGCCTCCCAGCGCTCTCCCAGGCATCCCTAACCACAGCACATTGTTCTGGGCATCGCACAGCAGCCCCAGACAGCGCAGGGCGTCGCGGGGGTGCGGGACCCGCAGTCACGTCCGCGCCGCCGCGCGTCAGCCCAGGAACAAAGCCCTGCAGGGGCTGAGGGCCTGGCATGGGGTGCAGGAGGGACGAGGAGGGCAGCTCTCCTTCCTCTGTCACAATCAGCATTGGAGTGTCCAAAGCCCCACTCATCTGGTAACAATAACAAGCTGGGGAACTGTTTGTCCTCGCCGGGCACCACGTCACTCACCAGGCCACGCAGCCAGAGTCACCTCCCCAGGCTCCTGGTCCTGATCCATGCTCAGGCAACAGGCAGCAGGATCAACCTCAAGCTGCACCAGGGGAGGTACAGGTTGGTCATCAGGAGGAAATTCTTTGAGGAAAAGGTTGTTAAACATTAGAACAATTGCCCAGGGAGATGGTGGAGTCAGCATCCCTGGAGGTGTTTAAGGAAAGCCTGGATGTGGCACTGAGGCACATGGTCTGGTTGACAAGATGATGGTTGGTCACAGGTTGGACTCGATGCTCTCAGAGATCTTTTCCAACCCAACTGATTCTGTAATTCAGACTCACTCCTCTTCCACTCCTACTGAGCACCAGATGAGCCCAGCAATGGAAACTGGAGGTCAACAAGTTCCTGGGTCAAACTCCTCTCACTCCATGACCTTGAGACCTGGGCTCAGCACAACTGGTGTCAGAAATTGTGCATAAAAAATGGGCTACCCTTGGGTTCTGACTCTATTTAGTGAGTCATTCTGAGAGAGGACGATATGGGGCTCCTGCTAACGGCATCACTGATGAGTAGTGGCTAATGGGGTTGGATGGATGGATGGATGGATAGATGGATATCTGATGCCTGGGAGAAATGCCCAGAAACCCTGCAGTTTGAGACCAGTGAACAGACACAGTAGAAGGCTGCAGGATGGAGGCAGTAGCCGGTTTTCCTAGGGTCCATGGAAAAGCAAAGAGAAAGGGAGAGATGGACACTCCTCTGTGTACTTTGGATGGTGTTTGTTTGTTATTATATCATCTGCTTTCCTGTTTCCCTTGCCTCCCTTCCCTTCAGTGAAGCACTGTTTTGTTAAGTTTCTTTGTTCACCAGTGGGGAAGGGTAGCTGGGAAGGGAAGCAGGAGAAGGAGGGCTGAAGCATGGGGTGAGGGAAGGAGGGCACAGGCAGAATGGTGGGGAAAGGTTTGTAGAGCAGGATAGTCCCTTGAATACCCAGGATGGTTTGACTAAATTTCCCTATGTTTCAAGCTGGAAATTAGTGACATGTTTTTGAGGACCCTCAAAAAATTAAGTGTTCCCTAAGTGCTTTCTTGTTGCTGCCAGAAAGGTCATGTTTGTTACAGAATTGCCCCAGATGCAGCATCCAGAGCTTTTAGGGCTGTGCCCTGGCTCATTTTCTAGGACAACTTCATCCTTAGACACTTCAGAGCTTGAAGAGAAGGTTCCCAGAGGTGAAATGGAAAGACCCAGGCTAAGAGCGGGAGTGTGGTAGCGATATGTCCAGCCCTGTGCTGCTTCCAACCAGGCTTAACCCAATAGCCACGGCACTGGAATCTCACCATCCCACTGCCACTCAGCCAACAAGTGCCCCACAGTGGCAGGACTAGGCTCAGGGAGAGATGAGCTGCAAGCAAGGCCTGGGGCCACCCCACTGCTGCCAAGACACCTCCCACACACCATCACACCACAGTGGACATTCCCCAGCAGCTATTGGGATTGGCCCAGGATTCTCAGCCCAGATGTGTCAGGATCTGGCCTTCAAACCCAGTGGCCATTGCAGTCCCAAGTGACATCCCTGCTTCTCCTCTGGTGCCATGTGACCTTGGAATCAGCTCTGCTGCAGCAGTCACATCCACAGTGAGTATCTTTTACCCACAGGCTGCCTGGAACCATCCATCACTCCCACCCTGTTGCTGTCCCTTGCATCAGCTTTGGTGTTGCACAGCCTCCACACAGCCAAACTACTAATCTGGCACAAAAATAACTGAAAAAGGAACAGCTTTCTGCTAAGTCAGCACCAAATTACCCAGCACAAGGGCTAAGAGAGAGGGGAGGCAGGGCTGGTGGCCTGGAGCTGCAGAAGGGACAGCAATGAGACCTCTATGTTGGCAAGCTCTTAGGCTGGTTCAAGCTGATATGTTTAAGTCATGGCTGAAAGTGCTTTGAGGTCGAGGAGTGGGACTTATCCTTCTCCCTCTCATCCAGCCAGAGTACAACTGCAGTGGCAAACAGAGCAGAAACCATCGCAGAGAAGGTCTGAAAAGCTGCCAGGGGAACAGAAAAACTGCCCAGTTTATAGGATGGACCTGGAGGCTGGTGAGCAGGGAGGGACGTCTCCTTCCAAGGAGCTGGCCCGTGGCCTCTTCACTGCTTTACACATCCAGCCCTGTTATTCTTTCCAGCAATAATCCCCACTAAGGATCCTCCCTTCCAAAGTCATTTAGCACCGGAGCTAATTCTCAGTTTCCTGGAGGAGGATTTGCAGGCAGTTAAAATGTGTGAAGGCAGGAGAGTGCCAGACTGCAGGGAGTTTCCTACAGACTCCTCTTGCCTCCTAAACTCGTGAGTAATGCAAGGCTGGAGCTTCCTTATGCTGAAGGTCTTGCTCCCTGGGTCTTCATCTACACTGAAAGCTTATCATGGCATAACCAGCTCCTTATACAACCCACTGGGTTGCTCTAACCAGTGTAAAGTCCATAAATTAGTCCTTAAGCTCTGTCTGCTTATGTGATGATTAAATAGCCTGAAGTGATTTAAATCACCCCAGCTTGGGGGAGGCTTTTATAGAGTCGTGCTGGGCTGCAGGAGCCCTCGGCAGATGTGAACACCTCGCTACCTCCAAGGCACTTTGCCTTGCTCCCGGTGGAGCTGAGGAGACCCAGGCACTGCCTGGACCCCGGGCCGCTGCCCATAGCCACACAGGCTGCTCCAGGCACATTTTCCACCACCGATCACTCCGGAGAAAAGGCTTCCCGGCACCACTCAGCTGACGTGGCAGGGAACACCCAGCGCTGCCAGGACTGAGGCTGCACGAATCCCGGTGATTCAGAGACCCGGCACGTTCCCAGGCTCCATCACCCACCTGTGCTGAGACTGATATGTCACTAATTTCCCTGTTGGTTTTCTCTGTGTCATCTCTGACTTCAGCCTCGTGTTTCCCCCTGCTACTTGCCTGCTGAGCTACCCCCATCCAGGGGCTACTCCATACCCCTCACCATCCTCATGGATGCAGGGGAGGCTTGTTTGCCTTCCTTGCCCACCGCTGTGCTGTCACCCGATATCCCTGGGAGCCTCTGAAAGGCTCTGGGATCTCCTTCTTGCAAGGCACCAACCCACAGGGAGACAGCCCCTTGCCCCTTTTCAAGGATGCTGAGTTTTGTGTGTGCTTGTATTGCCTGGTCTGGAACTATTTTAATCTCTTTGCATCTCTTTGCCATCACCCTTAACTGCCCTCAATAATTTCATATCGAATATACATCAAATATGAGGTACAGTGCAGGGACAGCAGCGCCTCTGAGCTGCTTCTCACCCTGCCCATCCTCTCCCCATGAACACCATTACCTGGTGACCCCCTTGGCACAGACACCTGCACAGCCCTGCGTGCCCTCAGCCCTGGGGCAAGGGAGCTGTGGGGTCCCTCTTACACAGAGGGGGTGGGAGAAGACCTTAAGCTAAGCTAAGATTATCTGTGATCACTCAGCAATGAGATCTGCCCTGCTGGGTGCAGCTGGGGTGGTGATCATGGTCACTTGGGAAGTGACTGGGGCTCCAAATGAAACCCCAAGGCTGCATGGCTGGCCTTGAGCTCTCGCTCAAGCAAAGAAAGCTGTGCTGTGTGCTGTGCTGAGTGGAATGAAGCCTGGTGGGTTAGGGGTGGTGAGAGTTATTTGCTGGTTCCCCTCTGTACCAGGAGGATACAGGCTGGATCAGGCAGTGGCTGCCCGTGCCAACTTCAGTGGTCCTGCAGGTGACACGAGGCACAAACTGGCAGCGTCACATGGGCTGGGTAATGTGACACAGAAGGGATCCTGCATCCACAGCTGACATGAATAACAGGGCTTGTTTGGAAGCTGTATTTGATGTTGAACTTGTGAGATGGCACAATCCTTCCAGGAAAGAAATTGGCTTTGGGAAACTCAAACTGAGTTTTGCAGTGCTCTCCAAAAGCTCTGCAAACCATCCTGTCACCTTGTCACCTCCCTGTCCCACGCAGGTCATGCTGGCCTCAGAGGAGCCAGACAACACGTGATCCTCTGCTCAGCACGGAGCTCTGAGCTCTGCTGCCAATGCTCTGCTCACAGCTACACCTCTTAATCTGCTGCTTCAGTTTCCCCAGTGTAAACTCAGGGACATTGCAAGGCTTTCAGGTCCATCCATAAAAATGCTCTTCATCATTTTTCATTTCCAGCTTCATGACCATCAAGGTATCCTGGCTGAGAGCAAGGCTCAGCTTTGTTAGGCACTGTTCAAGCCTCAGTCCCAGAGCACTTGCACCAAGGAGAAAGAAAGGAATGAGGAAGGGAAGGGGAATGAGGGCAATGCCCAGAGTCCCAGTGCTTTTGGTGAGGTTGAGTGTCCAGGCTTCTGAATCTGGACTTCACACTGCAGCTGAGCCAAAGGACCTCCTTCAAAACAAGATTCCTAAGGGATAAAACCCCAAAACAAGAAGATTTACATGCATCCACTATTTTAACTCAGAAAGGTGCAGATGTGACTGCTGGGCATGCTCCACATGCACCAAACAGGGCGTGCAGGCAGCTGTGGCTTTCAGACAGAGAGAAACTGTCCTGACTGAAGCACTTGCATGACTGTTCTGCTGAGGGGGCAGGAAGGAAACTTCTTCACAGCGAGTCACTGACCTGGGCAGGATTTGAGATGCCAGCCCCATGAGCCCCTCTCCCCCATCTCCCCAGGGGAGAAGATGCAGGGCCAGCTGTGCTTCACCTGCAGCCTCACCTCCCCATTCCACCCACTGGTTATCTCACAGCCCTCACCCTGGGTACAGGGCCAAGGTGGCATTCATGCACCTAGCCTGGCCATCAGCTGCTCAGCTTCTCCTTTCTTAAGGCCCTTCAGGAAAACAGGCTCTCCAGATGTGCATCCACCTTTTCCAGAAGAGAGGTCAGCTCAGAAGTGATGGCAAGCAAACCTGCATCCAACAGTGCCACACTTCACTTCCCAGCTGCCACCCCTGGCTCCCTGGCTCTGACATCCCATGGGGTACCAAGTCAGGAAATCCATCAGTGATAACACACCTGGCTTGAAACCACTGTGTTTATATGTATCTGTGTGTGTCTGTGTGTATATCTATATATTCCTGCTGGGAACATCTGTTCTTGGTAGACGTTTCCCTTCCCAATTTCCTGGAGATCATAAGGAGGGTCAGAAGGGTGAGAACGCCTACCCAAATTCTCCTTTCCCTCACCCAGGGAAGTCTATGGGCTTTGTTGATTTAACTTCCCCATTTATGTTAATGCAACTTATAATTGTGATTCCTATATGAACTGGAGCCACAAATTTTCCCATGCAGGAGCTACTTTCCCATAACAACAACAGCAACATAAAAATGTCCTGTTTCTATGGGAGCTGTGGAAGCAATGGTCCATGTACAGAGAACGATAGAGTCTGAAAGGAAATGATGTCTGCCCCATTAGCCTGGCATCTTTTATTCCAAGTAAGTGATGAGAAATCACTTCTTGGAATGCTTCTGGTTTCCACAGGGTGAAACAAGTGATGGTGCCCCATCTGTGGAAGTGTTCCAGGCTAGGTGGGATAGGGCCTGGTCTAGTGGAAGCTGTTCCTGCCCATGGCAGAGGGTTGGAATTAAATGATCTTTAAAGTCCCTTCCAACCCAAACCATTTTGTGATTCCATGGTTCTGTAGCATATTCTTTAAAATTTCCCAAATCTCTTCTTTTGGAAAAACAATTCCTCCCATTTCATGAACACACTTGAATCAGTTTCAGGTAACTAAGCAGGAGCACCGATTTTCTTCATAAGACAAGAGAGCTTGTTGTTGGAGAGAAGCTGATTTCTGGTGGCAAACCAGGTCAGTGGATGCCTCTCCATCGCTCGCTTGGACTCCCACCACCAGCTTAGCGAAGACCCAGCAGTCTCTGGTCAACATAAGCAGTGAGTTTCACCAACTCTGATTAAAAATACCCTCCTTCTTGTTTTCTAAAGTTACCAGTTCACTGACCTGGGTGTATTTGCATGACTCACGGGGTGGCACAAGGGGGAAAAAGGAACTGAATGCAGGGAGGCGAGGAGGAACTTCTTGAGCTGCTGCTGCCACCAAAAACACTTAACACGAAACTCCAACCTCAGTCACCCGTTCCCTATTTCCCTTTCGAAGAGTGACTGGAGAAGCAGCAAGCTGGTTGTTAAAAAGCAATTTATGTCCCAGCCAGTGTGAACCAGTCTAGGCAGCGTGACTGGGGTTTGTCATTACAAGGGCTGCAAGGGGGGGAGTGACGGGGGATTTACAGATCAGCCCGTGCATTTTTGGATAATCTCTGGACTGCCTTTAGGTTCTGTAGAAATAATAATAATTAAAAGCGGATGTAACTCATTGGAATCCATTCCACAGCAGTAACATGATCCATCTTATTGCCAATCCCCTGAGTCACTCCGTCCTCCAGATGATTATTTTTCTGCTTTTCCCTAATACAATCTGAACTCTGCCTTTCACACTGCTAATGGACCCAGCATGGGTCACATTGGTGCTGTTGGGGCATTTCAAACCCTCTCTAGCCTGGACACAACCAGCCCAGTTAGCTCTGCACCAAGATTTGCCCTGTATTTCATCAGAGAGATACACATTTTAAAATTTAAAATGCACTCCACCAGCCACAAGCCTGGTGTTAACCCAGTTGTGTTATTGCCTATTATTTGCCCAATTTATTTTGAATTAAAAGCAGCTATGGGCATCCCATTTCTTCTGAACAACCTTACAGTGTTTTGGTTTGCATCATGATCCCTCTTTGGGAGGAGGTTCCCCTTTGCTGACCTCCTGGGAAGAGCATGTTGTTCCCGGGTTTGGGGGCCCCGAGGGAAGGCAAAGCCCAAAGCAGGGCTGTGCACAGCCAGCTGTGGAGGAACATCTTCTCCCTGCCCTTGTGACACACTCAGTCTCATCCCCTCCTGGGAACAGCAGTCCTGCCACTGCCACCCCAGCTCTGGGAGGGAAGCTCTTCTCCAGACTCATTCCCAGGCTCCCAAGGGTCATTACTCCTCTCCAGCTCCCTTCCAGCACTAGAGATGGAGAATGTATGGGGAGAAGAACACCACTTTGGCTGGGACAGGAGCCTTCTAGCTGCACTCAAACCTCCCTGAAATCAGACTGAGGCTTCATGTGGGCTTCAGAAGGGCTTGGATGAAACCCACACTCCTTTAGAGCACGAATACCATCCTTTTTTACCTTTTCTTTTTTTTCTTACATGAGTTTTTATAGGTTCTGTGGCTTTGGTGTAGCACTGAAACCTTCCCCTGATTCATCTGCCTTCAGGATGCCTCCAGAAGGTGGCTCTTGGTCAATAGGATTTCTGCAGATGCTAGATGAGTGTTTTCCTCAAAAGACAACCAGCAATGTAGACAGTCATGTAAGCCTTCATTTGCTGCACTCATAAACTTTGAGGGCCCTAATCAGCCATACCTGGGGGTGCACTGGTCTCCTGGTCGGATTTTGGAATGACCCTGAAGTCTCATCTCTGTTCCCACCTCCTGTAAGGACCCTGGATGGTTGTTGCAGCCTCTCCAGTCCTGACTGTGGCCCCATCTCACGTTCCCCCTGACTCCCTGGATAGGCCTGGACCAGTTCCCATCCCTTGCCACAGCTATCGAAGGACACTGTGACCACCACCCTGCTCTGCCCACCCTGCTCAGATGCTGCAGGATGGGCCGTGAGGGCACTGGCTGTGCTATGGCCACCCTCAGCATCCAGCCAATGCTTCTCCATGGAGGAACGTGTCTGTTCCCTGACGCATTCCTCCACCACAGGAAATGGGCTACACATTCATCGAGTCACAGAACGGTTTGGGTTGGAAGGAGCTTTTAAAGGCTGTCTAGTTCCAAACCCTGCCATGGGCGTGGATGCCACCCAGCACACCAGGCTGCCCAGAGCCGTGTCCAGCGTGGCCTCGTACACTTCCAGGGATGAGGCAGCCACAGCTTCGCTGCTAACCTGTGCCAGGGCCACACCACTCTTTTTGTAAGGAAATTCTTCCTTTTATGTCTGACACTGGAGAACACGAGAAACGAACCGAACCAAAGTCCCACTCCAAGACTTCACGGTGCCGCGCCCCCACCCCGCTGCAAGTTCTCCGCGCTCGCTCCCGCGGGACGCCCGAGCACGGCCCAATCCAGAGCAGGAGGGGAGCGGGAGCCGCTGCTGCTGCGGGCTGGGCGATGGGGGGACGCTCGGGCCCCTTTTCCCCGCAGCCCCACGGTCCCGCAGCCCCACAGTCGCTTTTCCCCGCAGCCCCACGGTCCCACAGCCCCACAGTCGCTTTTCCCCGCAGCCCCACGGTCCCGCAACCCCACAGTCGCTTTTCCCCGCAGCCCCACGGTCCC
>VZRZ01005362.1:859692-913573 GCA_013398175.1 Climacteris rufus
GGGGCCGCCGCGGCGAGCCGGAGCTCCGCCGGGTTGGCCGGCATCCTCGCGGTGAGTGTGCGTGTGCGCGCGGAGCGAGGGGACCGGTTCGTGCCCGCGCCGCCCGCGCAGCATCCGCGTGTCCGCGGCGTGGGTGGGGATGTGCTGCAGTGCGGGGCTGCCCGCCCGCGCCTCCCGCCCGGCCTGGGGGCAGCTGGGCAGGGGCTGTGCGGGCTGGGCTGTCCTGTCCTGCCGGCCCCGCTCCGCGTGGCTTCGCTGCGCCTTCCCCGGGCCGTGCTGCCCGCCCCAGCCCCGCGTCCCGGTGGGGACTGGGAGCCGGCTGGGTGCGATGTTCCCTGCGATTTCCGTCCTCCCCATCCCCACGTTAGCGCAGGCGGTGGCATGCCCCATCCAGGCTGTGCCGCACAGCCAGAGCTGAGCGGATCCTTGTTCTGTTCTCCGCACTGCTCCAGGAGCTCGGCACTGGACAGGGATCCATCCTTGCATCCATCCATCCATCCATCCATCCATCCATCCATCCATCGTTTTCCTCTCCCCGCAGCTGCTTTTCTTGCCAGCCTTTGGGTAGGCAGTGAAACTCCCGCGAATGGCAAGCGGCCGCCCTGACTTATCACTGAAATGTTCTCGGCGGCTTTATCTCCACATTTACCTTCCCAGGTGGAGCACTTCCCAGTCAGGGCTTTAGGGCTCCATCGCGGCTCTTTGGGGAGAGACAGTAATTCGGTGTGTCAGGCAGACGCCGCAGCTGCTGCGGCTGGGTTGTGTAACCGAGGGGAGCACTTGCTCTTGAACTCAAGGTGGATCTGAGCAAGCTGGCGCTGGCTCGACAGGAATCCGAGTAAACAACAAATAATCTAAAGCTGGAAGGGCATTAGCTGGGAAACAGCCTGGTTGCTCTGAAGGCGAAGGGGAAGTTGGCGCAGCGGCGGAGCAGACGGGGTTCGAGCGCGGTGCTGGCTGGGCACTCCCAAGTGCTGGATTCCCGCCGGGAGAAGTGAGTGCTGCTGCACGTCTGGAAGATGAGATGCTGATGGGGAGCTTGAGATATGCAGCTCCAGCTGGGATCCTGGAGGTCAGTTGGGAAATGGCGGGTGTAGAGGGAAGAGCGAGAAAAAAAAGAGTGATATAAAGGTGTGGGGAAGTACAACAGCAATTTGTGGGGAATGAAGCGAGATTCTGAGCAAACACGCATATGCACGCGTGTTCTCACACCTCTGAGTGCCTGATCATACAAGCAAACAAGGCAAAATTCCCATTTGCTTGTGAGCAGGTAGGATCTTCCCAGGGTTTTCATCCGACACCTTCAACAGTCTGGGCATCTCCCTTTGGCCCCGCAAGGAGTTAATGTCTTCCCAGCCTGAGGGAAGTACATTCGAGGGAAGTATGTTCAAATCAGATAGCTGGTGGGTCTTTTACTGGTGCATTAAACCCAAAGCTGCCTGGCTGCTTGGTTTTGGAGTGGTGCCATCTTGGCAGTGGTTGTGTGGGGCTGGTGTTGGCCATGATTTCACTTTCTAGGTGGGTTTTTTGGGACCCCACTGACTGCTGCAAGGTAGTTTCCACCACTTCCCCCACTGCTCTCGCCTGGAACCAGTCACCTTGCTTCAGCTTGGGGCTTTTGGAAGGCTGGGGGATTTCATATGTTTGGAGCAAGCCTGTGGCTGGTGGGGGTGCTTCCGAGCTCTGACCCACACTGGCTACAGAGTTGGCTGCTGGGTTTTCCTTCGTGGGGACCAGATGTTGTGCTGCTGCTGTTCTGGCTCGCTCATCTGCCTGTGTTTTACTCAAGATGTAGCAAAGGAACTGCGGAGCAGTGAGTCCCGGACTCTCCTTTCACAAACCCCAAACCAGCTGAAATAGCTGGTTGTGTTGCAAGAGGCAAAAACTTGCTTTGCTCTTCAATGCTCTCCTCACAGGCAACTTTTTTAGGACTGAGTAATTTGATCCTTTTTACAGTGAGTGGGGCAGGACGTGGGCTCTTCCTGTCTGCCAAGCTACCATAAAACTTCCAGACCAGTTTATTTCTCTTTCTGGGGTTTTTATATATTTATTTCTTTAATCTTTCAAGCACTTTCCCAGTACTGTTGGCAAAGGGTGCAGCTGACCTTTGGGAAGGGCGGCGGGCAGTGCAGCTCATCGCTAGCCTGTGCCAAGGCATTCCCACGAAGCCAGCTGCC
Organism: Climacteris rufus; assembly: GCA_013398175.1. Classification (NCBI taxonomy): domain Eukaryota; kingdom Metazoa; phylum Chordata; class Aves; order Passeriformes; family Climacteridae; genus Climacteris; species Climacteris rufus. Next base: position 861,870 of record VZRZ01005362.1, read on the forward strand.
ATTTGTACCAAATTCTACTGCTTGGGCTTGGAAACCATTCCCATAGTATCAGTTTAGCACTGCTGGTCCCTGCTTGCTTGCAGGTCTCTGCTATTGCTCTTCTCTACCGGGATCGAGTGCCCTGAGTTTAGCAGCCATTTATCTTTATTTTTCAATTTTATTTCTTTTTTCATTTTTACTTTAGTTTTAGGTTTATTGCTGTGTCCCCACAGGACTGGCAGTAGGGCGGCACTGTACACAGCCTGAGATTATGAGAATCTCGGTGTTGCAGCATTTTAGGACACAAATTTCAGGACAGAAAGTTGATTCATCAACTTTCTGCTGGTGTTTTGACTCACCAGGCAGGTTTGGGTCCTGAAAGAGATGCTGTATCTATGGAATCATAGAATGGCTTGGGTTGGAAGAGACCTTAAGGATCATTTAGTTCCGATACTCCTGCCATGGGCACTAGACCAGGTTTCTCAGGTGTTTTCAGCTGAATCCTCTGCGCATGTGCCAAGGCAGCTTGTGGCCACCCCCAAAAGCTGTTTCCTGTACAGACTGCTCATCGGGTCCCCCTGAAACACAGTTATTGAAAAAGGGTGGTGGAAGCACAGCACTGAGACAACCACTGAGATCGAGTCACTGGGTGGTGGTGAGGTGGGTTGTGCCCACACCAGCTGTGGGGTGCCGCTGCCTCAAGGGTTTGTTTGCAGCTGAATGTGAAGGTCCCCTTGTCTGAGCGTTTCCTGGTGTGGGGAGGTTACAATGATGGTGGCCCCCAGCCTTGTATGATTTCCTTGCACCATAAAAGCTTCACGTGCTGAAACAGGTGAATGTGGCTGGGAGGTGCCTTTGCCCGTGCGGTGCAGGGTGCTTGTGCTGAGCTGGGGATGCTCTTTGGACTTGCAGCCACCCCGTCCTGCCTGACTCTTTGGGAAAGGAACCCCTGTCCATTTCAACCCTTCTTTGTTAAGAGCTACTCCTGCATTGGGCACAGAGAGCATCACTGAAACTGCTGAAACCAAATCTGGTCTTTACTATTGCACCAGTTCCATTTTTTTTCTGTGGTTTTTTGTTACCCTGTCCACTTCCTTTGGTACCGGAGTAATGAAAGGAGGTGCAGTGGCTCAGCAGAGCTCACTTCATTCCTTGGTTGCTTTTTCCACTGAAACTGGGAGTGCCAGCCAGAAAGGTCCAGGTCTGTGTGCACCTGGGCAGCCCTGAGGGTGAGGGACCAAAGCAGCAGATACCCCTTTTTGCTGAGGATGGCCTCCTGGCCTTTGTTTTCAGAGATCTGAGTGCTGCAAAACCTGAGCAGTTGGATTATTTTAGGGACCAGAAATGCCAGTCTGAATAAATAGCAGATGCTCAATGCTGCTTAGCCATCCCCCACTGGAACTTGCTGTTCTCCCTGAGCTTGGAAGTGCATGTGCGGCTGAAGATCTTGAGATGTTCAAAAATACCAGCGCTGCTTTTTTTGAGATAGGGTATAAAAAAAACCCTCAAAAAGGCCAACCCAAACGTGGTGCTATTACAGGCTTTAGTTACCCGGGTGAGTGATGGGAAGATGCTGGAATGGGAACAACAGGGAGAACAGGAGGGAACCCATGGCACATGCTCATAGCAGGTCTCTCCATGGGTTTTCTGAGGTCTGGCTTGATGCAGAGGGAGAAATCAGGATCTGAGACAGCAGCACGCAGCTCACCCCTGGTGAGGCAGGCCAGCCACTGCCCGTCCTGCCTTTCCTGACACGCTGTCCCACTCGGCGCTGGCACGGGAGGAGGGTGAGTAACACAGGTGACCCCTCACGCCACCTCGAGCGGCCAGCTTGCTAATCCAGGGATGCGTCACGGAGATTACAGAGGAGTGTGGCAGGTTTCCTTAGAGCCAGCTAAGCGCTTTGTTAAATCATGTCTTAGGGGAGGGGAAAAGTAAAATTCATCCTGTAAGCCTTTGCTGCCTGCCAGGGCAGCCCCGCTTTTTAATTTGATGTGCTGTAATTAGTCTGGCCGCTGCAGGATCCTCGTCAGCTCCTGCGGGCTTGCCTGCTTCTGCCTGCTCTGTAATTGCCGCTTCAGGGGGAGAAAACTAAATAAATAAAAAAAAATTAAAATGTGAAGTGTTTTGTACAAATCCCAAGCTGTAAATTATTTAGCAGGTGAAACAGAAATGTGCTGTGTGTTTCCAGGAAGCGAGAGACTGCACCAAAAATGACGCGGCGCAGCTTGCGGCTCTGCCGCGATGTGCCTTCTGCAGAGTCATGTTGTTGGGAACCTTTTTTTTTCCCTTCTGAATATATTCTTGTTGGCTGATAGCCCAGAATAGGTAGCAGAGCAAGAGGCGAGGGATTGTATAACACAGCCAAGTGATTTATGTGCTTGGCTCTGCAGCTGAACAGCGTTAGGGTCTCTGGTCTCTTTACCCTGTGTAGAAAATGTTTGAAAATTCAAGGTAATGCTGACTTGTTCCTACTCTGCCTCCGAACTTAGCCTGTGGCTGTTTGGAAACGTGTTTCCTATTGTCTTGCATGCTGTGTGAGTTTGTCAGCCTTTCTTCTGATATGTCTTTTGTTCTTGGTGACTTATCTCCACTGCCATAACTGACATTAAATCCATAGACCAGAGGTCTTTTGAAGGAAGCAGAGATCTGTCTTGGTAGATAGAGCTTCTCTTGGGGGTGGAGCAGCATCGATGCGAAGGAATAAGGGAATAAAGCCTTGGGATTGGAAATCAGTAGGGATAGACAGATTTATAGCCATCTTATAGCGAAGCCAGCTGGTTTCAGTTCAGTGTCTAAAAACTGGTGTCCTTTTACTTGTGTCTGATGCAATGAGGAGCTGAGTTACAGCAGAGTTCCTTAAAGAGTGAAAGAAGTAGCACTGCCTTTTCTCTCTGTTGCTAATGCACCTGGTTTAGAGTGGGTTCAGATGTGGTTGGAGGCATGAAGCAGAACATCCCTTGCGGTCTCGCCAAACCCAACACTTGTACTAGGTCATAAAACATCGTGAAAGGGCAGAGGAGCTGAGAAATAGTACAGACACAGCCACTAGCCTGGACTTCATCCCAGTTTGCATTACTTAGAAAGGTAACTATTTGAACAAGTGCAGATTAACAAATAGAGGAGGAAAGTTTTACAGGTCAGAGCTGCCATCTGCATGTGTTTTTTGTCTTGCCGGCAAGCGCCTGCCTCATGCTGGAGCCTCTCAGCCTTGAAATGCAAAGCTGGTCTGAATTCTCCTGGGGTGGCCAGGTAGCACGTACTGCTGAAACACAATTAGCAGTATTTACCACCCTGGCAGGGTTGCAGTGTAAATGATGCTTAGTTTCACCGAGAAGTGTGGTGTCAAATTTAAGCAATTATAATGGTAGCTGGGGATGCGTATGGAGAGCGTGCTGCCACCTGCGCCGGTTCCATTCCACTCCAGCCTCGCTGGGGTCCCTCCCCTGGGCGTAGTAACTTGTCCATGGTCCCACGGCTCGGGGACATCCCTTGTGATCCTACAAGGGGTCGCCGGCAGAGAGGGCTCCAGTTGCACCCTGTTGTTGGCTGATGCCTCCTGTTTGTTTTCCAGCTGCTCATGCTCCTTGGCACCGCTGACGGTCAGTCGAAGCTGACCTCTGAGCAGAATGCCATCAGCCTCTCCCCTGGCAAGTACCGCCACCTCGACCGTGCCACCAACGAAGAGCTGACCTGTGACAAATGTCCTGCAGGAACCTATGTGTCTAAGCACTGTACGAAGAGTACCTTAAGAGAGTGCAGCCCTTGCCCAGACGGGACCTTTACCAAGCATGAGAACGGCATAGAGCGGTGCCACCCTTGCAGGAAACCCTGTGAACTGCCAATGATTGAGAAAACTCATTGTACTGCCTTGACTGACCGCGAGTGCACTTGCCTGTCTGGTACGTTTCAGACGAACGATACCTGCGTCCCTTACACGGTGTGCCCAGTCGGCTGGGGCGTCCGCAAGAAAGGAACCGAGACCGAAGACGTCAGGTGCAAGCCGTGCCCTCGTGGTACCTTTTCTGATGTGCCTTCTAGTGTGATGAAGTGCAAACCCTACACTGACTGCTTTGGGAAAAACATGGTGGTCATCAAGCCGGGGACGAAGGAGAGTGACAACGTCTGTGGTTCTCCGGCGTCTCTTCCGAACACGGCCTTGACTTCGTCAAGCACCGAAGCGGGTGAGCAGCCCTATGAAGTTCCACCAACAGCTGATCTTCCCAAAGGTAATGTCCACCACTGAAACACACATGTGGTTTCAGTTGTTCCTGCCTCGGTCAGGGTTGGTGTTAGGCTGTTAAAAATCAACATGGTCTAAAGCCTGAGTGGTGCTTCTGCTTCTTGGCATCGGGTGGCCCTCACTTCTATTAAACCACATTTAATAATGTTCTTACTGAGATTGCAGTCCTGATTGGAGTTCTGGCTGTCCTACTGTTTGGGCTGAAAGGACATCACTTTCCCCATCCTCTTTTCCCATCTCTGTGATGTGCTGGCACAAGTCTTTGTGCCGTTGAGGTGAACGTGATTTGGGATGCAGTGGGAAAATCCCTGCTGCAGTGTCCCTGCAGCAGGGAGACTCCTCCTCTGATGGATTCACTGCTTTTGTGCCTGTGCTTTCCTTGATACGTTTCGCTCTGTGCTGTGCCAGAGTGTTGGCTGAATGGGAACCATTGCTGAAACAGCCCTGCAGGAGCCTGGGCTGTCCTGTAACGTTTTTTTCTTCAATCTCCAAGATTTCCAAAAGTTGCCACTGGTGCGGAAAACCAGATAGAATTCCCTGTTCCCTGGCTTAATTGGAAGTGGCTCATCATCACAACCTTTATGGTAATGTTTTAGCTGTGGCTGGTTTCAGGGGTGCTGTAGGACTCCATTTGGGAAGCAGCTTCCCTACAGTGTATCAGATGAGGCACTTTAATTAAAAAATGCAATTTTGATGACCTCAACACCTGAGCTGGTAAATATAATAGCAGGGAAGTGCTGACAGTGCTTCCAGTGCTTCACCTTTGCTAGATCTGAAAGCTTGCCCTGACGTTGGTGTATCATTGGGAGTGTACAGGAGGGTGTTTCCTGAACTTTGAAATCAACTGTCGACAATTACGTAAAAGTTAAAGTGTTTTCCCTGTTTGTATCTTGGTTAGGGTGTTTTGGGTAACCAAGTCAGGCAAAAACAGGTACAGACAATTACACCCACTCACTGTCTCAGCTAGGACCAGATTATCTTCAAAAGATAAGTTTCCAAAATAATCCGTAGTTTTTGCCAGAAGAGTCCTCCTTCCTCTTCTCACCAGGCTTTGGTGATGCATCTGGCTGGGACCTAAGAGCTGTTGGTTGACAAGGAAACTCAATAAAGATGGAAGGTAGCTTTTTAGGGGGCAGTTTGGTTGCTTCAGAGACCTATTTTGTAGTTGATGTGTCCACAGCTGCTTGCAAGGCTGATAAAGAAGTTTTCCTTAACAAAATCCAGTGGAGAGATACTAAGCCTACGAATTGTCATGTATTTTTGTACTTTTAGCCCAAATACAAAATTCCACTGTTGAGCTAAACCCAAGTTCATAAACCTTGGAAATCAAAAACAAACTTGCTATAGGTTTTCTGAGAAATGCTGAAATGGGACAAACACAGACTGACAACATGCCTTTAATAACTCATTTTTTGTAATAATTTGCCACTGGCCTTAGCCAGCAAGGGTCAGTTTTACCTTGAAGGTCCCTCTGTAACTGTACCCATCTGTTCCCAGAGGCAAACCTCAACTTCACCTCTACTCTTTCTGGCTGCCTGGCGTAGGGTTTCCGTCTGCCGGCCAAGCCGATGCTCAGGCAGGTTTTAGCCCGTGATGTGATGCCATATCGCATCTCCGGTGCCGTGACACTGAACTCTCCTCTCCTCCCGCAGGCCTGAACTCTTCAGTTCCCGATTTCGTCCCCTCTCCGGCGCCGCGCGCGGCCGGCAGCATGGCCGGCAGCGTGGCCGGCAGCGTGGTGGAGCCGGCGCGGTACGACAACGAGACCTCGGCCAACGAGACCGGCGGCATCGGCGGGAGCCTCATGGGCGCCGGCACCACCAGCCAGGCCCAGAGCTACCGGCACAAGCAGAGCAGCCCAGCGCTGGAGAAGCAGCCGTCCCTGGAGATGATGGGGGGCGAGAAGTCCAGCGCCCCGTACAGGCCGCCCCGGCGAGGCTCGCAGAACGTCCACCAGCACTTCGACATCAACGAGCACCTGCCGTGGATGATCGTCCTCTTCCTGCTACTGGTCCTGGTGGTGATCGTCGTCTGCAGCGTCAGGAAGAGCTCACGGACTCTGAAGAAGGGACCCAGGCAAGATCCCAGTGCCATTGTGGAAAAAGCAATTATGAAGAAGTCCACCACCCCCACGCAGAACAGGGAGAAATGGATCTATTACTGCAATGGGCACGGTGAGCAGTAGTGACCGTGTGGTGTCCTCCCCATTCCAGAGTGGGGCTGTGGAGGGGCTGCCCCCACAGCCAGTGACCGGTGGCTTTCCTTATTTGGTGGGTCCTGCAGAGAGGAGAAAGCCCATACAGTGGTTCCTCAGATATTTATTCATCCTTGGCTTCTCCTCCTTCCAGTTCCATGGTGTGTCCCTGCTCCTGAAGGAAGGGTTAATGGAAGGAATGTCACTTGCTCACTCCAGCTTCTCTCCTTCCTCCCACCCAACTTCTCCAGCTTCTACCCTTGGTAGAATGATTTTGAATGAAGGCACCTTTTTTTTCTCCCTTTCCTTCCCTTTCCACTTTTATTCTTTTTCACATGGTCCATATTTTCTCGGCGACTCAGGCATGGGTCTGCTTATCTTTTGTGTTGTCCTTTTTCCCCTCATCCCCATCTGTTTCTGGAAGGCTGAGTCATCCCCCACCTCTTGGCAGGGCTTCAATTTCAGGTTCTTAGCCCTAAATCCCAACTGCTGGCTTGTGTCCTAAGCTGGAGCTGGGAAGGTTGTCCTCACAGGCTGAGTTGTGGAAGTGTACAGCTCCATGGGTGTCATCAGATCTGCCTGGATGCTCTTTTTGGTAGTGTTTTCTGTTCATTTAGAGGATGATTTACTGTTGGCTTTCTGACCAGACTTTAAAGATGACGTGGTGATCAGTAAGTTGAAATTTGTAAAAATCAGTGATAAATTAATAGTGGCATGACTATGAGCACAGAGCTGCCATGATCCGATGGGATGCATGGTTCTTTCTCTGCAAAGCTTCAGTGGCAATTTTGACCCTCCCTTATCCTGTGCAGACTGACAGGTCCTTACTTTGTGCTGATGTTGCTCAACCTTAAACATCCGTTCACAGTTAACCTTTAGAAAAGCACATTTAACAAGGATGGGGTCAAACAAAGAATGGATTGAACAAAGATTGGAAGGTTTAAGAGAGATCAGTCCTTGATGAAAGTCATCCTTGAGTGCTCAAGTACAAAGCAAAGAAGGTTTTGAATAGGGCATCTCCTGTCATGTACTCTCTTCACCTTCCTGCTGATTAATAGACCTACACTTTGTTTGCCTTCATTAATTCATCTATACAACCAGTAAGGTCTTGTTGAAATTGGTTTTCTGCCTTCTCTTGTGTTTGTGTTGCTTATCGGTTTCCTTTTAATTCTTTTGTGTTCTTGGGCTGCAGTTTCTTTAGCTTTTTTCTGTTTTTGATAACTTTTTTCCATAACCCCTGCACTCCATTGGCCCTGAAATCTGTGGTACCTGAAGCATGGTCCTTGAGGCTGTGGTGAGTGAGCTGCAATGGAGTTGCAGAACCTTATTAGACATCCTTGTTTGTGGGCACTACCAGAAATACGTGGGTTTGTCCATGATTCATAGGTCAAGAACGAGTGCTTGTTGGTAACTTGTAGTAACCCTTTCCCCCAAGACCTTAATTACCAGCTGGTTGAATTTCTGATGCTTTCATGTTTCTTGAAGTGCCTTAGAGCAGGGCTGAGTGTGTATGGGACAGGGAGTGCTCAAGTGCAGGGACCAGTCCATGATGCTTTGAGGAGGTGCAGCTCTGGATTCTATCCTGGTGTTTCAGACAGTGCCAAAATGCCCGTGCTGCAGCTGGTCCCCCTGGAATCCACATCAGAGCTGCCTTTGTGGGCACTGCTGTGTGTTGGGTCACTGAGCATGATTCAGGTTAAAGGAAGCACACAGATAAGAGAAGGTTCACGTGGTGAGCAATGAAGCTGTGTTAACCCATTTAGATAAAACCTCACCTCCTGGCTTTTATTGTGCTCTGGGGACAGCATCAGTCATGGGACTTCCCGTGCTTCCCAGGGTGAGTTGTTCCACTTCTCTGTCACCCGTTAACAGCTGCATCCATTTCGCAAGATACTTGCTAAGTTTTCCGTTTGTCTTGGGAAATAAGCTGGATGTAACAGCAAAACCACACTTGGGTGCTAAGCCAGCCTGGAACCATTGGGCCTCTCCGATCCGGAGGTGAATGGCCCCGTTGCTCCCGTCGTCCTGCAGCAGTCACACGGGTTCCCTCTTGGCATGGGTGGCTTCGTGACTTCCTCCTGCCACTGTCCTCGGTTGAACTCTGTGCAATCAAGGCAGAGAGATGAGTGCAAACCAATTAATGCTTCATGTTGCTTTTAGTGCAAACCAAATTGGGTTGCGTTAGCTGGAAGGGCCTTGCTCATTAGCTCTTACTTGGTGGTGCTGCTCTGTCATGTCAGATATGGAAATTATTCTCCTGTGTGGTGGTGTATAAATCCCTCTTTGCCTTTCCTGTTGAAATGCCTGGCTCTTAAGACTGTTTACTTGAAAGGAGAGGTGTAGTGCCATAAAGGAGTTGACCTTTTATTTAATAACTGGCTGTACAGCTGAGATGTACTGCAGAGCTGCTGTGTCATGGCTTAGCTTTCTGCTGCTCCAGCAGTGTTTGTACCCAAATCTTGCTTCATCCTGAAGCAGCATTTCAGACAGGGGTGAGTATAGCCAGGAACAAATTTTCAGGGGAAATCTTTCCTCTCCTATATTGCTTTGTAGATCCCTCCTGATAGGCATCCAGAGCAAAGCCTCCTGAGATGTGAGGATCACAGATGCTCCCCAGGTCTTCAGGTGCCAGCCTGGTTTGTGGTGGCACTAGGGGTGTGGAGAGCAAGCAATTAAGATTTAAATGATGTTCTGTGGGTGGGGGTGAAGCCCTTGGGCCAGGTGCTGGCAGTGCACTCACATCTGTATGACCTCCATGTGTAGGTTGGCTGGCACACCAGCCAGGGGTTGGGGTGTGTTTATTGCCTGTTTACATAGCTCTTGCAAACAGTCTCCCCCCACTTCTTCCTAGTTTACTATCTTCTCCCTCCTAATCCTTTCAGTAAACAGCTTTAACCTTTGAAAGGAAAGTCTGGCTCTGACGTAGGCACTGGAGCCTCTCCTCAGAGGAGCTGTGCTTGGGCTCCTGCCCTTACACTGGCAACCCCTGAGCCTCCCAAGGTACCAAGTGGGCATCCAAGGCTTTGCCTGTTTGGGGGATTTTAGTACTGATTGCTCCAAGGCCTTGGGTGCTGGGTGGAGCATGGTCAGGGTGGCACTAGCACTGCTCAGTGCTGGAGCAAAGACATGGCACTGTGGTTGGGCTTCTTACCAAAAGAGCAGGGGTTTAGGGTGGAAACAGGGGCTCAGGCTCTTGCCCAGTTCCTGAAGGGACTTGATTCCTGAATTATTTAAATAATTGAGATAGGTGTGTGATCCTCATCAACACTTGTTGTCAAGAGGTGATTCACTTGTCCTCATCTCCCTGTGAGCTGGTATCTCTGCCCTCTCCTCTCTCTGGTCATAATACATGCCTGAAATAACAGCCCAAACATAAAAATAGAAGTAGCTTGGGAGGCTGGTGTTAAAACTAGACCCGTGTCCTTAGCATGGATATGTTGCAGCCAAGGCAGCAAATACCAGTGATTCTTACTGGATTAAATGGTTCAGAGGTCTGGGAAGAGCTTGCAGTGACCAATGGCCCGAAGTAGCAGCCAGCCTAACTCCACCTCTTTGCTTGTGTCCATCCACACAACAGGGGCTCTCCAGAGAGACTGAGAAGGTGGAACAGTGGAGCTGGGGTTGGCGAAGCTGGACCTCTTGCTGCCTCAGCTGGCTCTGACTTTGCAGCCCTGCAGATAGGAATTCAACAGCTGCCAGTTAGTCAAAGTTTTCCTGAGAAATTATCCACGTGGTGCCTGAGTGATGTGGGTATTGGGTTGATAGGGCTCTGTAGTTTAACCTTGCATGACTTCTTTCTTTTAGAAGATCAAGAACAGCCTACACATTGGGCTCATGCCTTTATTTTAGCAAATAGCCATTTCCTTTCTTCAGGCGTTTCCAGAGGCAAGGAATTGAGCTTGCAGAAACCTTTCAGTAAAAACTGAGAATTGGAGCCTGTCTCTCAAATGCCTTGGAAATGCCAGATTTACCATCAGTCTATGCCAAACTTGAAGATGGGCTTGAATTCTTCTTGCAGAAATTGCCGATAGTGTTGCCTTTGGCTTTCATCCATTTAGTAGCAGAGAATGAAAGACAAAAACTATAAAATGTCAGGGTAAAACCTGTGTATAGAAGCAGCTGTCTGAGATGATATGCCAGGAGGCAAGAAGAGAATTTGGTAATTTTTGTTTTTTTTAAGTTGAAAGACTGAAGAACAGATCTTGGCAGCGTTGGTCTGACGTGAGGTGCCACTTCCCTTTTATTTTTCTTCAAGTCTTGTAATTGCACATTATTGCAGTGGGTGGTGAGAGCAAAGCCAGGAAGCCTCTGGTTAAATAATCAGGGAAATTAACTGTTCTGCAAAAGCTGTTTGCAGCTGGGATGGAGCTGAGGCTTGACTGCAGGTAGAAGAGCCTGTGCTAAAAATGGCTCAAAATCAAAGTGGGGAGTTGAGGCGGGATGCTGGAGAGTTGGGGAGTGTTGGGATTTGGGGTCTTGGTTGCTCAGTTGTTGGGATGCCCTGTTGTCAGCACATGGGGAGCCAGGATGTTCCTGGCAGGCAATTTCTAGGGAATAGCCCTTGGCTTGCATCTTGGTTGCTGAGGGAGCAGGGCCAGGCTTGAGCTTGGTCTTCTCCCAAGGAAGTCACTGAGGGTGTTGAAGGGGGACCACATCCTTGTACCTCAGAGAGCCTGATGCTGTGCTGCAGCTCCAGAGCATTCTCATGTCAATATAAGCAGTGGGTGTGTGGGCAGTATGCACAGGGACAGCTGGGTCATTGCAGGCTTGTCCTCACATGGAATCAGGTACTCATTTATGGTTAGTTGGAAGAGGCTTATCAGATAAAATTACATGGTTCTTTGCAAGAGACAGCACATTAAGATTATATGTGGGCTTTTTAAGTCAGCCTTTCTGTAGATCCATCATGTAATAAAGGGAAGCAAGTGCATGGAAACAATCCAGCTGAGAATGTTAGTCCTCAAGCCTATTTCACTGCTACCCTGAATAAGGAAACCCTGCTGCAGGGTTGGCACTCACAGGTCTACAGGACAACTCTGGGTGCTACTTAGGACCCCTCCTTAGTGCTTGTGTGGGTAAATGAGATGAAAGCCACTTAGTGTAGTGGTTTTGTTTGGTAGAGGTCGTTTTCCCTGTGACCAGCTGCTGAACAGGTCCCAGCTGGTGGCAGGAGCATCGCGTGGGGAGGCAGGGTGAGCATGGATGAGCTGCTGTGGAAACCACCCCTGAGGACTCTCTTCTGCACCTCTGCAGAGCATGAGGAGGAGCCATGGGCTTAAGAGCTTCACCAGCCTCAAACTGTGGTGGCCTCGAAGTTTTGTGCCCAGACCGCAGGTGGGGCAGAGGTGCCGTAGCATCCCAGGAGGGCAGGTGTGTCCATTGCTGCTGATATAATTCAGTAATTGCGGCTACGCCTGGAGAGCTGCAGCCCTGGGCTTGTGTGCAAACCCTAATGTGGCTCTGGCAGGCAGAGCATGAGATGAGGGATTAATGTCTGTCGACCTGCCAGAATGGAGAGGCGGAAGGTGTTGTGTTTTGGTTTTGTTTTCCAAAGCAGTCTCTCCTCTGGCATCTGCAGCTTGATGATGTGCAGATGACTGCTGGTCCTCTGATAACAGCCTGTCTGCCTCCACAGAGCAGACCAGGCAGAAGGGGAGCTGGTTAAATTGGAGGAGGCAGGTATGTGCTGGGCACCACAAGGAATAGGGATGCTCCCTCACTGGATTTTGTTCTGCTGCATTTTGTGCTATGTTTGCCCCAACATGGGCACGATGCTCTGCTTTGGGTGGGATGAAGAAACTCTGCATCTGCAGCACAGACCTCTGCCATGGGAGCATTGGGGTGACATCTGAGGCATTCAGAACATCATCCTTCTCAAACTACCCAAAGTAAAACATGGCTCAGGTTTGCCCAAGAATGATCTTTGTGCTTTTGGGAAGCTGTGCATTTTCCAAAGGACATGTGCAAGAGCTGACCAGGACTCCATGGTGAAAGGGAGCCTTGGAAAGTGCAAACCTGGGAGATGGCTGTTCTGCTTAGAGAGGAAGAAACCTAATCATGTACAGCTTTTATCATCTCTTGTTCCTCAGCCTTATTGCATTAGCACCAAAGGCTGGTGCTTGATCATTTTTAATGTGCATTGCTACACGAGCCATCTATCTGCAGCATGCACAGGGCTGTGGGGAGCTGCCGTGGGCAGCTGGAATGTTTGCTCCCAAATCTGCTTTGGAAAAGAAGAGAAAAACCAAACTATCCCGTGGTCAAAATTCCTGGGTGGCCCTGGTATTAATTTAATGAGGGATTGGGATTTGTGCCTGCCCACTAAGGTGTAGGGCCAGGTGTGGGAGGCAGGGCATCTCTGCAGGGGAGTAGGACTGTCCTTGTAGAAAACCACTCCCAGCCCAGGGTGTTTTTGCCAAAAACCCAACACCACTTTCAGCGCTGGGAGGGCTGTGATTTCGCACATCAGCGAGGCTCTCACACATCACTCCTCAAATAACAAGGGTGATTTTTTTTTTCCCCTTGCTCTCCAAGACTGGGGGGAAAAAAAATGCAGGAGGTGAATTTAATCCTCGGGTTGGCATCTGTGGGTGTCTGGATATTTATATGGCTCTGGCTGTGGCAGTGTGTGTGCTCAGGGTTACCAGCTGTCCCAGAGGGTTATAATGAAGATTAACTCTGCAAAAGCCGTTTAAAATTTAATAATTACATAAAATACTTATGCGGGCTGTTCTCATGCAAACTAAAGGAAGAGTGAGTCCACTCTGGGGGTCCTTGGTATAGCATCCCGTGGTGGGGGGCAGGAGCCTGGATGGGTCTTGTGAGGACCAAGGGGCTGTTCCAGAGGTGACTTCCACAGAATGTGTTGGGAAGGGAAGTCTTGTCTCATGCTGACCCTCAAGTTGCCGGGTCAGAAACATGTTCATAACTGCATGTGTCTGATCACAGACCTCTGTCCACTGCCTGCTTTTTTTGGTTATTTTCCGGAGTTTGTGGGAAATGATTGTTGGAAGTCCCCTTCTGCCTTGCAAGGTTTTTGGTTTTGTCTTCAAAGAAGAAAGAAAAGTCTTAACATATCCTTTAATGCTTTGTTGCCCAAACAGCACTTGCTGAGGATGTGAATCACTGGCTCCTGGGAGGGTCTGATAGCAGCACTGTCCTCCATGGTTGGAAAACTGCCCTATCACTAATAGGTCTTTGTGACTGTGTCCTTTCCTCCTGTCTGACAGAGGTTCTTGTTAGAGTCACAGAAAGGTTTGGGTTGGAGGGGACCTTCAGAGATCATATAGTTCCTACCCCCTTGCTGTGGGCAGGGATGCCACCACTAGACCAGGTTGCTCAAACCCCCATCCAGCCTGGCCTTGAATGCTTCCAGGGATGGGGCAGCCACAGTTTCTCAGGGCAGCCTGTGCCAGGGCCTCATCACCCTCACAGGGAAGAATTTCTTCCTTATGTCCGCTCTAACCCTGCCTTCTTTCAGTTTAAGGCCATTCCTTCTGTCCCCCTTGCTCTGTCACTACACACCTTGTCAAAAGTCCCTCTCCAGCTCTCTTGTAGCCCCTTTAGGTACTGGCAGGCAGCAGTAAGGTCACCCTTTCTTCTCTAGACTGAACAAACAGTCTCCTTAGGAGAGCTACTTCAGCCCTCTGATTTTTGTGGCCTTCTCTGGACCTGATTTAACATCCTTTTTATGTTGGGGACCCCAGAGCTGGACACAGCACACCAGCACCTCCAGGTCCTTGGCAGGGCTGCTCTCAATCCCTTCATCCCCCAGCCTGTGGCAGTACTGGTGATTTTCCTGATCCAGGTGCAGGACCTGGCTCATCTTCAAACCTCCTCATTTGGGACCTGAAGTATATTTTGAGTGGCAGGGGGAGGAACTGAGTTTCCAATAACCTCCCCTTTTTGGCAGTGGTTGGTGGAATTTTTGCATTTTGGAAAGGTATTTTTGTGATGAATTTGGGATTTCCAAGTCCTGGTTTGGCCAGGCAGTGGTATCTTGTCAGCTGGAGTGTGGATGTGCCGCATCCTTCCTCGCTCATACAGGCTCTCAGTGTGCGCTCAGATGTAAAAATAGGCTGCTGTGGCTGTGTTTGCCATGAGTCAGGAGGATATTTGGAGGAGGGAGGTGGGCTGAGCTCAGGAGCAGAGCTGGGTCTGCAGTGATTTGGAGCTTTTATCTGGGTGTAGGGGAGGGCTGGGCTGCATCACTGTGGTTTTTCTGTCTGACTTGTGTGTGCCCTTGGGCTGTGCTCTCTCTCCACGATGCTTCATCCTGCCAGCCTGTCACAGTCAGGATTTGTCACTGCATGTGTTGCACAAACTAATATTACTTATCTCTGGGATACCTCTGTCAGTAGGTAGGTGGTAGAAGCTCCAGGTGCTCCAGCTCAGGTTGGTACTGGGATAGTGGATCTGTTCCCTCTGATGTCATGGGTGAACTGGTGGGACCTGTCCCTGATGATAAAGGGCTGGAGCATGGAGTCTCCTGACATCCATCCTTTCTGAAACTTCATGAAGCTGTCTCTGGAACCCTGGGCTGATGAGCTGCTCAGTCTCTGAGACTGGGTATGCCATAGGTCCTGGCAGATCTCCTGAACTTTCCTTCCCAACTGTATAAGACACCTATAAGACTTGAACTGACGTTGTGTTAATTGTTTTGTATGTGCTCTGTCCCTATCAGTGGGATCAAAGGACACATGGCTTGGGAGGAGTCTGCCATGAGATTTCCCCTTAAAGGTGGCATTTTCTCAAAGAGCAGTCTTCTAAAAACACCAAATGTTGCTTGACTTGAGCTCTGAAAATGAAAGCAGTGACATCTTTTTGTTTGTGGGAGATGGGGAGAGGAAGGGGCCACAGCTCCTGTGTGGCTGTGGTTACACTTCCCCATATCTGCTGCTGGGTGCCTGGGTGTCACCGGGGTGGGGCAGCTCTACCTCTGCTCTGGAGTTTGCTTGAAAAAATAATAGCAGAGAAGAGAAATGGTGCCTTGCAGGTGCTGTGTGTGAGCGTGCCAGCACGGCTGGTCACGGCCCGGCGCCGCGCTGGCTCCTTGCCCTGCTGGAGGCCAAGTGGTGCTGAGGACCTGGGTCTGTGTCCAACCTGCAAATAGCACGGCTTGGGAGAGCAGTGAGGCTTGTCCAGAACACGGCATAAAGCTCAGCCAAGTCCCAAGTGCGTGTTTGATGACCACCTTGGTGACGTGGAAGGAGCGATTGCTTTCTCCACATCAAACTGCGCCGCAGTGAGGCAGGGCACATCTGAAAGAGCAGGAAATGGGTGGGAAAAATCTTGAACCAGATTCAAAATAAGCAAGTGGAAGTGACTGAATAAACTGAAATAGTGTTATGGGGAAAATGAGACAGAGGTGAGGAGTGCCCAGAGAAGGGCAATGGAGCAGGTGTGAAGGGGCTGGAGCACAAGTCTGAGGAGGAGCAGCTGAGGGTGTTTAGCCTGGAGAAAAGGAGGCTGAGGGAGGACTTCGTTGCTCTCTACAACTACTTGAAAGAAGGTTTTAGAGAGGTGGGGGCCCTGCCTCTCCAGAAAGGTCCTCCCCTCAGTTCAGCATCTTTGTAGATGAGCAGGATTTGTGTTTGTGTCACTCTTGGAGGCATTTGTCCATTTCCAAACTTGTCTCCATTTGTCCCAGTTTGCTCTGGCTGTAGATGTTCCTGGTTGTGCCCGTGTTCCCACGTGTGTACATCCACCCTTGGGCTTCACACTGGCCTGTGCACAACATCTTGACCTTGTCCTGGCTTGAAGGGGAGTTTTCCACTGCTCTGGGGTTATTACCACCTTAAAATATTAAGGGGCTATATAGAGTAGCCCATCACAACATTTAGAGACTTGTAATATGAAGATAGTGGCAATTGAAATGCCACCTGCTCAGGAACCTAAGACATGTATGGATGTCCTGGATCTTTCAGATGCTGTTGCCTGTTCTGGGCTGACTATGGAAAACACAGCTCAGCCAGATGCAGCCATGGGGGTTCTTCTTTAATTCCATTGTCTGAGGTGTGAGCAAAGCTGGGTTATCAGTGGTGATGGTTCCTGACAGTGATGATGGAGAGGGATGGTGGTGTCTCCTGCTTTAGCATCAGGATGGTGACAGCTCTCCCAGGCTCTTCCTGTGGCCTGTGATAAAAAAGGACAACTCAGGCTGTTGCAGGCTGGGAGCAGCTTTAGGATAGCATCAACGTGGCTGTGACCAGCCTCATGTGGGAAGCATGAAATGGGTGGGGTAAAGCCCTATCTCTGCTGAGCTTGGCCATTTTACTTGGGATGGCTGCAGTCTGGAGGTTGTTGAGCACCTTCTCCAGACCTGGTGTGCAGATGAGCGTGGTGGGAGAAGGTCCACATGGTTCGGGGAGGAAGGGAAGATCCAGAACCTAAAGTGGAGCTGAGATTTTTGCTCCACGCACTGTGGTAGGCACCTTCCCATCCCAATAGGATGCTCTGGCACTATTTGTGCTCTGCAGAGTAACTTGTAGGACTTCTGGAAATATAGAAGTAGTAGGATGGTAAGCTTATTATAAGCATTACCATTTTATTTTAGTTTGAGCAGTAATGCTTGGCGGCGTGCGGCCACAACTTGTCATTTAATGGTTTTAATCTTATTTTTGAAGAACAGAGGGAGCAGTGTTTTTCTTACAGACTGGAGCCAAATCTGCACTCTTGTCTGTGTCTCTTCATATCTCTCTGGGGTTTTGTTTGCACAATATTGTAGTGGATGTAGCAAACATATGGGCCTTAAATTCATTTAATAGTTGCGAGAAAGTGAGTTTAAGGTTCTTATGGTATTAAGGTAGACATTTCCAAATTCATTTTTAATGGAACATTTGTTCTCCAAAGATTATTACGCGCCATTAAGTCCTCTGCTGCCTGGTGTGTTCTCGTGCCCTGGGATGTTATTGCCAAGGGATATAAACATGTTTATGGGCCCAATTTATTGAATGGTGAGATTAAATATACTAAACTTGAAAATGTCAGTAGGAGCATGAGCACTTTGTCATAAATCCCGAGCGAGAACATTGGGACATAAATGTCGTGCTGCCACATAAAACCGGTGCAAATCAAGTTGTGAGCAGCTGAAAACTTCTCTCACCAGTGCAGCAGTTGTAAACCCTGGGATTTATCAGCATTAAATACCTACATGGGAGCAGGTAGTATATGGGTTTTTCCTTTTCTGGGCTGATTAGATGTGCCACACAGGGGTTATAAACCAGCAAATTATGTTGTAATGCTTCTGTGTGTGTTTGATGTGTGTGGGAGTGGGTGTGGGGAAAGCTCCCACCCAGCCATAACTCCTGGTCACAGCACTGGCATGTGTGCATGTGTGTGTGTATATAATAAAATGGGCAGCATTATCTATATATATATGTATATACCAACCTGGCAAAAAATAATTCCTGAATATGAGAGTAAAGAAGCTCTGCAAGATTTATACACTGAGATAATGACTTACACACTACATCTATCTATCTATCTATCTATCTATCTATCTATCTATATGTATCTCACAGTGCATAAGTTGTTATCTATATATGGATATATAATAGGCAGTACCAGACGTGCTCGTCCCTCTTTGCTTTGCTGTCATTACCTTGGTGCTCAAGCCTTGCAGAGCTATTTCCACCCTTGTATTCACAGATTTTTACTTTTTTTTATCCCTTGGATTGAGTGATAAAATCAAGCGGCGCTGCATAAAGCTGGCATTTTGCTGCTTCTATGCCAAAAGCAGTTGGATTTGCTGGTTTAAAGGACCCGACTCCAAACCTGAGTAGTCTTTTGGGCTTCTTACCAACCTGTGTCATAGCAGAAGGTGCAAGGGCTTGGCTGCCGTCGTGGTCTGGGCTCCTTGTCCTTCTGCACAGCCAACCTGGGTGCAAAGTCACAGAGGGAGAGGAATCTGGGATTTGCCTGGAGTTCAGTCCTTTGAACTGAGGGCCACTGGGTCTTCATCTGAGTAATAGGAAGCATTGACAAAACCAGGCTTAAATCCTGCTATGCTGTTGTGATGTGATGGGCAACAGCACCTAATGATCTGAGTCACATCAATAACTCCAGAATAAATCCCAATAGCAGGTCCACAGCCTTTTCTCCATAGTTAGAACCAAGCCCAGTGGTTGGTTTGGGTTTTTTGAGTGGGCTGCATCCCCCATGCTGGGCTGGTGGGCCAAACTTTGCTGGTAGGAGAAGCCCCAACTCTCACAACTCCATGTGAGATGGCACATGCATGTGTCTGTGAACAGCTGGGGAGGGAGGGTGGTGCTTGTGGTGGGAGGAGGGTGGGGAAGTACAAAATGTGGTTTGTACTTTGGTGTTCCTGATTTAGAGCAGGTTTAGCACTGTCTGTGGATGCTCCAAGAACTGTGGGCTCATGGCTGTGTTATCTGGTTTGGAAGTGAAAACTAAAGTCTATGTATAGCAGGTCTTGATAAGCTTTCCTTAAGTGAGAAGGGGTTTGGTCAAAAATATCTTCATGAAGCTGCATCGCTTTTTATATCGTTCTTTTTATATAAGCATATATACATATATATGTAAAATACCTATGTTATGTATAGAGATATATAGAAGTATGTATAATGTATCCATAGATGTACATAAATACATATAAAAATATCTCAGACTGAATAGGTATTGTATATATGTGTGTGTATTGCATTGGGTTTGTATGGCCAGGTTTTGGTAGCAGGGGGCTGCAGGGGTGAGTTCTGTGAGAAACTGCCAGAAGCTTCCTCCATGTCCAACAGAGCCAATGCCAGCCAGCTCCAGGATGGACCCACCACTGTCCAAGGCTGAGCCCATCAGGGATGGTTGGGAGTGCCTCTGGGACAACAGATTAAAGAAGAGGGACGAAAAAAAGCTGGTAACCTCAGCCTTCAGTAGAGAGAGGAGTGAGAATATGTACAGCAACAGCTCTGCAGACACCAAGGTCAGTGAAGAAGGAGGGGGAGAGAAGAGCCGACACTGGAGCAGGTTTGCTGGCAGGACCTGTGGAAGAGAGCCATGCTGGAGCAGGGTGAGGAGTGTGAGGGTTCCTCCCCCTGAGGAGGAAGGAGCAGCAGAGACAACATGTGATGGACTGAGCCCAGCCCCCACTGCCCGTCCCCCTGCAATGCTGAGGGGACAAGGGAGAGAATTCAGCAGTGAAGTTGAGCCTGGGGAAAAGGGAGGGTGGGTGGGAAGTGGTTTAGTTTTTGTTTCTCATTACCCTACTCTGCTTTCATTGGCAGAAAGTTAAACTGATTTCCTCAGGTTGAGTCTGTTTTGACAGTCATTGGTGAGGGATCTCTCTCTCCCCTTACCTCAACCCATGAGCCTTTTGTTGTATTTTCTGTCCCCTCTCCAGGTGAGGAGGGCAGGGACAGAACAGCTTTGGTGGGCACCTGGTGTCCAGCTAGAGTTAGCTATATGTATACAAATATATATAGATGTACACACATCTTCATAAAGTATCTATATAATACACAGATATATTTAAAAATGTGTACCATATATCTGTGTTTATATATACATGCACATGGATAAAAAAGGATATCCGTATCAGGCTGTATAGTTTCTATACATATATACTTTAAATTTTTTTAATGTATATATTTGCCTGTATCAGAGCTGTGAACTGACGGTGCTGTTGGGAGGTTTGGTCTAAACTGCATCAGAAATTGTTAGACTTCAGGCCAGCTGAAAGACCCTGGCTATGATATTCTTCTGTAAGTACCTCTTTTTGCTGCTGTGCCTGCAGAGGGAAAGAGAAGTGTTCCCTGTAGCCAGGGGGGCACTCCAGCTCAGCCAAGGATAACCTGAGGTGTGGTTAGCTCTCTGGAAAAAGTGAGTTTCTCTTTACAGCTCACCTATGCTGACCCTTCATGTTGTTGTTGGACACAAAATGTTACTCAGCTTGATAAAACAAGGTTAATTAGTTATTATGAAGAAGATATGGCTTTATTTGAAGGTTTAACTCCTGACCTGTGGTAGACTCAAGGATAAGTGTGCTGTTTGCTTTGCTCCTTAACCTACATGGAGAAAACCCTCACCTGATCTTGAATGAGGATGTTTCAAGGGCTTTTCTGGGGGAAACTCTGCCTTTTTGCTCTCTGGTTTTCTACCAGATCTTCCATTCACCCGATGCTCGCCTGGCACAACGTCTCCCACCCCAGGACTGAGTCATCCCACCCGTCTGCACTGGAAATGGCTCTAAATGCCTTCACAGCTCTTGTACATGCTTGTTATGGAAATACTCATCTTTATAGAGGTGCTTTGGTGACTCACCTTTCAATCCAGCTCTTTTTTAGAGCACTGACTGCCATGCAGCTGTGTGGGTGAGCGCGTGCTCTTCTGCCCTGTTCCCTCAGATGTTTGGTGGCTGAGTACCAGGGGTCTTCTGTGCTGAAGAGTGCAGGAAATTTTACAGTTAAATTATTGACTTTAGAATGTGTTGGAGCAACTGATGGGTCTGTCACTCTTTACGTGCGTAGCAGCTGTTGAGCATGTTACGGGTGCTGCAGCCTGGACTCATAAAAGATCATAAAATAATAGTAACAAAATCTCAAAGACCAACTCAGGAAAAGCAAAGCGTGGCCGTTTGGGGATGAGAGAAGCTTTGCTAAAGCTGATGGCTGCTGACCCCCCTGCCTCACCTGTGGCTTCTCTGCCCCGCAGGCATCGACATCCTCAAGCTGGTGGCGGCGCAGGTGGGGAGCCAGTGGAAGGACATCTACCAGTTCCTGTGCAATGCCAGCGAGCGGGAGGTGGCGGCTTTCTCCAACGGCTACGCGGCTGACCACGAGCGCGCCTACGCCGCCCTGCAGCACTGGACCATCCGCGGGCCCGAGGCCAGCCTGGCCCAGCTCATCAGCGCGCTCCGCCAGCACCGCCGCAACGACGTCGTGGAGAAGATCCGCGGCCTCATGGAGGACACCACACCGGTAACGCCGGGCTGGGCGTCGGGGCAGCTGTGGGAGGGGTGGTGGTCCGGGGCTCGTGGCCTCGAGCTTAGCTCGTGGGCAAGTATCTGCTCTCTGCATGGAGCTCCCTGGGGGCTTTTGTTGAAGTTGTACGTTGCTTTTGAGCAAGGCTTGGCCAAAGTGTGCAGCAAAGTTGGGATGGGCTCTAGAGTCCCATGTGTTGTGCTTTGCAGGTGTCTTTGAACATCACCTGAGCCTGAACATCACCTGGTACCTGAGCCGTCATCTCAGAGACATGGAGGAAAAGCATCCCCCTTTAAACTTGCTCTTAAATGCCATGGATTTTGAGGGAAGGGCCAAGTATCCTTGAGCACTTCCTTCCTCCAACATGGTGACTGGTGGCATGGGGGAGGCCATGTGTGCAGTCCTCCAGAGCTGTTGCTCTTCTTTGGCAGCTCTGGCCTTAAAGCAAACTGTCCCATATTTTGGAAGAACAAATAAATTGCTGCAGAAAATCCTGCAGGGAGTTCTCAGATGGGTGTAAATTATTGGGAGGTACCTTGATGACCTTTGCAGTTTGTTTTGGCCACCACTGCCTTGCTTGTTTCAGTTTTTTGGCTCTGATGGTGGTCTCCTAGAAGTGTTTGTATGATGGTTGAGTGGGGCTTTTTCTGAATGTGGAAGCCAATGGGACAAGATGTAGATGGAGTTGGGGGTGATTGAGGCACAGCTCTTTTCCCTAAACCTGTTGGTGAAACGTTGTCTTAGCAGTGACCCAGACCCAAAGGGAGCAGATAGGTGCCTTCAGATCCCTCTGGGTTTTGGTGGGGCCTGGCTAGGTGGACCTTCATATATAGTAGAGCTTATGAAGCAGAGCATTTGTTGAGGCGGGGGATTCCCAAATCCTCTTTTGATCATCACACACTTTCCCTGTATGAAGGACTGTGATCCCTTCACTGTGTTGCATATCTTAAATTACTTCACTTAGTGTGTGAAATGCCTTGGTCCCTTGTGACCATTTTGTGAAATCCCGGGTTTGGATGCATTGGCAGGAGTCCTGGGCTTGTGTTTTTGAAAGACCTTGAGTCAGGCATGCATTGAGCATCGCCCCAAGCGTCCTGCCCAGATCTTGGATAGGTTTGCTTTGCCAGCTTCCTGATCTCTCCTGCTCCTGTTCACTTGCTGGTTTTTCCTTTCAGCTCCTGGTAACTAAGCAGCACATGACCTTCTCATTGATGGAAAAAATAAAATAAAAAGCCCAAGAAAAACCTATGTTTAGGGAGAGGAGAGAGGCAGAGAAAATTGTCATTTTGCACATGAGAATTAAAGCCTCTGGAATGTGCAGTGTCCCAGAAGGACATGTTGTCCTCTTGCTCTCCTGGAGCAGGTAATAGCCTCTGTCCTTGTAGTTACTGCTTTGACTTTGAATACTGTGGCAAAGCACTGGGCAAGGACATTGGATAAAACATGGGGCTTGTTCCTAAGCACGATGCTTAATTAACAGACTTGGGCTGTGCTAAACGCTCCTGGCTCTTTTGGCCAAGACCATCAGGTTGCGCTTATCAAACAGCACACAGTGCATGTGGTGGCTCCAGGAGTAGGGTTATGGGGTGACCTCTCAGGGTGGAGGACTCCTAATGGTGGAGTAACCACAAGCTGTGCCCATAACTCTGAAAATACAGCGAGCAGATGATCCAGAGAATGAACAACCCAAATCTCATGGATAACTATATGCAAATCTTATGGACTTCCCAACCAATTTTCCTGTGTCTCTTTGTTTTTTAAAACCCTGGTGGTTCCTCATCAGTTTCACTTGTTTTTCTAGAAATGGGTAAAATTGAGTTATTGATCTTTTGAGCAGGTGGCTTGAGTCCACATGAGGGATTTGGCTTATTTCAGCAAAGGAGTTGTTTTTTAACAAATTTGCCCAAGCAGGCACGTCCTCTTTCCCCATGCATCCATTGGGGCCTTTTCAGATGAACATTCCTCATGATCAGCCTTAGAAGCTGGCCATTCCCCTGCCCTGGTGATGCTGGAGCTGTGTGTGGGATGGCAGCACCCCAGGGTACAGACAGCACGGCAGCACATTGCATTTCTGTGAGGTGTTACCTGCTGTAACCTGTCTGCTTCCTCTCCCTGAATTTGCTCCTGCACTGTCGATGTGGGTGGTGATCCAGTGGCCCTGGGGAGTTTGTGGGAAGCAGCTTGTGCATGGGACACCAAATCCCTGGAGAGTTGTGCTGGCAGCTGATCGTCATCACAGCAGTCCAGGGAGCCAAGAGCTCAATGCCAGGAGAGGCATGGAGTTCAGTTTTCGGGGGTTTTTTAAATCTGCTGGTTGGAAAGCCTTTAATTAGAGCTAATTGAGGTTTGACTCTGGGTGATTTGTCTATCCAAATGCAGACAAATCGAGGCAGTTTCTCTCTATACCAAAATGGTTTGATCCACAGGAGTGGGTCACCCCTTTGCTGGCAAGAAGGGGTGTTGTGCTGCACCTCTCCAGCCCTGCAGAAGCAGTCTTGCAAAGAAAATACCCCAAATGAGCAAAAAGGAGTAAAAAGAGCTTTTTGTGCTGTGGGGGGAGTGAGGACGCTCATAAGCAGTGCAAATGCATGCATCCTTCCTGTGGCTAAGTTGCCCAGAGAGGCTGTGGATGTCCCATACCTGAAAGTGTTCCAGGCAGGTTGGATGGGGCTTGGAGCAACGTGGTCTAGTGGAAAGTGTCCCTGCCCATGGCAGGGGCTTGAAACAACATAAGCTTTAAGGTCCCTGCCAACCCAAACCATTTTGTGACTCAAGTTAACAGCAGGATGCCCTTGGGGTGACCTGAGCCAGCAGCAAGTCTCAAACACATGCTGGTGTGTCCTACATGAGCCCAGGAGGGATGGATACGTGGGTGCTCAGCTGTGCTGTCTGTGATGCTTTGGCCCTGCCCAGCATCCCTGGGTCCAAAATGGAATTTCCCTATCTCTCCCATGATCCCTATATCATAAGAAAGCACTGGCACTCCCAAGTCATAGGTAAAAATTGTTATTGAACAATGTACGGTCAGATGGCAAATCAGTACCCTAAACACATCCCATCCCACCTGATATCACATCCTTATCCTAAATCCTTTAGTTGGTGTCTGACTTCACCTTGTAAAACCTGTGGAGGCAAAGCTGCTCTCTCCTGTAGCACCCTGTTCCCTCAGCAGCCTTTTGTGCTCTGAAATCCAAATATTTACAACCCCTGATAGGAATAAGGGAATTAATGGGAGTCTCTGGAGCGTTACGGTATGAGGCAGGAACATTTTCCCTCAGGTAGGGAACAGCTCTGCTGCAGACTTGCCTGCTTTTTTAGCTGTGGGAGATTATGCTGGTTTTGCATGGCACTGGATGAATTTAGGTTAAACCAAGATTAGCCCTCTGAATCATTTTGCTCGGGGTTTTTTGCAGCTGAGCCAGAAAATACAGCGAGTGCAGCAGCTGTGGGAAGGCTTTTTGGGGTGCATTTAACTCACAGGGCTACTGTTAAAGCCTGGCCCTGGCCACAAATGTTTGTTGGACTCAAGGTTTGCAAACTCTCTCCCCTCACAGGGAGGTTTCCTGGCCAGTGGCAAGCCTGGGCACTGCTTAACGAGCAGAGGCACATCCCAAATTAGTGGTGCTGACACCAAAAATAGGGGGTAGAGGGGGGAAAAAGGGAGACGTTTCTCACTGCCATCCCAGCAAATGGCAATGCTCCATTTTGGGCGTTAAAATCAGAAAAGCTCAGTGCTTCCACCGGGTAATGAGATTTTTTTTGTGGTGCATAACAGCATTTTGCAGCTACCAAGGGGCGTCTGCGCTCACCTGGGCTGGCCTGGGGTGGAGCTGCCATGGCTGGGCCGTATTGGCTCCCCTGAGAGTCCTGCTGTGAGCAGTGCTTGAAGCTCTTATCGTTTTATTTATGGCTCTGCTGGCCTCGGCTGAAATATTTCAGGGACTGGATAGAAGGAAGCAAACAGCCTCACTCAGGGTGCTCAGCAGTGCAGCCTCAGCAAAGCTGGAAAAAAAAAACCCCATGAATAAGGGAGATGTTGAAAGTGGAGAGGGGGAGGCTGCAGCCCAAAGCCCAGCAAGGCTTGTGGCTAATTTCATGCTGCAGATAATCCCGTGAGTCAGCAGATGTGTCAGGGCTGGGGCTGGTGCGAGGTTAAACCATGGAGTTTTGGGGTGTTTCAGGGGAGAAGAGGATGTGAAAGCAACCCCATGTCCAGGCACGTGGCTGTGGCAGCGCCTTGGGGCTCCTTTTCTTGCTCTTTCACAGCTCAAAACCCTGAGTGGGGGGAGTCAAGAGCCTGGAGCAGTGTTCCTCAAATCCAGCCCCTGTCAGCTCCCACCCATCTCCTTCAGTTCCTCTTTTGGCAACACAGAAGTGGGCTGGGCCCAGTAATTAGGAATTAAGTTTGTGCTGTGTTCACTTCACGTGTCAGCAGTGGAGTGAGGGTGAAGCGGTTGGATGGATTTCCCAGCCAGAGGGGGCTGTGGTCCAAGGGCAGGGAAGTGCCCAGGCAGTCAGGAAAAGAACAAAATTGTTTTCTGGACTTGCATCAGGTTTTATTTGAGGCACAAAGCTGTAGGGGGAAGTGGCCAGAGCCCTGGGGAAGGGGTAGGGCTGGTTGGGTTTTGCTGGAGTGGGCATTGCTCCAGGTTTGTTCTAAGCCATGACGTGATTTTCAGCAAGCAGAATTTGGGTTTGAACTATGTTGGAAAATGTGAAATAAACAAGTGCAATAATTTATAAAGTAAAGCAAATACAAACAGCATAAACAAAAATATAAACTTTATATATACAATGGTACTTAAGATTTCACTGTTGTGGTGGCCACATCTCCTGGGGTCTCTGTGTTTGCAGGGAGTTTGTAATGGGTTTGGGAGCATAAGAGGAAACTAGAAGATAGTTTCTTCTAGTGGCCAAACTCAGCATCAACTTAGCCAGTAATTAGGTTTGAAAACTCTTCATCAGGGCTTCATCACCTCTTTGTTAAGGTTTGACTTGAAAAAATGGATGGGCAAATCCACAGAAAGGAGAAGCCAGCAGGGGTTCTCCTGGAGACAGCATCTCCTGCTTGGAGAAGCACTTGACCCACAAACAGCCTGGGCAGGGCTGGTGGGGGAGAGCTGCTTCCTCTGTGGGTGGCTGCATTTTGGTCTTGGCATCTAAACCCTCCCCAGACCCAGCATTGCCCATCCAGGGTCATGTGAGGCTTGACTTGAGTGGTTCTTTCCCAGGGCTGCCATGTGTTGAGGGATATGGCTCCACCACAGAGATGAGAAGGGCACAGAGAGGAAATTTGGACTTTCCCACCCATCCTGGTGGAGGACATGCCTTCTGCTCTGCAGCACCACACAGCATCACTGCCCCTCTCTGGCACCTCGATGAGACCTCATGGCCCAGTCTGTGGTGTTTAACCTGCCAGGATCTGCCTGCCCTGAAGGTGGATCCCCAAGCACCATGTGCACCACGAAGCTGCTGATCCAAAGGGATGCTCCCTATGCCTGTGAGGCACCCCTGTGCCTGCAGCAGCACCTGTGCCTGCCTGGCTGCTGCCCGGCCCACCTGGCTTCACGTGCTGGGGTTTTTCCTCCTGCATTCCCTGCAGAGGCAGAACAGACCTGGGAATAGGGCTGGTGTCAGCCAGGTGTCAACTTTTGGCAGGGAATCAGGGGAAATGGCTGCCTCAGTGCTAAATTTATCCCCCCACATTCCCGAGGGTGCACAGCCACCCTCAGCAGCAGCCAACCTGCCACCGGCTTTTGTTCCCACCGGGTTGCTGCAGGAGGAATTGCTGGGAAGCATCGCCTGAGGGAAGGGTGTTTTTTAGTGCCTACTGCAGCTCCTTCCTAATATTAGCACAGCAGCTGCAGTTTCTGTTTGTCTGAGTTAAGCTTTTATTGCAGTACTGGGAAACAGAGGCAGCAAATGGGATCAACCCGTTCAAACAGAGCTTTCACAGTTGAGAGCAGCTGTGAAAGAAAAGAAAGCCAAGCCTATGTCTTCTCCTGCCCCCAGCTTCTTCTGTCCCCTTTTGTTCCTTTTAGGAAGGACCTTCAGACACCCTGAGCTGCTTGGAGCACCCTCCCGGATGCATTGGCATCCAAGAGGATGCTGATGCTTGAACTGCAGTCTAAAGGATTTGCAAGTACACCGAAGCTTTTAGGAGTTTTTTTATTAATAATTTTTTGGCACTGAAAATCTCCTGCTGCAGTGCTCAAAAAAAACCCCAAAACCCAACCTAAAAAAAAAAAACCCTGGCAGAGCACCCCTGATGTAGGAGGCTGCTGATGTGACAAAGCCACTGCAGTGCCTTTGGTTTCCATGCTGGACTGTGCCTCTAACAGCATCCCACGTGTCTGTCTCTGCAGGTGCAGATGCAGCCTCAGTGGCAAGCGCAGGACCCCGGCAACGAAGATGTAAAGGTGAGAACTTCCTTGGCTTTGGAAAGGCAAAGGGGTTGCAAGAGGGTTTTTTGTGGTTTTTATTCCCAGCCAGAGCTTGGTTTCACTCAAGCTCTGCTGTTTTTAAAAATAGGAATGGCCAAGATGGTTTCAACTAAATGAATCACAGGCTATGAATAGTGTGTTTTTACACCTTATTCCACAGGCTTCACCTTGCAGCAACCTTTTGCATTCCCTGGTCTTTCAAAGCCCTCATTCCCAGTTGCTTTCTTCCCGTGGTTTAAACATTAACACACATCCAGGCATCCTGTTTGCTTTGCCTCAAGCTTGCAACTGTTCAGCTATTTGGAAAGCTTTGGGCTCCTGGGATGGCTACAGTCAAATAACCTCGGGTGATTTTGTCTTTCCTAGCATGTTTTAGCAGCTGTTTAATTAAACTCCAAATGAGTTGATTCTGGGAAGACAGAGCTGGGACAGCTGTCTGCTCCCTGCCCTCCCTTGGCCAATTGCTGCTCAGTCATCGGGCCCCTTGTTGGGAATTGGTAGGTGGGTTTGTGGTTGGATATTAGATAGATGAGCTGCACAAAGAAAAACTAACTCCTGAAGCCTGTGTTATTTTTAAAGGGGATATCAGAGCGTATTACAGTTTGGAAAGTGGCCAGCTGCTCTTCTGGTCCTTCCCTTCATATTCCCCCTTAATGGCCATCGTTGATTCTCTGTGGTGAGCTGTACTGGAAAAGGAGTTTCAGAGGAGAAGGCAGATTCTTTTAATTAAAAATTAAAGCTGACTTTTATTTTTAACATGCCTATTGCATAATGTGCTGAGCCAGAACAAATCCTCCCCTGTTTATTTTCAATGAGGGGAGAAAAAAACCCCTTTTATTCTATCAGGAACAGGCTTCAATGTTAATTTAATGTGAACTAATGGGCGTCCCAGCAGACATGTGATTTGTGGGTGGCGAATTCCTCGACACGGATGAGGAATGTTCAGGCACATCCATGCCCGCGCGGAGGTGGCTCAGCAGCTCCCTTTCCCACAGCCTTTAATCCTAATTCTGCATTTTATCCCTGGGTAGTAGACAAAAGCCTGTTAGCAGGAGTAGCCTTATCTTCCCTCTGGAGGAGAAAACAGGGATGTGAAACTCTGCTGGGAGAGGGAGTTGCATGTGGACAGGGCTTGCAGTTCTTTTCCCTGGCAGGTCAAGCAGGGACGCAGGGTTTGGGAAGAAGGTTAAATATTGGATGGCCCTTAAAGCAACCTGTTAGAGGGAGTTGGTGACCTGCAGAGGTGCCCAAGCTGCCAGCCAGGCATGTGGGGATACGGCCCCGGGCATCTCATACCTGCAGGGAATGCGAACCAGAAATGCTCTGCTTGAGATTTGCACCCCGAGGGGATGTTGAGGGATGGAGGAGGATAGATGATGTTGGCTGCTGCCATGGAGGTAGGAAGGAGGTCCAAGAAGAAAGATGCAGAGTAGAGGCAAATTAGGAAGCAGTTCACACCAGTACCCAAATAATGGAATTGTTAAGGTTGGAAATGACATTTAAGATCATCAAGTCCAACCGTTAACCCAACACTGCCAAGTCCTCCACTAAACCATGGCCCCAGGTGCCACACCCACACATTTTTAATGCCTCCAGGGATGGTGATTTCACCACTTCCCTGGGCAGCCTATTGAAATTCCTTACCACCCTTTTGGTGAATAAATTTTTCCTAATATCCAATCTAAATGTCCCCTGGCACAACTTGAGGCCATTTCATCTCATCCTGTCACTTGTCACCTGTCACTTGTCAAATGATGCTGCTTCCCAGTGCAGTGCTTCCCAGCAGTGCTTGCTGCTCCCTGTGTCTTTGACACTGTGGAGCCAAACATTTGCCCTTGGCTCATATCAGGGTAGGAAAAAGTAAAAGGCACTTGGAGACACTGTGGTCAGTGTCAGCTCCTGCCTGTCTTTCCTTGCTCTGACCTTGGAGTCTGGTGGGATGGGCTTCTCCAACAGCCTTTAATGGGGAGCAAGGGTGAGATGGGGCACACAAATCATTGATTTGAAGTGTAGCTGGTCAGTGTAGCTGGTCAGTGTAGCTGGTCAGAGCCGTGTGCTGCACTGGAGGTCCCTGAAGGGTCTCACAGCTCCTGCCCTGCAGCCTTGGCACTGGTTGGAGCTGTGGAACCAGGCTGTGCCTTGCTTTTAGCAGACAATAGGTGTGGAGCAGGTTTTGCAGAGATCTTCCCTGCTTGGGCATGATCATCTCTTGCCCCCAAGAACTGTGCTTTGGGCTACAATTGAGTCTAAGAAGGAAAACCCAGCTAAAATGCTCTGCTGTGGTTGCACGTGCTGTCCTGGTGCAGTGGCTGCTCCCACCGGGTGTCCCAAGGGTGTGGGTTAGGTTACCCTCCTGTTTGACATGCCAAATGCCAGTGCTCATGTCCACCCTGGGTCATCTCCAGTGCCTGTTCTGGGCCTGTTCTGCGTCACTGCTTGCTGAGGGTGGGCTGGGGCATTTTGGAGGCTGAGGTGCAGCTGGGTTTGGGTGTGAGTGCCATCCCCCCGAGTTAATTTTCGCTCTTCTTCCTCCCCCCAAAGCTGGAAGGTGACAAGCTGGCGCTGCCAGTGAGCCCCAGCCCAGCGAGCCCTGCACCCACACCCAGCCCCAAGCCCCCTGAGGCAGCTGTGCTCACCGTGGAGCCCTCTCCTTCAGAGAAGAAATGCTTCTTTGTGGACGAAGCCGAGCCCCTCCTGCGCTGCGACTCCACCTCCAGCGGCTCCTCCGCGCTCAGCCGCACAGGCTCTTTTATTACCAAAGGTACCAAACCAGCCCAGGGCGCAGTGGGAGGACAGAAGGGACACCATGGCATGGCCCATGTGGTCAGCACACGTGGTAGAGCTGCCCAACACACCATATCATGAAAGTAAATAACTGGGAACACTGGCTCTCCAGGATATGCTTATCACATCCTCATTTCAGACCAGAACATCCTGTTAGCCAAGATGATAAAGATTTGAGACAGAAAAAACACCTTTAAAGGCTTTTAACTCTTTGAAGTTCTGCCAGGGAAGTTGTAGCATCCCTGGGTGTTTGGGGAGTGTTCCTTCTGACTTCTGGCTCTTGCATTGGCCTGTGTGTTTCTGCTTGAGATGAAACCACAGAATGTAATTTCCAGACTGCTTTTGGTGGGGGTTTTTTGTGGTTTTTCTTTTTAATTTTTTTTTTTTTTAACTCTTGGTCCTGTTTGCTGCAGACATAAAGCACTGTTAGTCACCCCCCCCCTTTTTTTCCAGGGGTTTTAATTTGCTGTATTTAACTTGCTGCATTTAATAATCTTTTAACTTCTGATGAAGGTGAAACACTGAGCTCAGTCAATCTACCAGATTTATACTTGGGTACGAAAATAAAGCTGACCCAACGAAAACAACTTGAAAGAGCAGAATTCAGCTTTTTTGGCTCCCCTCCTGCCCTCACTTTTCCGTATTGGCCATTCAGCATTTACAAGTGCTGTGTTTGCTCCTGCAGGATCCTGGCTGAGGTGCCTCAGCAGCACTGCTTTCTCCAGCTTCTCCCCTCCCCATCACTTGTCACCCTCTACCTTTTCCCCAGGTTCTCCTTGTGGTACGTCCCTCTCCAGGGGATGGGCTGAGGAGAGCAATCCCTGGTTAGCCAGAGGTTTCTTGAGGAGTTTCTTGACCAATCTCCTTTGCCCCTACAGAAAAGAAGGACACCGTCCTGCGCCAGGTGCGCTTGGACCCGTGCGACCTGCAGCCCATCTTTGACGACATGCTGCACATCCTCAACCCCGAGGAGCTCCACGTCATCGAGGAGATCCCGCAGGCCGAAGACAAGCTGGACAGGCTATTTGAGATCGCTGGAGTCAAGAGCCAGGAAGCCAGCCAGACCCTCCTGGACTCTGTCTATAGCCACCTCCCCGATTTACTGTAGGCACTGGGTCACCACATGCTCTCTGAATATCTTCTAGAGCTAGCTTGGCACTCGTTAAGATGACCGACAATACGCAGGCAGGTTTTGTTGTAGAATATATGGCCAGTATTTTCGTTGAGGTGTCCTTGGTTTCTGGAGGGGGAGCAGTTTGCCAGCGTTGCACCCCTCCACCGTAACTCTATCGCTCAGTCCAAGTCTTTGCACCCTCTGCCCCCTTCCCAAGCCTCTCTCTCCTTGTTCTCATTCCAATCAGATCAGCCGATGCACTTTAAAAAAAAAACAAACAAAAAATACAAACGCAGTTAACGAACTAAAAGACCACGAATCTGGTGTAACCTAACACATGGAGTTGGGGATTGCTCTGTAACCCCCTTCCTCTGTCAAAGCTGTCGCTCGGAGTGACCGTCTCCCACCACCTCCCTCTGCCTCGGAGCAGTAAATGGCAAAAACACACAAAAAGCCCCACCCCTGTTGTTGCTGGTTACTGTCTCTTAATGCAGCTAAGCTTCCCACCCAAGCTGACTTTTTTCTTTTTTTTTTTTTAATGTACTCTTGTTTGGCTCATATCCATTGCTGAGATTTTACTAGCACGGTTATTTATTGTATGGTTTTCACCCGGACAATGCATCGTGCTCCTAATACGCTACAGCAGATGCGCTTAAGCCGCAAGGAAAAGGGTCAAAGTCCCACCAACCTTCGAGGCACTGGAAAGATCCTTTGCCTCCAGTCGAATGTAAGGAGTCCTCCTGCCTTGCCACGTATGGGAACGGTGGGGCCCCGCAGGGAGCCGGTGCTGGACGTGGGGAGGCGAAGGTCCCGCGCTCCTCGTGCTGTGAGACTTAAACCAAGCTCTGCTTTTACACTCGTGTCTCTTGTTTTTTATACAGACGTGGCCGATAAGTTCTCCAAAGACCTCGCCAGGTCTCTGTAGTCTCTTCAAATCACACTTCACTTTTTATCAAAAGAGGTCGGGGGAGGGGGGCGGGGGGGAAAAAAGCTGCATCGTAAGAAGTCTGTCTGATTATATTTGCAATTATTATGCTCCCGTAACGAACAGTCTGTACTACGCTCAATTTGAAGAAATAATGGTATGAGGGTGGCATGAGCTGCCCCGTGGGAAGGGGTGGGAGTGGGGGAAGAGGGGAATGAATTGAAAAATTGCCTTCCGGTGTACTAATTTATTAATAAATACTAGGTGTTTGTTACTTGACACGGTTCTGTGTTAACCTCCTTAACAGCTGCCTCGGCTCGGGGACACCTGGGTTGGGGCAGGGCCTTGCTCAGGGTACCCTTGGTGGAGTGATGAGGGAGATTTTGGAGTGTGGGGGTTGTGAGGAGGTGATGCTGTGTAGCTTTGAGGCCAAAATGGGATTGCTTTCAGTTGACAGCACTGCTTTGAGTCCCCACGGTTGCTGCTGGAGCTCTCTGCAGGTCCCCGCCCTGTGCTGGGGTGGGGGACCTCTGTTAATCCCCATGGCAGTGACAGATCAGGTGGCTGGTGGGGCTTCCAGGGTTGGTTTTTGCAAGCTCTCAAAGGCTTTGCGGGCATTTTGGGCAGGCTGAAGTATTAATTTTGCAGGAAGCAGCTGCTGTGCTGAGTCACTCCTGAGCGAAGGTCTTGCAGTCACAGCGTTTCTGTTGCTGGTACATTACCCATGCCCTTAAAGTCTGCACTTCCAAATAACTCATCCCTTGTTATTCTGTCTACGAATTGAATCCTTAATGGGACAAATGCTTCTGGTTTATAAGACTGTCATTTTGTTTACTTGGCTCCAGAGTGTTTTCTGTTAGCGAGTGTGCTGTGTTTTCTTTCTGGCTGGCGCTGGAAATTGCTGGTGCAGGACTATACATAGGTGCATGATTAAAACTTTTCAACACATGGGCAGATGAAATATAGTGTCAGATAGCAAGAGCCTTTATTGGGAGCTCTGGGGTGGAGTTTTCCCTGGGTGGCAATGAAACATTTAGCTCTTGGGGTCTGCAGTTCTGAGGTGGAGCCCAGTATCAGCCTGTTGGCAAGTGGGTTTTTTTATCTCTGTGTTGAGAGCAGTGGTGGTTGATCCACCTGGACAAGAATTGATAAGGGGAGGGAAGGTGTGCAATTCTGGGCTCAGTCAACAGTTAGCTTTAAATTATCCTTAGCAGGCTCTTGGAGCAAGTCCAATTTTGGGAAGTCTAAACTGGGAATTGTCCTTTCCTGGTGGTTCAGATTCTCCCAGGTAATCCCTTGGGTTGTGAGCACTGGAGCCATCGTGCCACCCTCACAGGGAACCACCAGCCCCATGCTGCAGCTCCAGTTCTCATCCTGGCAGCCACTCACATTTTCTGATGGGTTTTGAAGGTAAAGCAAAAAGAAAAACAGTCCTGGGAAGAGGATTTAACCAGCTGAAGACACCACAAAGCAATCACGTTGCAGAGGTGCCATGGCCTGGAGCTGCTGAGGAGGCACAAGGAAGCTGTTGGGTCCCGGAGCTGTTGGGATGCATTTAACTCATCTTGATGGCAGGTAGTGGAACAGGCCAAGATTTGGGCAAACCTTGGCTCCATCTGTGCTGTGCACACTTCCATCATCCTTCCTTTGATTGCACCTGGATGTTGACCTTTTCCCTTGCTCTGTCATTTCAGATTTTCAACCTTTTGCTGAATGCATATGCATATGTGTGCAGTATAGCTATTTATTATATATTTATATAAACATCAGATATAGTACATGAATATTTTTATATATTATGCCACGTATATATTTATGTATTATCACTGTGTATTTTTATAGGTATATAATATATAAATATTTTCTGTCCCTGGGCGTGTGCAGGGAAAAATATCTGAGAGCAGCTGAGCCCCATGTACAGGCAGGGTATTTCCTGGCAGAGTGGGTGGTGTGACGAGCCACAAGCCCTGTGCCCCCACCCTTCCTCTGAGCCAGCTCTCTTAAGCCTTAAGAAAATAAACCAGGCAGGTGGGATCGATGGGTTCATGACCTGGAGGCACAACTCCATGGGAGCAGGGATTGTCCTTGTCCTCATCCTTGCCTTATTTGAGACATTGTGGGCAATGAATAAACCCTGCATGCTGCAGCCCCAGTTGTGATGTGCAGCTCAAATGGGTGAAGTCTTTGGCTAAAAAGGTAAAGCTGTGAATGTAAAGATCTTTCTAAATATATGTAATATGCATAAAAGTGCATTTTATACTGCATTTTAAATCTGCATTGAAAATCTGCTTGGGAGTACATTGTAGGTGGGAGGTGGGGTTTGCTCCTTGCCTGGCCTTGCTCAGTCACGTGCCTTGTGTGGTGTTCCCACATTGGGAGAGGAAAGAAGGTTGGGATTTGGGTCCTGGAGTGGCAGTCCTGGGTGCTAAAGACTGTGAAACCAGAAGGGACAGGAAGCATGACAAGAGCACAGCCATGCTCCCCTCCTGTGCCTGCTGTGGGCATCCTGCTTCAGAGCAGAGACCAAAATTTCTGGTGTGGATTGCACAAAACATCAACTGCTCCAGCCCTGCTTGCTGGAGCTGGGACATGAGGAGTGGGTGTTGGCATTTACCCCTCAGGGTGACAGTGTTTGCTGGGACATGAGGAGTGGGCATTGCATTTACCCCCAGGGTGACAATGTTTACTGGGACAAAGCCCTCCAGAGATGCCTCCACAGCATGGCCTGGCATCCTCGGGATGGGCTGGCTCTGCTGATCCAGGATCTTTTAATTCCTCCACTGCAAATGAGCATTGGGATTGTAATTTTTAATTATCTTTTCCTTTTTTTCCCCATGAATAGCAGGTGCTCTCTGCAGAAGAACAAGACATCTTTCCTCCTACCTCTGCCAAATTGGGATTTATCCTAATGGGGAATTAATTGTCACCCTCTGGGTGTGGCTGCTTACATCCCAGCTGGAAAAGCACCCCGGGGTCTTCTGGGAGGTCATTCACCCCTCTGGCTCTTTGTACATCAGCCAGTTCTCCAAGGATTGCAGCAGTGTCTGTGTAGGAGGGATGGTTTGTGCAGCCTTTGTGTGAACAACCTGCGGGGAGATGGGCGGCGATGCCAGGGGTGCTCACAGTATTACCGCGATGCCCCGTTATTTCGGCTTATCCCGGTAATCAGTCGAGACGCAGAATTAATGAGAGCTGGAGTCCGAAAGTTCTTGTTCAGAGCAAGGGCGGAAAAAGGGGGGAAACCCCTTTCGTTTAATTCTTATATACACTTTTAGAAATCACAGATCATTGGAGAAAGTTAACACTTCCGTCTCTAACTATATTGGTTACAAGAAGTGTCCGTCAAGGGGATCTGTGTCCATGGGAAAGGAATGTAAAAAGATAATTTTTACAACAACATAGCTATGTTTACAGAAATCGTCCTTGAGACTGTCTAACAGAGAAAACTAGCTATTTTACAGTGAAAAATGGGCAACACACAGGGCTCGGGGGGGATATTGTGGGGGATATTGTGGGATGTGGGGGATACTGTGGGGGATATTGTGGGATGTGGGGGATACTGTGGGATGTGGGGGATATTCTGGGGGTCTGTGCCCATCGCTGGGGTCACAGGGCTGAGCTGTGCAGAGTGTGGGAGGGAGGCAGGTTGGGACAGGTACAGCTCACCCCAGAATCCTCCTCTGGCATTGCTTGGCTGCCAGCTTTACACCACAAAGGGTTTGCAGCTGTTTCTTCCTTCTCTTGGACTTTTCTCCTGTCAGTGCCTTGAGAGTTTCCAGGGCAACTGGTAGGAAATAGGAAGATGGAGGAGAAAGGAGCCATCACTTGTGTACTCATTGAGTACAGGCCTGGTGCCAACCCCCAAGGAGTTTACCACACCAGCCTTCAGGATGCAGCTGCTGCTTCTCCATGTGGGCATCCGTGAGCTTCATAGATTCTCTTGGGCTGCTATAGTTTAATTCTCCTTTCTATCTGGGGTGGAGGGACCTGGATGGATGATGGAGGACCTGCCTGTTGTGGCAGCTCACAGTTGCTGCACCATACCCCAAGCCCTTGGAGCCAAAGCACACTTGTGTCTCTGCTCCTGCTCCCCAATTTCTGCTCCCATCCCCTCAGGAACCCCTTGGCTGCTGCACCAGCTTCACCTGTCTGCTCTCTGCCCTCTGCATATGAGATTAAGTTGGCTTGGATTTAATTTGAGGGAAAAAATCTGCAAACATGCTGGTCTCAAAATACATTTCTGGGCACAGGAGCTTTTGCCAGGGCCTGTCAGGCTCAGCAGGAAACCAGGACTAGGGCAGGACATTGATCTGCCTGATTTTGTTTCTGGCAGCTCTGATCTTTCCAGGCTCATACTTAGCAAGAATGATATTAACTAAACCATTGATCTTCTAGGGTCCTTCAGTAGCTGATGAATGTCTTTCATGGCTTCTTCTCTTAATGATAGTGCTAATATATTTTAAAAATAACCAATTGTTTTGCCACTCTCATAATGAGCAGAGCTCCAGGTGCCTTTCTGCTGAGGCTGGTAGTGTTACTGTCATTTTACAAGTGGAGAAACTTGAAGGACAGAGATTAAACTCCCCATAAGCAAACTGATCAGAAAAAAAAATCAGGATGAAATTCAGAGAAAAGTCTTGCCCCATCAGCCCTCACACCAGCCTCCCTTGAGGAGCGTATGGGTGAGATTTGGAGTGTGAAGTGCTGAGCCCGAGCAAAAGGGCAAGGAGGGAGGCAGTGTTCCCAAACCATGCTTTCTATTAATTACTTTGCCCTTGAAACTATTTTTTTGAGCTGGAAATAATTCTATGGCCTCCTTGCTTAGACATTCTGCCTTCCTCTTACCCCATCTCAGGAAGTGCAGCAGAGAGGAAGGCAAGTCCTACATCCTCAGTCCCTGTTCCTCCCAGAGAAAACCTCTCACTCCTGTCCTTTGCCCCAGCCTGTCCTGTGTCCCCAGAGCAGGGATGCTCCTTCTCCCTGCCCTGTGCAAGGGGCATGGCAGTGATGCCCACATCGCTGATGGAAGAAAGACAAACTTGGTGAGTGGAGCAATTGGCTTTGCAAAGCAAAACAACACCACGGGCCAGGGAACTCACACCTGGAAATCAGAGCTGCCCACAAGTGTGAAAACCCAATTTTCCCCTCTTTTTGTGTATTTTATCCTTTTCTTCCTTTACCAAGGATCTTCCCATGCATCTGGCCATCATTTCTGTGGCAGGAGGATGGCGGAGCAGGGATTGGCAGCGATGGGAAGAGGATGGACTGATGCTCTGCCAGCCTCCAGGACAGGTGGCACCTCCAAATTCCCCTGTGGGGGAGGGAGCACCCACCTGCCCTCTGCTCCCTGGATGGGCCCTTTCAAGCAGGCTGACAGTCTGTGAGTTGGCCTGAGCTGAAATCAGACATGGAACCACCCAAAAAATTCAACAGTCTGGAGAGTAAAGATGAATTAACGAGCCCACATTAGTCAAGCCCCCTAAGCAGGTGCAAGAATGGGACATCAACCCTTTTCCCTACCCCTCCTGTTGCCACCTTATAAATTTTCCTTTTTAAAAATTACATTTAAACTTAAAAATGGCGCTTTTTTTAATTTTTTTTTTTCCTCTCACCTCTGCTTTCTTCTGCTGTAATATGTGGGAAGTTTCTTCTGATTACATGTGTCTGTGGACATATAATCCTGTTTCACTCAAGTGTCAATATGGTCCTTTAGCTAAACTAAATATTTTCCCTGCCTGGTATTTATCCTCCTCTGGCTGCCCCTTGGCTCCTTCCTGGAGGTATTTGAAGACTGTAATCCCATTCTCTCACTTTTTTTTTTTAAATTATTATTTCTCTGGGCTCAAAAAGTCAGGTTTTCTCAGGGTTTTGTGTCATGCCTGGTCATTTAAGAGTTTCCCATTTTGCTTCTGCTCTGGACCTCAGGGTCATCCTTGGTACATCCAGTGCATGGAGACAGCCATGTGCCACCAGCACACGTCACTGATGAAAGCTGAAATATCCACCTCTGCACTCACCTCAGATCTTACAGAATCACAAAATCACAGGGTGATTTGGGTTGGAAGGCACCTTAAAGATCATCATGTTCTAGCCCCTGCCACAGGCAGGGACACCTTCTACTATCCCAGGTTGCTCCAAGCCCTGTCCAGCCTGGCCTTGAACCCTTCCAGGGATGGGGCAGCCACAGCTTCTCCTGGCAACCTGTGCCAGGGCCTCACCACGTTCATAGTAAAGAATTTCCTCCTAATAACTAATCTAAATCTCTCCACTTTCAGTTTAAAACCATCCCCCACCATGTCCTATCACTATCTCTCCATGTAAAAAGTAATCTCCCTCTTTTTTATAAACCCTCTTTAAATATTAAAGGTCACAGTGAGGTTTCCCTGGAGCCTTCCTTTCTCCAGGCTGAGAAGGCCCTGATTGTCCTCACACTGGTGGCATTTGAAGCCAGGCTCTGGTGATGCTCAGTTTGTGAGCTTTGCCCTTTTGAAACCAGGAGCCTTCCTCACTGTGGGTTTGCTTTCACTGTGCTTCCATTAGCCGTCTTGTCTGGACTAATCCAGCCTTCCCCTCCTCTAACTTTCTGTGATTGTGATAAATAATTTATGTAACAGGCTGAATCAGGATTTCTTGCCTGCTAGTAAGTGCACAGGCTTCTGCAAAATACCCCTTGGTCTTGCTGTTAGCCTGGAAATAGGGACATTCATATAATAAACACATAAGAGCCCTGGCTCCTCTCCCTCCCACGGTGACACAGATTGGGGGTGACACTTGCTCGGGAACTGCAGCTACTCAGTCGTGCCATGAGCGTGAGGGATGAAGTGCCAGAGAGTCCAATCAACAACATTTTCTGGATCTGGCAGGGAAATAAAGGCTGGTCCAGCAAAGACCAAATTCTGGCAGGTCACTGGCAGACACAATCTCTGAACTCACGAGCAGGGGCATGTGTTGTGGAAGAAGCTCAGTGTGGCCCTAGGCCACCTGAGCAATTCCATGCTGGGGGAAAAAAAAACTGTTTTGATGGCAAAAATAAAAGTTACATGGGTTTTGTGCACCTCATACTGAAAGACCCCCAAGTCATTACTGTCGTTTCCCAGTCCCTTTGTCTTGCTCTGCTTTCCCCTGCTCTGGGTCCTGTAGCAGCATCCCTGAGGACCTCACTGTGGAACGAGGTGGGGTGGGAAGGGCTGGAGGGGGCTGTTCTCCTGCATGTACCCCCAAAGTGATGCACTCCTGTTCACAATTCCCACAGGTGGATAATGCCAGCACTGCTTTGCTGCCATGGATGGCCATGTGGGTCTCAGTCTGAGCCTGACACCCTCACCCACAGAAGCTCTGTCCCTTTCCAGACCCCTCTGGAGGAACCAAACTAGGATGGCATGACAGATTTTAAATGAATAGATGTGCATCAGTGGAAGAGGGAGCGCTGGAGCACCTGGTGTGCATCCTAAAAAAGCTCTCAGTTTCACTGGTTTTGGCACACCTGCCCCAATGTACAAGAGCCGCAGGAGACTCGACCCTCAGTTTTGGGGTTTGGGTGTTTGAAGGGGTGAAAACATTTTCCCTAAAGCAGCAAACCCTCCCTTTGGGGTTAACACCTTCAACACTGCCCTGGTGCTGTCCAGGGAGGGTCCTGGAGTTCTCTCTCTGAAGACATTCCAAACCCACCTGAACACATTCCTGTCTCACCTGCTTCAGGTCATCCTGCCTTG
Organism: Climacteris rufus; assembly: GCA_013398175.1. Lineage (NCBI taxonomy): Eukaryota > Metazoa > Chordata > Aves > Passeriformes > Climacteridae > Climacteris > Climacteris rufus. The sequence continues at coordinate 902,194 of VZRZ01005362.1, forward strand.
GCAGGAGGGTTGGGCTGGCTGATCCCCAGAGGCCCCTTCCAGCCCTACCAATTCTGTGATTCTGTGGGTCTGTACTCAGTGCTGCCCTGGGGCTGGGTCCCCAGGCTAGGTCCCATCTCCCTTCTCAAGTGTCCCCCACTGGGGTCTCCATACAAAACCCACAGGACCGTGTTTCAAACTCTAGGAGCATTTCCCAATCAGACTAATTGGTTAGTTGCCATAAAAACTCCACCTTTGCCATTACATGGCAAACCTGCACACAGATGGGATGGACAGACCCAGGGAAACTGTGAGACAGGTGAGTCACCTGAAATAACCCCTGGTTTGTCTGGAGTCCCAGCAGCTCCTGGAAAATGAGCTGCACGATGATCACTGCGGCGTCAGCGCCTGCTGATGCAGCACTGTTAATTATAGGGCTGGGCCTCCAGCAAGCACAGCACAACTAACATCTCTTAGACGAGGCTGCAAGAGGCATGAGAGCTGCTGGGCTCTCCCAGACCTCCTCAGGGCTGGAGGTGACAGCAGGATGCCACCAAGAGCTGCCCTGCCGTAGTGGTGGTCCTGTGGTCAGCAGCATGAATTTACACTGCTGCTCCAAGGGTGATGTTTGGGATCATAGTCTGGCCTTTAATGCTGGAGCAATAAATTGCAGGTGGTTTTCAGAGGAAAGGCAGATGCTCCCTGCTGGCAGGAGGGAGGGAATAGGTGAGAGTGTGACATTAAGGTTTGCAGCACCCATCCGCTTCATCATTAATTCACATTTGTCCCCAAGGCTCAGTTAAAAAGCACAAGGTGTAATTTTCAGCACTGAAATGTTGGCCTCTTACAGCTCCCATCTCTAAATGTGCATCCATTTCCTTGCAGAGGAGACTTTTTTTCTGAACATAAAAGTAAATGCATATTTTGACCAGAGTACACAGCTGTTTTCCTGCACTTGTTGGTTTTTGGAGCATCTGGCAAGCTGATGTTACCACATTAAAATCACCCCATAGACTCCCTGTCCTCAGGCTCTAGGAAACCTCCATGACCAACGACATTAAAACACCTGAAATTTCTCATTAAAGGCCAGGGACAGTCCCTGTCCCTAACACAGGATGCCCAACACTGCCATGACTGGCACAAACATGGGCACCAATTTCAGGCTGGAGTCTGGGAAGGTTAAGTGGTCCTTTTTAGTAGGTCCTGTTGTCACAGGACAAGGAGTAATGGTTTTAAACAAGAGAAAGGTAGATTTGGAGCACCCTCTTTATGATGAGGGTGGTTAAACCCTGGAACAGGTTGCCCAGAGGGGTGATGGATGCCCCATCCCTGGAAAACATTCAAGGCCACGTTGGGTGGGGCTTTGAGCAAACTGGTTTAGTTGAAGATGTCCCAGCTCATGACAGGGGGGTCAGACTAGATGACCTTTAAAGGTCCCTTCCAACCCAAACCATTCTACAATTTTGTGATCTCTGAAAGGGCTGAGGGGGACTTGCAGATCTCCTTGTGGGGTTTAGGTGCTCAAGTTGCATGTTAAGGACCTGCACCCACTGTCAGCTGGGGTGCTGGTGCAGGGGGAGTCCCATCAAGCCCCACGTGGGGCACATGGTGGTTTGGAGGACATCCATGCCCATTTTTGCAGTGAGCAGGCTCCCCAGTGTCCTCCAGCTTCAGACCTGGGTCCCCATGGGGTTTTGCTGGGCATTTCAAACAAGCTCAATGCCCAGCACATTGCCACATCCTTTTCCACTGCTTCCCAGTGGCTCCTGGCAGTGATGGAGCTGGTTAATGGGTTCTCCTGGAGAGTTTGATATTTAACTCGCCTCTGCAGTCAGGCAGAGGCAGCAGAGGTGACTCAACAAGGTCTTGCCCCGGTCCAGCCAGGAAAATCACATCCTGTTCTTTTAGCAGGAAAAACACTTGGCCACAAACACTTTGCATCATGCTGTACATGGAGGCATCTGCTCCTCACCCAGGCTGGTGTCACCTCCTCTGACCCCACGACAAAGAGCCAAAACCTGGCAGCAGCCCACGGGCTCAGAGCTATTGATGCACACAACTGCCAGGGCTGCTGCAACTGCAAAGGGTGGCCCACATGGTGCTCAGAACTCCAAAACAACTCGCCCTGTGCCTGGGATTGGGCTCACCCCACCTCACTCCAGTAACAGGTTTGGGTTTGTGCCTGTCCACATGTGTGACTGCACATCCCCACCACAACTGCTTTAATGGATCTGAGGAAATGAGCACAAAGCCATCGAGCTGTACTGATTTTATGTCACTGCCAGGTTTGCACTGAGCTTGGGAGCCAGGGAGATAAAATACAGCTCGTTTTGTTGATGCCAGTGAGGTTCAAAACTCAAGGCAAATTAATTGCATCTGTATTTTTTGATCGTTGAAGGCAATTTCGTGAAGCATTTGTTAAAGATGCCACTTAAGGAGGAATTTCCTAACTGCACAAGTTAATAACTTTAAAACTGCTGCTCAGACTCCTGGCAAATGGGGCTTTGTGCTGCAAATCTCTTTGAGGCTCATAATTCAATCCTATTTAGAAGCAAATTTTCTTAGGTTTAGAGCAATGAATATTTAAATACTACCGATTGAACAAATTTCAATTTTGAGATCATTTCAAAGCCAGGAGAGTTTACAGCGTTCGGCTACTCCGCCACGCTTCAGCTTCTGAATTGATCTGAACCGTGCCTGACTCTTAAGCAGCTTAAACAGCTATAAAGGGTTCGAGTACTTTAAAGGGTTAGGATAGTTTAAGCAGAATATCGTGTTTTCAGGGCTTTGGTTAAAGAAATGAGAGTTCACAGGCTGTCAAGCCAAGCAGCTCCAGATGAAGACCTGACAAGCAGCACTAGAAAAGCTCTCTGAAGCGCTCAGCATGTTCTCTGCCTTCAAACCTTGTCTGGTTTGTTTTTTTCTGAGAAAAAAAAATAAAGAAGAGAAAGGAAATGAAAGGAGCGTGTTGAACATTGACACAAAATGCAGAACACCGGCAAAATGCTTGGGAAATGCTGTGAAGGTGGGTTTGCACTGACAACAGCCTTGTTGCTGCTCCCTGTATTTGACACTTTTTCTGTACAAACCACTTCAAAACACAGTAATGTTCTGAAAAGTGGCAATGAAAAAAACACCTGAGCTTTGCTGCACTTGTGTTTAGCTCCTCCAGTGTCAGGTACATATAAATTATAACCCTTAGAGGGTTATAATAAAAAAATTGAAAGATGGAGCTTTTTAAAAACTCCATTGTGAGCCCAAGCCAAAGCTGCACAAGCTTTTGGCCAGGGTGATTATTTTGGATGGGAAAGCAGACAAGGGGAGAAGGAGGTCTTTTTTTTGTAAGAGATATTTATGCCAGTACTAGCCATAGAAAATGGCCTCTGTGTCCATTATAATTTATTTCTTTTGACTAAAAGCCATGCATATTCCAGTATAGTTGCTCCATCTGTGCTGTTAATGCTAGACTGTGCAAAAAAACCATTCAGGTTTTGTTGGATACAAGAGACAGCTGAGGCAGAGGGAAGACCCCTTAGCTTGGCTTATCACAGATGGATGAACATGGGGGATCTGTTTCCAGGTGTTTCTCCAAATGCACAGCCATAAGGACAACATCTGTGCTGGCACAAGCCTCCCACACCTGTGCTACAGGAGCAAGGTGAGCTGCAAGGGCTCTGCCAGGACTGTCCCTGCTGCAGTTTCTCTACATCACTCTAAGGATTTCAAGAACAGGACAGGGCTGATGTACTGGGCTGCCCCATGTCCCAGTCCCCTGGCTCCAGAAGCAGATTTCTGGGAAAGGCATAATAAAAGGCAATGTCATTTCCTCTGCAAACCCTTCTGTCTCAGAGGGTTTGTGGCTTGGGGGGAGCCTGCAGCACCTGGGCTCTCTGAGTGCTGGGTGACTCTCCATGGGTGCTCTCCAGTGACCACCCAGGTTCTTCTGGAGAAAGCAGGACAAATCTTTGCTGCCCAAAGCTTCCCTGCCAGACCTTGTACCGAACACTGGCTGATTTATCTGTTTTGAGCCTGGCAATCTCAGCTGATGCCCTTATCTATTTATTTATTTATTTATAATTTTATTTGTCATGGGCTGACGCAGTGAACAGCCTGTCCTCTCCCAGTTCCATAATCCTCATCAAGTTTCCACCCATCCCTTTTGAAGGACAAGGAGCCCTGACCTACTCATGTTTGATCTTCCCTGCATCCCTTCTTTGAACTTCTCCCCTTCTGCCCACGGTGAGCTGTGATTACAGATGAGGCAGAGGCATGTCCACATCAGGATTATACCCTGACAGCATTATTGATGCAGAAAAAAATGCCAGCCCTGACCAAATATCCCCTCTGAGGCCATTCCCAGGGTTTTCATCAGGGATGAGATATTTAGCATCACCACATAGGATCCAGGCAATCACTCAACTGGAAAACTAACTCAGGTGCTGTGTAATGAGAACTGACAGAAATATAGCAGTAAATGATTTAATTACTCAGCCTGTTTCAGTGATGGTGCCAGGGTGGATGCAGCGGTGCTGGGTCCCTGCTGCTGACAGCAGCATCCTCCAGTAGCCCAGCAGCATGCCTGGGGCAAGCCTGGGGCTTGTGACCTCCCATCTCACCATAAATATGCTCCAGAATTGAATTACACTAGATAGAGTGGGTTTATTAGTGGTATGGCTGATGTGTATGTATGCATACACTGAATTATTCCACACACTGAGGCCCCCAGCAATACTATTTCTTCAGTCTCCTTCCTCAGGACCATTTCCTTTCTCCCCACTCCCAAACTGCTCCTGTCTCATCCTATCATATCTCCATACTCCCTTAAAACCCTTTTTTTCAACAATAACATCACTGTCCAGGACTATGATATTCCCATCAATTCTTACTTTTCCAGTTTCTCTGGACACATACATAAAAGACCTGGGTGGGATTTTTTTGTTTGTTTTGGTTTGGTTTGGTTTGGTTTTTTTTTTTTCAGAGAAGGCACTCAGCACTTCCCAGGAACTGGGTGTCTTCAACAAGCAATGTGTGATTTGTTTGAAAAGCATCCAGCCCTTGCTTTAATACCGGCTGTCCTGGGATGTATTTCTCCATGACTTTGGGCTCTGGGTTAGGGTTAGAGCACCAGAATGTGCTGATCTGAGAGGATTTTGCATCCCATCTGAAGATGGAAAGTGGCAGATCCCCTTTTTTTTCCCCCACATACCTTTGCAAGGATGCTGTCAGTAACTCCTGCATCACCAGCATTAGGGCTTTCCTGCATCGCCAGGGATTGCTGCCTTGTGAAGCAGCTCCCGGGAAAAGCCACCAAAACCCTTCCCACCCGACCTAAAGCACCAGCCGGTTTCATCCTCCCAAAAGCTTTCCAGGAAGCCCCGGCTCAGGAATTCATATGCCCTTCCCTTCACCCGCTCCATCGCCCTGGCCTTCCCAGCAGTGATCAGCCTTGGGAGCCGGAGACGTCATCCCAGAAATGAGTCGGACAATGCACGATTTGGGGGAAATTCCGTATGACGGGTCCTTCTGCTGCAGTTTTGCAAGATCTCCTCCAGTTTTACTGGAGCGATTCCCGGCGTCTTTCCGAAAGGTTTTCGCCCTCTGGAGGCTGAAATTAGGAGAGCGAATGCAAAATTTTAAAAAAGAAAAAAGGTTCAAACCTTACATTTAGAGAAATGCAGCCCCTGTGAGAATACATCTGCAAAGAGCTGATGGGCTAAAAGCACTTGTGCTGAAAAGCTGGGCACAGACTCGTGGCAATCACAGAATGGTTTGGGTGGGAGGGACCTTAGGGATCATCTCCTTCCACCCCCTGCCATGGGCAGGGACACCTTCCACTATCCCATGTGGCTCCAAGCCCCATCCAACCTGGCCTTGGACACTGCCAGGGATGGGGCAGCCACAGCTTCTCTGAGCAATGGTTTTATCCCCCTTTTTTCTTCTCCCATCTTTGTCAACTGTACATTATAAAAGACTACATAGAAGCTAAAAAAACCATAACATTTCTAAATTTTCAAAATTAAATGTTTGTATAACTTTTGAAATCCCCATGGTTTGTCCATAACAAACATCTTCATTTGTTTGCCTGTAATTAGAAAGAGGGGGAGAAAATAATAGTTTTATTTCTTTGATGCAACACAATGGGGGGGGGGGGAAAGGGGGGCACTGAAAAATGAACTCTGGCTTGTTTTGCACTGGGCTTGGTCTAGCAGCATCTACATATCTGTCTGGCTTTATTACCCTGTCTTTCTGCCATGCCTTCATCCCCGTTCCCTGGAGACTGTGATAGCCTGTGAGTTCCTCCTGTTCCTATGGATTTTTCTTTATATCCCCTGCCAAGCTGCTCACAGCTCAGCCTCCTGAGCCTCAGGAGAACACAGGGAGGGCTGTGCATGGAGGCACAGTGCCAGGAACATGATGGCAGGCTGATGGAGGCTGCTGTCCAGGCACGGGTGATGTGATTCAGTGAGCTGGAGGCAGAGACACAGAACATCCCCTCCCAGCTCTGTTCCCACACAGAACTCCCTGTGTTTCTGTTTGCTCTCTTCCAGCCAGCCCAGGCCCTTACACATCTGCCAAAACAACAGCTGGAAGCCAGATGTGTGAATGATAGCTAGCACCTAGCTCCCACCAGAGGCAAGAACACCCATGGGTGCTGGCACATGTTAGGAGCCTAGAAAGGAATGATGCTCCTAAACATAGTTTTGGACCTGGATCTTTTTTCTAGCACACAATTGTAGGACAAACTTTTTAGCTGGGCTTGTTGCAATAGGACACAGGGTGATGGTTTCAAACTGAAGGAGGATGGATTTAGGTTGGATATAAGAAGTGTTTTACAACAAGGGTGGTGGAACACTGGCACAGATTGCCCAGAGAAGCTGTGGGTGCCCCATCCCTGGAGGTGTTCAAGAGCAGGTTGGACTCTGAGCAAACTGATCTGCTTGAAGATGTCCCTGCTCATTGCAGGAGGAGTGGACTAAATGACCTTTAAAGGTCCCTTACAACCCAAACCATTCTATAATTCTATATCACAAAGCACATAACAGATGTGAGGGGTACCAAGAATTATCAGATTTCCAGTCTCAGAAGCATTTGCCCTTTGCTCCTTACACCTACTGCCCACTCATTTGTAAGAAGGAGTTGCCCACCTGGGAACTGTGCACCTCAAGAGCTCAGAAAGTTCCCATATTCCATCAATATATCCCTACATCACCACCCATGGCTGGGAGTGAAGGTGTGCAACACCATGAAGCAGCACCCTCTTACCCTGCCTAGCTTAATTCCCAATCTCGACAAGGTGTCCACCTTTACCTCCACAGCATTCAACACTTCTGCAGGGGGTCAGCTCCACCCCACAGGGCTGCTGAAGGGAAAGGCACATTCCTTTTCCAAGGGGAAAACCAAAGACTGTGGGAAAACAAAGTCCAGACAGGAGAGGGGTCACAAGAAAAACCTAGATGGGATTGTTCACATTCTTGGTCCTTGATCCAGGGAAGTCACGAAGGTTTATCCAGTGCCAAGTGTCCAGTCCTACAGACCAGAGTTGGGTTGGCAATTAACTGGTCCATGGGACTAATTTGACTTCCCATGAGTGAGCTTGTTGAGGTTCTGCACTGCTTCCAGTACAAGGTCCACAGGTCACTCAGTCCTGCAAGAGCTCATCCCTGTGCAGGGCCACCACCAGCCACCCTGGCTCCTGTGGGCCCACACCCACAAGCCTGTGCAGGGCTTGGCTCTGCAGGCTGTGAGGTTTCTTGGCCTTGCAGCACCTGAGCCCACAGTTGTGAGATCAACCCTCTGGGTCTTCATACAGGATTTGAAGAGATGTCCTTCTACCTCCAAGAGAAACTCTTCCCATGCTTGGACAAGCCTGAACTTGGGAAAAAACATTCTACAGGGCTAACCAAAAGAAAAAAATCACTTGAACCTCCCTCTGTCTCAATAAAAAAGCAAGACCATATCCTATTGTACCTTACTGGGGTTTTTCTGTCCTGATTCCCATCTTAAGGGGTTTGAGGGCAATATTGGAAGGTTGGTTCCCTAGGTGTGGCACTGGTTGTGGATGAGGGCTGAGAGAAGAGATTTTCCTCCAGTTTCAAGGCTATTGTATTGTGTCCATGAGCTAAGTTAGATTTTAGCAAAAGAGAGGGACATGTCACCACAAAGCAGTGGGACAAAGCTGGGACAGCTTGTCACAAAACCCCCAACACTTCTGGGTACCACTGGACAGCATCAGGAGCAGGACAACATCAGTTTATTGCATTAGCTGTGCAGCCAGCACCTCCTCATGCCAGCAACACCACTCCCAGCTCCTGGAGGCAGGAAATCACTTAATAATTTAACACCATGCTGTACAACAGAAGTAAATACATTTAGGTGGAGGAGTGGAGGTAGATGCACCTCAGTGCTGGAGCACAACTGGGGCATGCTGAGGTTGTCACATCGAAGCAGAAGCCAGGAGGGCACTGCCACAGCTTGTGGCAGGAGGGGACAGTCCCAGGGGTGTGATCACTGCTGCAGGTTTGGGGTTGGCTTTGGCAGAGCTTTGCAGGGAGCCCAGGAAGGCGCCAGCAGTGTTTTGTATTCTGTCTGCAGGGCTGGGATTTGTACAGCTGAGCAAGTTTTAATGTGATGTTTTCCAAGGCAAGAGACGTGGAAGCCTAAAGTGCCTCTATTACAAAACTCCAGTCCAAGCAGTGGCACATTTTAAATAAGCAATAAAGATCCAAGAGCAAGTCAGTACCAAACAGCAGCTCCACTCTAAGATCACACAGCCATGACCAGACATAATCTGATTTTTTATGCATGTTCAAGTAATGGGAAACTTGCCTTGTGCTTTTTCCTCATCTTATTAAAGGACTTGCTGCTATGAGGACACATGGGGTAATTTTCAATGTTCCTAGCACTCTGCACAATCTCTTGGCCAGGGTTCACATTGTTCCAGTAAACAGCTACCTGGTTGTTTACTGGAAAAGCCAGGATTTCAGACCTTCTTTGGAAGATGATTTAATCGTCTTACACACCATTTTGCACTCAGATAAGCAGGTCAGCAGCCAAGGCTCGAGCCAATAACAGGGTCTGCCGTGGCCTTACCTCCTGCCTCGAGCTGCACTGGTATGCAGGAACAGGGAAACCAAGGAGTGCACACACATGGCTGGGTCTCTGCAGCTCCAGCATGTTTCCTCATGCCTGATGTGCACATGCCATATTAGCAAAACGTGAAAATTTGACTCAGCCTGGCCTGCACTGAACATGAACTGGAGGCCCAGCAAGTAAACAAACCCATAAGTCATCCTCCAGCCAAGCTGCCAAGAGGCTCTTCAGTACCCAGGCAGAATTCAATGGGTGCCACTCTGCCAGACTGTGTCCACAGCCCGCTGTTAATGGGCAAAAATCATCACCATCAAGCTCTCCTTGGGTTCCTCTCAGCGTGCACAGACAGCTGAGCCTGCAGGCTGATTCCCAGCTGGCCCAGCCGCAGGAGAAGGAAAGGGAAGGTCACTTCAGACACAGCAGCACGACTCTGCCTGGCTCAGCCTGGGGTGACTCACAAGGCAGAGTTGCACCATCTCAGGGTGACACCAGACACAGACACACCACGGGATGGCCAACACATTTCAGGAAGCAGCTGGGGCCTCCACTCAGCCCCACAAACTGACCTCTGGCATGGTCTGAGCACTGGGTAGTGCCTGCTCGAGTCATCACCCACTGGGCAGTTGTGTGTGTACCTGTGAATGACACCTGTAATCATACAGGTGGAAAGCTCTCAGCTGGAAAGTTCTTTGCCTGGGGAAGGAGAAATCAGGTCTGTGTAAGAAATTAAATCCAAACCCAGGAGGACAAACTACTATTTCCTCCATTTCTAAGCTGTCTCTGACCTATCACCATGTTACAGCTGTCCCTATGTGTCCACTGTGAAAGCTGAGTGAAGACAGTTGCCTTCCTAGAATCACGGAATTATAGAATGGTTTGGCTTGGAAGGGGTTTTAAAGATCATTGAGTGCCAACTCCTCTGCCATGGGCAGGGAACAGCTACCCCAGCTGCTGTCACCCCTTGGCTGGGAGCTGCAAAAGCTCCCAGTTGGGAAAATGAGATTTTTTTGGTGAATATTTTTACCTGTGCCTGCCATCCCACAGAGCTGCCGTACATCACACTTGCGCTGTTTGCCTGTCCCATGAGAGGGGCATATGTGGCACTTCACACTGCTTGCAGAAAGAACAGGGACAGGAGGAAAATGGCATACAAAGGGTAGAAATTATGATGGTGAAGAAAAGAGAAATATGAAAGAAACTATGAAAGACAGGAGCAATAAAAGAGAATCTCTGTAGAGAGCTACAGCAGAGCTCAAGAAGATGATGGCACAAGCCCCCCTGGGTTCATTAACCACTGGTAGGATTTATGAGAAGAATTTGTCACACTCTCAGGAGTATTTAGGAAAATGAAAAAATAATCTGGGAAAAAATCTTAAATCCTCTAAAATCTATCATTTCAAATGAACACTTAATGCTTGTTAAGAGTGCAGCAAGTTAAAGGAGCCAAGGGGGAGGCGAGCAAGCTCCAGTATGAGATGAAGCCCCTGAGGTGTGTAAGGACCTGGAGTCCTTGGCTCACACAGATATTTAGGGCTGGGTGAGGTACCCTGAGCATCTCTCCTGGCCCCCAGCCACCACAAGTGGAATCTGGAGCCCTTATCTCTGTCTTTGACACCCATAAGCACCTCAATGGTGCTTGAGAGCTTCAGAGAAGCAAGGTAACAGAGCTTCCATGGGCTTTTTGGTGCTGCAAATTATAGGCTCAAGGGCAGGAAAGCTCACATTCCGTTGCAGGAGATGCCACAACAAGAATGGATCCAAATCCTGCACTGTAGCAGGGGCAGCTGCTGGGGATCCAGGAGGTGCTCGCCCTTCCTCGGGCAGTGAAACACCCAGAACCCACCCGAAATCAGCTCTGCCACCACAGCCAGGACTGGGGACAGTGGGGCTGTTTCTGTTGCACCCCGACTCCCCCACAGGCCTACGCTGCTCAAGCTTTTCTTCATTTCTTCTGGACTTTAGGAGTTTTCAATACAAAGCAATTAAGTAACGCCTGAGGCATTTCCAACGCCCCTGAGTAAAACCACTCTGCAAATCCCCAGCTTTGAACACGAGGTGGCAGGCTGGCCCCGGGATGGGGAGCAGGCAAGGCAGATGAAATGGCCAGAAATGGTCACACACAAGGTCTGCCCTGCTCCTGCCCCTGTCCCTGTCCCTGTCCCTGTCCCTGTCCCTGTCCCTGCTCCTGCCCCTGCCCCTGCCCCTGTCCCTGTCCCGTCCCTGTCCCTGTCCCTGTCCCCTCTCCCCCTGTCCCCGTCCCGGTCCCGCTCTCACCGCTCGGTGACACCACACGCAGCGCTGTCCCCCCGGG
>VZRZ01005362.1:913608-927490 GCA_013398175.1 Climacteris rufus
CCCTGTCCCTGTCCTGCAGGCTGACTTTGCATCTGGACCTCGCACCTGACTCATCACCTCCACTTGCCTGAGGACTTGGACTCTTACCTGAGCCTGCCGCCTCCCTTCAAACCCGCACCAAACCAGCACCAAACCCGCACCAAACCAGCACCAAACCCGCACCAAAGCTGCACCGGCCAGGTTCTGCCAGGGGCGGAATGAGAGCCCGGGAGCTCCCCGGCATCCCCGGGCGCAGGAGCGCAGCATCCGCACGGAGCGCGGAGCTCCCGGCTGAGCAGGAGCTGCCCGTGGGGCTCCTGGCCCCGCAGTTCATTCACGGACAATTCAGGTTGTACTGCAAGGAGTGCCCGCACGGTGGGCCTGTGGAAAGAGCAGTCTGATGCACCAAGTCTCACATCCAGGGTAGCTGCCGGCACAGGAGAGCATGTGCTGCCTTGGACACTGCTGCTGGCACCTGGACACACCGCACCGAGGCCTTGATGCTGCTCCTCCCTCTCACCAGCCGAGAGCATCCCCAGGTCATTAAGGCCATTTGCATACAGCTCTATGTGAGGTCGTTAAGAAGTGCCAGGCACACGAGTGAAGCTGGATGAAAGCTGCACCGGAGGGAACAATCCAAGGAAATCCCAGTGCTCAAGCTCCAGTTTGCCTCAACAGAGGGGAATTCAATTAAGGGCTGATTTGATTTGTGTAGCTCAGAGAAAAGCCAGCTGACTGGGTGTTGGACATATTTTTGGCTCTGCATCAGCCATAAACACCAAGGATTGCTTTAAGCAGTCTGGAACAAACACAGTGGACCAAGCCCATCTCTGGCTGCCAGCTGGGGAGTCAGGGTGGGCAGCAGAGGAGGCAGAACTCGCTGATGAACTGATGTGTGACTGCTCGCAGGGGCTGCCTGCCCCACACACCCCTCTGGGGTAGGAGACTGCAGATTTTGGCTGTGCTGCATCTGTCCTTCCCCTGCTGCAGCTCATGCCCTCCATCCCCTGCACACTGTGTGAGTCCTCAGAGACCTTCTCAGCTCCTCACACTAGAAACTCACCTTCTCACTTCCAGAGCTTTTGATCTCGCAGTTGCCTCCCTGGGGACACTGAGATAAGGACAGTAACCAGTTAAGATCAAGCCTTGCAGAAGTCATTAGGTATCCTGTGTAACTCATCATCTTCCTGTTAACATTTTCCTTTTCTTCCTTTGAAAACCCACTGTTTGTTAAATCAACTGATTCATCCTCTGCCAGCACACCAGTGCCCAGTTTGGTTTCCTTCTCCCAGGTTTCTGGCTGGGACGACTCAAGATGGGTGGTTTCTTAGTGATCCACCCCATCTGAGCCCACCTCTGGTGGGTACCTATTAAATCCCATTAATCGCTGGCTGCCCTCAAGCCTGGGGAACTTGCCCTCCCTGTGAGCGCACAGGGAATTTTAGCTCTTGCATGCCAAGAGCTGCTGTGATAATAAAACTAATGAGAACTTTGCTCCCTGAAAACAAGAGCCCCTGCACAGCTGTGCTGCTGCATAAACACAGAGCAGCTCATGCGACTCCCACGGGGACCCTGTCTGTCCCCAGGGTCCCTTGTCTGTCCCCAGGGTCCCTCTGTGCCCGAAGGTGCTCATGGACTTGCAGCACCGGGAAAACTCCAGTTCCTGCTCATGCTGGGAACAGAAGAGCTGCGCGCAGCTTCCCAGGAGCAGGATGGGACACAAAGACACAGCCAAAGCTGCTGCTGGGTTGCTGCAGATAGCACAGGGCACATGGAGCACCCTGGGTAGCAGGGGGCAAGCACCGCTCAGAGACTGGAGCGAACAAGATGTTCATTGATTCCCTCAACACTTCCCACGTGCACAGGGAGTTAGAGGGTCCTTCTGGAAGGAAAACTCATTTGCAGTACAAAGCAGTCCCCTGGGCTGGCAGCACAGAGCGCTTTCTCATTTGCTCAGGGAGCAAAATGGAATTGCATAGCTCCCAAAGGGAGGAATGAACTGATTTTAAAGGATTTGTCCTTCACATCTAAAGAAAATCATTGGAGCTGTGCCTGAGGTCCCATGAGAAGGGTTTATGCAAACCTCTTACTTGTCTGAAAAAAACAAGCACTTCTTGGTAGAACTGGGAAAAATTCCTCTCTAAATATAATATTTAAATGGTAGAAGGATGCAAATTTTCTGCTAAAACTGCTCAAACAGGAAAATTCATGTGGGTGAGTTCACTTGACGTTATTTCCTCCCTTCTACGTGACACACAGAGCTGATCATCTCCTCACACTCTTAACCGTGTCCCCTTCTTGTCCCCGCCCCCTGACATCTCAATTAGTTCCTCCATCTGCCCCTTTGCTTCACCCTGCCACACTGGCTACAAACCAGCTCAGGAACACCCACGAGGTTTCCTGCCAGCTCTGTGGGCTGAATCCAGTGCTTCAACAGGGCATCCTCTGGGTGCCAAGGAGGGGGAGGACACAGGGAGCAAGAGCAGATGGGCTCACTTACAGCAGGGTTTGCTGCTAGGGCAGCTTGACTGGAGCATTGACTGAGGGGCTTATGCCAGCTACAAGTTAATCTTAGAAATGAGAAAGGGCTCCAGGAAGGACTGAGCAATGATTGTGCTGTTTGGAAGGGCCGTGTCCCCCAAAGACTTTAAATGTTGTTGGTAACTTAGTGCTCCATGTCTTAATTCTCCCAGTTAGAAAGGATGCCAAAGGCTGGTTGGAGTTGCCTGGCAAACTTTGAGCCAGATGCAAAACTCTCAGGATTTCTGCAGCAGTTCTAACATAAAAGTAATCAGACAGGCTCTTGCAGGCCAGCTACAGCTAAGCCTATCTTTTTCAATGCTTGGCACAGACTGTGCTTAATACTAAGTAAATATTCCATTCTTGGAAACATTTCCCTTTGAAACAAGCAGGCTGGATGAAAGACTTCCCTTACTCTCCCTACCACAAAAAAAAGGGTGAGATTTATTTTCTTGTTCAGACAGCAATGATGCTGGACACCCATACCTCAGGTTTTCCTTCCTGCTTCTATCCTGTATGCTTATCAGACAGTATCACCTGTTTACTCAAGACAAGACAAACAGAGTTTGCTCATCTGAAGCCTCTTAGAGACATCCTACAAGCATCCTTTGCAGCTGGAACCAGACAACCTGCAACCAGCAGGAGCAGGCAGCTCAGGCTGGTCAGATTTGCCTTGTTTTGAGCTGGACCAGTGTGGATTTCTAAACAAAACTGATGTGAAAGCTGGGCTGTGCTCCACCCGGAGCAGCTGACAAACTGTAAAGCTTTGGAACAGAAGGAGAAAGCAAAAGCTCCCCAGAAGGCAGCAGGAACTGGCTCCTGTCCTACTTGACCTTGATTTTTGGCCATGGGAATGGACACCATGGCCATGAGTGCACACCTTGGTGCTGCCCAGATGAATAAGCATGGACTGGTAATGGTGTGTGGTCCTTGGCAGGAACAAACCCCACCAGCAGCGAGGGGCTTTGGTGTGTACTGGCTGTTGGAAGTGGAAATTATGCTTTTCCTTTGGGACACATCCACAACAGACACCATCAGTGGAGGGAGTTCCCACATCACCCACAGCCTGCCCATCTACCCCAGGACCACAACCCTGTGACATCAACAGGGCCAGAGTGAGCATTCAGTGAAGTCTGAAGCTCCCAAGGTCACCCTGTGCACCAAGAGACTCTGTTCTGAGCACCAACAGCATCACACTGTCCCCTGCCTGACGGTGCTGGGACCACGAGGATGGTGGATTTGGATAACCCTGCAGTGTGCTGAGCCAGCTGCTGTACGAGGGATCTGCAGAAAGGAGAGAGAGCAGGGGATGTGCCACATCCCCTCAACAATGTCCCCCTATTCCACATCTCCTCCACCTGCTGTCAGCAGCACGGCCTCACCCCCTGTGAGACCCCTCTGAGGGGTGTCAGGGGCCAGGACGTCTCCTCTGCATTCCTGGCCGGGGTTAGGACAGGGACAGAGCTTTCAAGTGCAGACCAGTCCCAACAAATTTATCTTGCCAGCTTCCCTTTCGTAACAGGAAGGATAGCGGGCAAACAATAAATGCAGGAAATGTGCAACTGACCCAGGCAAAGGTAGAAGGTTTGCTCTGATCAGCCTTGTGTGCAGATGGGAACAAGGAGGAGAGGCAGTGGTAAGAGCCTGTGAACGTTCTTCGTGGACTTTGTTTTTTAGCTGAGAAATACTATTTTGCCACAAATGAAGTCTTGTGGCAAGGTGCCTGAGTGCATAAAACTATGGAAGGAACACTGACATATGCTAGAAACCACCTGGAAAAGGTGAGAGAAACCATTCACACCCTTGGATAAGGCTCTGTTTCAACCCCAGTATAATTTATCAGGTAATTAGAGTATTTTTTTAAATTTCAAAATATTTTTCCTATATTTCCTCCTCTTAGAGACCCTATTAGTGATTCTCATTTAAGGTCCCAGAGCAGGATATATGTTTTACAATAGGTGATGAATTTCAGCTGGAGAGAAAATCCAGTTTTCAACCACTTCTAATCTCAGCTCTTTTCAGTCTCCATTCCTAAGTCCCTTCGGTGGATTGGACACTCCAAAAATTGGACTGGGAGAGAGCCTGTGGTGTATCAGCCCTTCTGTAAGGATCAGCATGTTCAGTGATCTGAGACTTGAGGAGGAAGGGTCCCAGAGGAGAAGAGTCACCTGCCAGTCCTTGGGTCTAATAGTCCTCTCCATCCACCTTTGTCAGTGTAGGATTTATACTGGTGCCAATGAAGTTGTGTTGTCACAAAAGTGGAGTGAGAGGAAATTCAAGCTAAATATTTGTCCTTTCTGTTCATCTGGGACCAGTGAGAAGGTCAAACCCATGCCTAATGTCAGCTGAATACCCACTGTAAGCTAAGATTGGGGTTTATTTTCATGTACACAGTCCACTGTTGATATTTTTTCTCCACTTCTATGCTAACCATTCAGAAGGAACCACCTTTGTGTTGCACTAAGAAAAGGGCCAGGTGTGTTGGTTAATAAACAAACAGACCTTTTTAATCCATAAATGCTGTTTCCAGGATGTGTTAACCTGATTGTTTGTTATTGCCCTGTCCTGTGTTCCCCTGTCTCTCTTGGAGAGGTTTTGGGATGTGCAGCAAGAGTTTTCTGTCCAGGTCTGTTCTGTACTGAGCCACAATCCCTCCAAGGCTTTTCACTCATTTCTAGAAGTGAGATCTGAAAGGTTTTTGAGAGAAAACCAGTCTGGGAGATGCAGCCAAGATATGTGGCTTGGCCAGGGTCAGTCTGTAATTCTCTTGAGTGGCTCCCTGAGTGGCTGGTATCTGGATCTGGTGGAGCTTCTCAGGAAGGGACTCTCAGAAACCTGCAAAGCTGAGCATGGATTGATCCAAATAAGGACTGAGCAGGCAGAGGTGTCTATAGGCTTAGACAATGGCTGACCAGGACTTTCAGAGTAGTCAAGAGGGGTATGGATAAGGGACACAGAGCTTGGCACCTGAAGTGCCAGTTCAGTACTGACATCCCTGCAGGCACTTAATTTTGCCCAGGGAGTTGTTTCTTTTGGAAAGGACAAGGACTTTCCAGACAAAGCTATTGTTGGACACAGACCGTCATCCCCACACCTGTTTTGCTCCAGAAATAGCAATACAATGGAATCCCAGCAAATCCAAGAGGTGTGATGGAGGCTGTGCCACCATCCTTATCTGGCCCTAACCCGTTCAGGTTCTGAAAGCATCAGCTCTGCAGGGGTGGCAGAGATGCCAGGCTCAGCCTAAGGGGTCAGACTGGTATGACTGCACACCACAGAGGTGGTTTTGGTGTTGGTAAATGAGAGAGGGGCCAAACAAAACCCACTCCTTGGTCTCAGATCTGGGGAACAGAGTTGCAAATCTGTGTTGTGCCTGGTACTTACCCCTTTGGTCTCTAACACTAACATCAGTGTTTTCCTTGCTGCTCTGATCTATCTTTCTCTGTTGGTCACTCTCCTTTTCTTCTTTATTTTTCATCACAGAAAACATGACAAACTAAAGCCATTAGTGCAAATGAGGCCCCCAACCAGGGGAAAAGCCTCTAAGTGGGACTGCTGAGAGAAGACTCCCATATCTAGCAAGGCACAAGAGATTTCATACTCAAATACCACCCTATTCTACAGCATTTTGCTCTTGCTTCAGCTGGATCTGAGCCACAAGGCAACCAATCCCTCCCATGTGGAATAGCAAGACAGGACATTGAACTGAGGGCAAAGACTCAGGAGATGAGGAGATGCTCAGAAGTGAGGTGTTGCCTCTTGAGATGTTTGGTTTAGGTGTCTTGGAGTTTTGCAGTATAACTGCATCTCTGTGCACTGAAATACTCCCAGTAGTCATATCCTACAGATTCAGATGCCTAAGGACAGGTGTCAGGGCTCTGAGAACACAAATTTTGCAAGTTCTTTCCTCCTCTGAGGTTTCCCTCTGCCCAAGGTCAGCTCTGCAAGGGTGCAGCTGTGTAACCAGGGATCACACTGCTGGGAAGACAGCCAAGGGGTGAGAACCAGCTGGGAGACACCTCACTGGGAACCCTGCCTTGGCTCAGAGCCACACTTATGTTTTCCCTGGGTCCTTGGCCAAGCCACACTGCGTGCCCAGCCTTATACCTTGCTAATCCCAACATGGACTTGCTGATGTGACCTCCTGGATTCACTTTGGACCTGCAGCTTTGCTTTGAGCTCGTTTGAGAATGGGACTGAGCAACCTTGTCATCAGAGCTGCTCTGCTTTCCTTGTCCAAGTGCCACAGGGCCCATCAGTGCCCTTCTCCTGCCACACAGAGCAGACAGCTTCTTCTGCTCCCTGCCACTGGATCTCTCCTTCCCCTGTGGGTTCAGCATCCACCCAGGAAGCTGTAATCCAAGTTCTAGGTCTCCCAGAAGGTGCCTTTTTTTTTGTTTTCCTGGGAATTTGTCAGTGGAAGCTTCCTTGGAAACATGATGTTGCAAGTCAGCCAGAAGCTGTGCCAGAGATTCCATGCCAGTGGAAAGCTCTTGAAGGTTCAGGGTAACATCTTGCCTATCATTTGGGATATCTGTTCGTGGTTCTGATCTGCAGTAGAATTCAGTTCCTTATGGCCCATCTATCTTGCGTAAAAATCAGCAAGTGAACTGATGAACATCATGGATCAGGCACAGAGCAAAGCGTAGCAGAAGTTTATCCAAGACAAACATGCCAGTGCAAAAATTCTACCAGGTGGTCCCCTCTTGGGAGGAGTGGGAGTGGCTTTTGTCAGCATTCTTTTGATAAGCAACTAAATCGTACCAGATTCCTTACACTCTACCAAGAAAACAAACTCTACCCTTCCTTATTGCTGTTACAGGGCAGGGTTTCCTCATTTCACAGGGCTATAAGCAAACAAGAAAATCTCTGTTAGAAGATGGAAATTCAGGTAAACTGCCTCTTCCCCTGCAGTAACACTGATAAAAATATGCTTAAATGCTCCTCCAGTGGAGCCAGGGTGCCTTTACCCATTGCTCTGGCTCATTGCTGAGCCCCACATCTTTGTTACTGGGCTGGGATTCTTTCTCCGATCTCCTTAAGGTGCAGGAGCACTCGGGACCTTTCAACAACCTCCCACCTGCTTACCACAGAGTTGTAAAAAGAAAAAGTTGTCTTATGAACCAGAGAGGTAAGGAATTTCCCCCCAGATTTCTATCCAGCATCTTCTACTGCAAGATCTTGGAGTCCCACCACATTGCCTATAATACCATAGCAACAGTCAAGACCCCTCACCTTCCCTAGACCCTGCTCTAGTCCTTCTATGTCCTCCCTGCGCCTCTGTTCCTAGTTCCCCCCTGCATTTCCAACAGACCTATCTCTTACCTGCCCATGGTACCTCCAATTCATTTCTGTACTCTCCATCCCTTCCTAACACACCATCATTCAACTCCCTTGACTCATGGCTGGCTCTCTCTGGCTGTTGGCCTGGAAAATGTCTTCACTACATAGCTGGCAAGCACTTCACTGTGTTTGACTACCTGGACAGCTTTTCCAGCTGCTAAGCAGCAAAATGAAACATATTTGTCCTTTAGGTGTTTGTCCTTTAGCTCAGCCCCCGAGAGGAAACATGTAGGTATTTATTAACTTTGAGATGACAAGAAATGGCAAAATGTATTTCCCGTAATCTCAAAGTTAATAAATGGGTGCAACCCCCGCTCCCCCTTAGGCTGCACTGTGGTCTCAGAAATGCTCATTAGGTCTCAGACTTGACGAACAGCCCCTGGGCTGAGCTCCTCTGAGCTTACCAGAAACACGGCCTGCTCTCAGGAACTAGTGCTGGCTAAGGAGCCCCTGGTTTTTAACAGCCTTAGGAACTTATTTTTCTTGCCTGAATAACCACCCAGATGGAAAAACATTTTTGGTTTGAACTTTCAAAGAAAGTTACTGACCCAAATTGCAGCCAGGATGGAAAATTGCTATAATCAAAACCAGCTCTGTTGGAACTCTTCAAATAGCAATCCAAAGTGAGACCCTCTGAGCTCTCCTGCACCACAGCAGGCTGAGACCAGCACCTTCTTCTGAGTAGGGCCTCTCCGAGCCACACAACTCCCACATTGGATATACCTGGGGAACCACGGCTGAACGACAACAGTGGATCCTGAGCTGATATCCCAACTCCTCCAGGCTCAACCCTTCTCCTGTCAAGAAGATTCAAAGGCATCCAGCATCAGTACTTCCCTGGATTTGGGAAATTTTCACAGGTATGTACCTTGAACACCCTCCTTTAGGTCTGTGTGTGTGAGTGTGAATATGCAAATGCACTACGAATGTTGCTGTCTTAGATTCTTAAGTACTTTAGAATAGTAATAAGATAGGCCTATAAATGAGTTATTGTTGTACCTGTAGTAAATGCTACATGAGTCTTTTGTTAAATTGTTTAAATTAAGCAATCAATTTGGTTCTGTTAAGTTTTGTGCTGTTAAACATTTAGGCCTAAACTGGGTTAAGCCTGGGGCATAGTTTAGCCAGGGGATCTACTCTGAACCTTGAGGGTCAATGGGAAGGTCTTGCTTAGTCCTTTTTACCCTTAGCCTTTCCTATTCTTACTTCTTTCCCCCCACACATACTCCCTGCCAGACTCCATGGAGATAATTTTTGGATGAATTTCGGGTTTAGATTGATTGATTTTAGGTTTTAGTTGGCTTTTTCTCTGTATGCTTTAACCATCCAGTAAGTAGGACAGTGAGCATTGCCAACAAACTTCGTTGCGCTTTCACTTTTCCATTAAACCTGCTTTTGCCGATACCTTTGGTGGTGACTCTTTCAGTGATCCTAAAACACTTGTTTGCCACACTCTGTCTTTCAGAGAAACTGTGAGATCAGTCTAAAACCTGATATGGAAGGAATTAACAAGCATCACAATACACAAAGCAAAAGATCAGTTTTCTTCTCCCAGTACCCATGGGATTGTCTCTTACAAGTTCGTGGATATCTGGGCAGGGGACCCCTGCGGCAGTGTTGTCTTCTTTTTGACATGAGAAAGAGTATTTCTTGTCCCAGGGTGAGGAAGAACAGCAAAGAAGAACTTGATTTAATAAAAAAGTAGGTCTGGGTGCTGGACTTGTGGGTCAGAGGGAACATGGGATGGCCTCATTCATGTCTGCAAAGGAGAAAAAAGACCAGATTCACACAGAAAAAGTGCCTTTCATATGGAATTGTACCAAATACAAAGGTTTCTGTGTAGCCAAAAGTTTCTGCTTTGCCTAGACATTTTCTATGCAAAAGAGTAATTGCCTTGATCAATCAATCAATGTATATAAATGAATACATACATACATACATATGCATACAGATTCTCTGCAAGCTGAAATTCATAAATCCTTTCTGAATTTGTCTTTATTTGGGCTTGATTACCTCTAGTTATCCATCCATGTGGTGACTCCAAAGCTCCCATGGAGGAACCTGACCTTTGATCTGATCTCATGCCTGCTTGGGATTTGCAGTGAGCCAGTGGACATTTGGGGCAGAAGGGTGACTGGGAAGCAGCTGTATGACCAGCATGCTCCTTACCAGTAACCAGCATGATTCATAAATGTGTTCTGACTGGGTCAAAAGGTCTCCTTTCACTGGAAAGGATATGCACATCTATGAACTAAATATATATGCAATGCCCTGACATGTACTTCAGTCAGTGTACTACAAATGGGAATCAGAAGTGGTTGCACAGTCCATATCCCTCAACCTTGGAGTCTCTCACAGATAGCTAATCCCTTCTTCTTTACCTTCATAAGCATGAAAAGCACTTTGGAGGACCTGCCCAAGGTATTGCACCTTAATATCATAGATGACATATGGCTGTCAGAGCAAGGATATTAAAACCACATCTTCCTAGACAAGTTTATTATCCTAACACCTACCTACGTAAGGCTTCCCCTCTCCTGTAAATAAATCAAGTGCTAAGTAAATAGAATACTAAGTGAAAGGAGCATGAGAACATAAGGAAAGGAAGTATACACGTAGTCTACCTTCCCACTATTGTGCCTGTCATGGGGACAAGATGAGAAGAAAAGCTCCTGGAACTCTCTCTCTATCTCCCTGTCTCCCTGCCTCTTTGCTCTAGGAGAAGAATATCATTTTTTGGGATCATAATCTAACACTTCAACTTCCCCACCATGTTGGACTATGTGCCACATCGATCAGGCTTCAAAAGAAAGGTCTTGGCCCTGAAAGCAATCCCAGCTGAGTTCCTCATATGTGTGAGGTCCCAATGTCTGTGTACTACTGAAGCTTTAAACCTTCAGGAGCTTCCACGCCTGCCCTGTCTAAATACTGAACGTTCTGCTTGATTCCAGCACCAGGAGATATCCCTTTCCCTCGATCTCCATGGGTTCTGGCCATCTCACTGGTGGCACCTCCAGCATGATGATGACATTCTTTCAGCTCCTTCTGCTGGTGCTCTTGCACACATCATATCTAGCTTGAGCATCTTCCCTTTGACACGCCAGGACCAGGACCAGTCCTGGTGAACCCATTCTGTCCCATCTGTGTATCTTCAGCTGCCACTTGGTCCATTCTTTGGAAGCTCTGGGTCTGTACTCCTTCAACACAAAGGTACCCTCCTGACTGCTGGGCTTCTCTGTGTTGTTACTGTGTATTCTATTAATTACTTTAATGTGCAGATTATTACAATAATAAGGGGGGATTCCACATCACACTGCATTGTATGGAGTCTTGAAGCCCCGTGTTATGTGGGATACAGCTTTGCAGAGCTCTCCACACCCAAACCTCTTGGGCAATGATCACTTTTGTTTGATGATGCACCACTAAAAAAGCATTTCCTTCATTGTCCATTGTCAGAAGAAACGATGGGAAAATAGGCCATTGACTGGACCCATCCATTTTAAACAGGACCCAGCTTACCCAAAGGAAGCTGCTTGAAGTTTCAGAAAGGCATGGGTGGGATGTGCTTTGTGGGAAGGGACTCAGAAATCCCTGGAGGAATTACCACATGTGTTCTGCTAGGGAAATCCAACAATCGCATGAGCACAAAAGCTACCAGTAACAGGCGTTTTCCACTTCCTCCATTGGCTTTCACAGGAGCTCAACGAGTTCTCCATCGTTCTCCAGAAGTCCCTGCTTTGGCCTGGGTCTCTGCACTGGGATTTCCTATCAGCTCTGAAGGCCCTTGGTTGCCTATTGTCAACAACTGCTTTTAGCAGATGAAGCTCTGTATAACCTCAGACAAAACATGTTGTAAAACCACAGTCCACTAAGGCAGCCAGAGCCCTAATTTAATCATAAAAGAGCTCCAGTAAGTGTAAAGGCTGAAAGACTAGGTCCTTTATTAAGGATGTCAGGAACCTATATCTTGATCTAAGCCAAATAATGAAGAAAAACGAAACATCTGACGTAGGACAGCAGCCAGCTGGGTTACAAATATGTCAAGTGAATCTCACAGAGAGGTTTACACATGTGATTGATTGCTGGGATTATTAACAGTATGGACCTTTGCTTTGAAATTAAACTTCTCAGTTTCAGTTTCCCACATTTGCTTTTTCTGTGCTTTTTTTTTTTTCTTTTTTTTTTTTCTTCTGAAAGATTACATATCCATTTAGCCTTCTGGGTATTCTCAACCAGGTGGTTACATTCCACATTATTGTAGTCATTGTCCTCCTATGATGAAATTCATACAAGTGTGGCAACTAGCCTAAAAAAACCCTCATTATAAGCTGGGCAGTGGCAGTGTACAACTGAAGTACTCTGAATACCAAAACGGATTGTTCTGTCACTGCAATTAATTCCTGGTGGTTTGGGAGAAAAAAAAGTCATCTTCAGGGACCTTGTTCATGAACATAAATAGTTTCACTTGACCACTGGCTGCAGTGAGAAAGACCAGGGCATGTTACTCCTTTTGGTGTGAGGCCATGCAGCCTTCAGCACTAGAGTAAGTTCTAAATATATTCCTCAAGTCAGATGTATAATGAGACATTTCATTACTTCCTTCCTTCTCGGCACATTACAGTGAAGTGAGTCAGGATTTGCTCTCCCTGGTATGAGCAAAGGTTAATTCTTTGCTCTCTGCCAGGATCACCAGGACAACTGAAATATCCCTTTATTGTCCACGTGCACATTAGAGCGTTGCAAGTCATTGCTGTCATGACACTCCTTCATAACAGGACACGCTTGTGATATAGCAAAACACCTGCTATGTCTTCCTTCTAGTGAGCCATGGCATTAATGATTTATATCAGATATAGGTAGTGAGATACCCCAGATACAGAGGTTGCTGTTAAACATAAGGAAATAAGGATCACACTCTTTAATCAAAAGCCCATAAAGATGGGGAGCCCAGACTCCCTCTCTGTCTCTTTCTTTCGCCCTCTGTTGCTAGAAAAAATGTATGTCAGTGAGCGTGTGGGTGAGGTGTATTCAGCAGTGAAATGTCCAAATGTCCCTTCTTGCTTTTGCAATTTGAACTCGATAATGTACAATAACTCAGAAGTGATCCTGAGTGGAGATACCAAGTTGCTAAAATAAATTCTTGCTGTGTGCATAAAGAAGATTGCTATTATCTCTAGAGTCTGGCATCCTGAATACAATTTTCCATCTTAAGACATCCTCAGAAAGATGGTGCAGATACACCTGAGTCAGACCCTGAAACACAGAGGGACAAGCTGTTCTCAGCTACTTGTACAGTCAAGAGGTAGAAGCTGATAGCTCCAGAAAGAAACATCACAGCACATGGCCTGGGCTGTCTGATGGTTTAATGCTGGGCCATGGTGCTGCAGTTGCCTTGCAAGAACATCAGAGATAATTCAAAGCCAGGAGAGACAACAGCAAGGAACAGGCTGGCCAGGGATTTAAAGGCGTGTACATGTGGTGCTTAGGGACATGGTTTAGCAGTGGGCTTGGCAGCACAGCATTAATGGTCGGACTCCATGATCTTAGGGGTCTTTTCCAACCAAAACTATTCCATGATTCTGTGATTCTAAGGAAGCCATTACAGTGTCCTTCATTTATCAGCATAACCAAGACTGAGCTTTGGGGCACCATCCCCACTTTCCAGAGGTGCAGTCATTTGGCTAGTGCCTGAAAAACCCACTCTGGGAGCCGCAGTGTGAGGCAGAAGGACCTGCACAGCACAGTTTATGGGCTATTCCAGGGGTAGTTGTTCTTCTGGATGCATGAGCCTGCCCAGATTTCTTCTGCACCTTGACAAGGAGCCCTTGTGGCTCAGCTGCAGTGCTGAGGTGTTGCTGAACACAAGCCACGTGGAATGGATCTCCTATATTAATTTGCAGAGTATCTCGGCACCTCTTAGCATGAGAGCCACTGTAGCTGAAAGTCTGAGGAGCACCTGTAGGGTCCAGATCACAGAGTATAGCAACAACTGAGGTTCTCAGAACAGTTTACCTTAGGCAAAAAAAAAAAAAAAAAAAAA